>LPNX010145775.1:239390-286296 GCA_001517045.1 Pseudotsuga menziesii
ACCCCTGCCCCCCAAAAGTCCTTATTACAAACCTGTGGTGGCGGTTACAAACCCACCTCATAGGTACCTGCAGGGGTGGTTTCAAACCCCCCTCATAGGTACCTACGGAGGCAGTTTGAAACCCCCCTTAAAACTCTTTACAAACCTTTGGGGGTGGTTATAAACTCCCCTTGTAGGTACCTACGGGGGCGGTTTAAAACCCCCCTTAAAAGTATTTATTCCAAAACTTTAGGGGTGGTTATAAACCCACCTCGTAGGTACCTATGGAGGTTGTTCAACCCTCCACCCCCACTAAAACTCTTTACAAATCTTTGGGGGCAGTTATAAACCCCCCTCATAGGTACCTATAAAGGAGGTTCAAAACCCCCCCTAAAACTATTTACAAACCTTTGGGGGTGGTTATAAACCCCCCTCATAGTTACCTACGAAGGCAGTTCAAAACCCCCCCTAAAACTCTTTACAAACCTTTGGGGGCAGTTATGAACCCCCCTCATATAAACTTACAGTGGGGGATTTGAACCCCCCTCGTTGTAACATACAAGGGTAGTTTTGAACCCCCCTGATAATGACATATGATGTCAGTTTAGAACTCCCCTCGTAGCCATAATAAATCATAATAAAATCTATTTTATTTAAAACATCAATATTGCAATATCATTAGGACACAAAGGAATCGAACCTTCAACCTCCTTCTTGTAAATCAGACGCTCTACCATTGAGATAGAACTCTTTAAGAATTGCAGAATGTGGAAATATTAACACCAAGATTACATCATTTGCAATTCTAAAAAAAGACTAAAAATCTTGTTTCTGACTCAAGAGACCTAAGAAAGTAGTATGAATGGATATGACCTTATTTAGATATATGCTAACCACTTCAAATCATATGCTGACCACTTAAAATCGTATGGCTCTGGCATTATTTAGATACATGCTAACCACTTAAAAACCTATAATGTAATCAAGATAATGTAGATGTATTCTTGGAAATTTGTATTTAGACTCTGAAACATATATTTATGCATCCAATTGACCTCAAGTTGGCAGTTAAAAAGAAGAATAGTATGCCACCTAGGAAGACATTTAGTTTGCTTGATTATGATCATGCCATTGTACAACACACAAAGTAACATCAAATAAATGTGTTTTGGAGCTCTGTAGATTTGAATCTTATGTTGTTTTATGACAAAAAATTGTATAGAATTTTACCTTGTGTAGCGGGCTTAAGCTGGGAAGAATAGGCGCCCATGTTCTCCTTGTGGATTAGGAGTGTTAACCCAAAAATCCCCCACATAGCTCTCTATGGCCTACACCACCCAAGGACACCATCTCAAAACCCCCATATCACTCCATTAGACCTTCCATTAGACCCCCACACCTCCAAAAGAGCCCAAGGATAAAGAAAAGGGCTAAAAAACCCAAAAAAAGAGCCCAAAATAGCCCCCCTAGGAGCTAAAGCCCTCAAAAAGGGGCTAAAACCCTAAAAGGGGCTAAAGTTAGGGTGAAAGGGGCTAAAGCCTTGACCAAGGGCTTAAAACCCTAAAACCCCTTTGAAAAGCTATAAAAGGAGGGTGGGGGTCACTCTCAAAACACTTCTCCCATTGCCTATTGTTATGCTGCCCGTGGATGCTTTGAGACCTTTGCCTCTCAAACCACCCACACTCCCTCTCCTCCATTTCCATTCCCATTGAGCCATTGCTCCCAAACCAAGAGAGGTGCTCCCATGAGCTAGGGCATGGTGGCCCATTCCCACTAGAGAAGGTATACTTGTGATTTTATGTTTATTTCGTTGCTTCTTAATATGCTTTGCTTTCTAACCCTTGTCTCCATTTGCAGGTTTTGTCATTAACATTGTTTTACAGGTTTTTCATTTTAGCTTAGGTTTATTTGCAAGTTTCAAGGAGGCAGAACCCTAACCCATTTTCTGCAGAGGGGTTCACCAGTGCTTCATCTCCTTCTTTCTATTCTGTTCTTAGCTTACAATCTAGCTTAGCTTCAATTTTCTGTTCTTAGTTCTTAGATTAGTTTATTGTTCTACTTCTGTTATTTCCATTTCATTTTTTCTGCATTTTCACCATTATCAGGAACCTACCCTTGTGCCCTGTAGGCATAAAGGAGCCATTCCTACCCCTGTAGCAGGGAGAAATCCTTGCTACAGAATTGGCAACCATACCAGGTTGATCCCACAGGATCCTTGGGCCAAAATTTGAATTTTTCAAGTTTTTTCAATTTTACCCTAGTTTTCAAAAAATTCTTGTTAAATCTATATTAGATTCAGTTTATTTCTTGTTTTAGGTATTTTTGAAGCCTCTGCTAGGAAAAACCGAATCGGATTGACCACAGTACCAGTTATTGTCGGTTAGATCTGACTCTGTCTCACCAAAAAACCCCAATCCAGAGCAGGGCGCTCTTATCGGGGCAAAAGGTGAGACCGAGGTGCACTTAATGGGAAAACAAGTGCGCCCAGGGTGCACTTAATCCCTCGATAAGTGCGACTTCAGCCCAGAAACTCAGGTTGCGGTTGTTTCTGCATTCTGTGCGACCCCCTCGCTCATTTTCAAAAAAAACTCACGGCCCCCTGACCATATTTGGTCAGAAATGTGCAGCCTGTCAAACAGAACTTTAATTTGAATTTAATAGACTGTAGATTTCAGTTTCAGAGGACTGTTAGTGCGGCCCAGCCGCCTCTCTCCACCACTGCAAGTTAATTTCATTTCTTGTTTTCATTTTCTGCATTTTATGTCATGAACAATGTGTAAATGTTAAGTAAATCATTATGGCTTAATAAAATGAACCTAGTCTAACTAAAATCAACTTAAAATCAATGATCTTGCTTCCCCTTCCTCCTCTTCCCAATCATCACCCTCCGGGGTATTCTGGGATACGACGAAGGGCAAGCTCGTATAGATATAGGAACTCCATGATATTGTTCCAAAACCATTAAAACCGAGTGACCTGGAAGGTAGAGGGGGTAGAGAAGGAGGGCTTCTCACAACGCTAAGAGTCCTCCCTGTTGACCAACCTAGCATCCAGGAGGTGACCTGAGGATCTACGGATGGGCTTAGTCCCATTTTGTTGAGAGCCCGGCACCTTCTCTTAGTTGAAGAGGAATATCACTGTGAGGTAGACATTTAGTTAGGCCAGCAAACGTTCAGGGTTAATCATTGTACTTGTTCACAATTTCTATTTATATATGCTTGCATACACAACCACAATGACATGAACTCTACCATGATGAATTCATAAACCATATTGCAGCAACCAAATACTAGAAAAAACAAGCAAACAAATACACCATACCAACTAATTAACCCAACTTAGTTCATGACGCTGAGTAAGCCTTAAAATTTACTAATTTACACTAAGTTCAAACAACTCTGCAATCTTTGAGGACATAAGTCCCCGATTGCTTCAACTATGGGAAGTACTTGGGCTCTTCCCAGAAACTCAATATGAGGAGTACCACAGGAACCCCAAAGTAGCTGGTCGCTGAGAGGAATTGCCTAGTGAAACGGGCAACGACCCCTTCCGATTGAGTAGAAGCACCTGTGAGGAACAAGTCAAGCGCTGTCTTCTGGCAGTCTTGGTGGTCGAGTGACCACCTGTAGCCAATAGGAAGCCACTGAAATCGGGGTCCAAATCTCATTACCACCAGTTTCACACATAAAATCAAGCACAATTGATCCTCCACGCTCTTCTTCATGCCTAAGAGGTGAACCACCACCATTCGAAACACTCGATCGGCACTGTCGAAGCCGTTCTCAGTGATCTCCCACACCATCAGAGGGCCACATAGCCTTTGATTCTAACTCAGACCCATATCAATCTAAACCAGACCTCCAGACCGCACCATCAAACCCCATGGCTAGTGCAAACCCGGATCCATTTTTTGGCCTAACCTTAGCAAGTGGACCCATGTCCACATCACAACCGGTTACCCACAACTTGGAAAGTGGCCCAAGCACAGTCATTCAGACTGTCATTAGCCAGCTGCCACCACCTATAGTGACCAGCCAACCTAGCCCATCTACAACACACGAAGGCAGTGGCCCTTCTACATAAACTGCCCCTCCTACCACACAAGGGGGCAGTGGACCATCCACCTACATTGCCCCTACTATCATACATGGGGGCAATATCCCCACCACTCATACCGTCCCACCCACAACACTTGGGGGCATTGGCCCATCCGCAATGGTGCCACCGCAAGCACCCCCAATCGTGCAGATGCTCTATGCACCTGCAAACCCCACCACCATCGCAGCCCCATCCCACATCAACTTGGGGTCAAACCTGCTCTTCATGGCTCATATGAACTTGCTTAATTTGGCCAAATTAACAAATGACCCCATCCGCCACCAAGATTTTTGGCCACCTATGCCAACTAAGCTGCCATCAGACATCCCCAAGTTTGAAGGCAAAGCTGGGGAATGTCCCCAAAACCACATAATGACATTCCATCTATGGTGCTCATCCAATAGCATCATAGACGACTCCATCAGGTTGAGGCTATTCCAACACACCCTTACAGGTGTTGCAGCCAAATGGTGCATTCAGCTACCACAAGCTAAGTACCTTGACTTCAACTCCCTAGCCTTCATGTTCCTACAGTATTTCCAACTCCCTGTCAGATATGACGAGGGGGTGGAGATCTTGCTATCCTGCCATCAAAGCACTGCCACTCACATAACTGACCATATCCATGAGTGGTGGCGACGTCGTAGCTTATGCAAAATCCAACTTGACGACAGGATCTTCTTGGATTGGTTCCTTAAGACCTTGCTCCCTCCCATAGCAAAGGATGTCGCATTCGAACGTCCCCAATCCAAGGAAGAGGCCATATTGAAGGCCCAATAGTTTGACCTTATCTATGCTCAGTCTGGATACTTGTACACTATCATTCCAGATGCTCCCCGTCTGAGTACCTCCTACCATGACGCACCGGGGGCATCCCACGCTGCGGATGGCATCATCGATTCGGTCTCCCAACAGCCACAGCCTCAACCGACACCACCTGCCGTTACACCACAACCAAGCAACACTGCTAGTGTTGCTTACCAAAACCAAGCTCTGGACTACGCAAGAATGATGTCCCAGTCCGAAGCAACAACTTCCTACACACAACTTGCGCCACCGCAGCAGGCTCAAGCCATGGCTTGGCCAACACAGCAATATGTGGGGCAAATGCCCACATTTGTGGCACCACCACCCCCACAAATCTACTATGCACCGCCAGTGCAAATAGTTCAAGCCCCCCCCCCCGCCCCACCCACTCTGTTGGGACAAGTGTTCGCACAACAAAACCGTGCCAACCAGCCTGCCCCCAACAATAAACAAGGGCAAGCTAGAAATAACCGGCCCCAAAACCAAGGCAATAATCAACCACAGGGAGGTGTTCAACAACCGAACCCCCCCAACAATGCTGCGGCAAACCGACCAGCCCAAAACCACCCACGACAGAATGCACCAAGATGCAACGCTCCGTTGCGCACAAACCAACCATGCACACTCTATGATTTTTACGGACATTACACGTTCAAGTGTCCCCTCATGGATCGCGCTAAGCAGGCCATTCAAAACGAGGCCCAACAGGCCGCCAACGCTGCCAATCAAGCCCAACCCAACCCAGCACCACAAGGACCTCCTCCCATGGTGCTTCAAAACCCACTACCAGTCCAAGGATTGGTGGCAACCGCTCCCCTCCCCAGGCTAATCCCAACACTCCAGGGGCACTGCCCATGACCAAAACAGGTGTTCACCACCTACTAGCCATGACCACTGAAGAGGTCAACTTACATACTAGACGAAATCAGTACGGTACCACCATCGAACTTGCTAACTCATCAGCAGCATCCACGTCTAAGACAGCCAACCTACCTCTCCAATTACCCCCGTTCCTGTGCCCCCCCATACACAGAATTGCCAATAATGCCACAGCTAGAGCTGCAATCAGCTATAGCATTATGGATGATTTGGCCCAAATGCCAACCGCCATGTCCGCTCTTGAGGTACTTAAAATGTGCCCAATGCAGCGGAAATCCTTACTAGTTGCTCTAGGGATAATAGACCCCTCCGAATCCAAACTGATCACCTTTGACATGGACAATGGGGAACCACGCATGCCCTCAACCATCGCCTTCCAAATCCCAGTGTCCATCCGGAATTTGGTTGTGCATCAGTGCATAATGGATGAGGGGGCATCCACGTGCGTTATGTCTACCATGGTTTGGCAGAAACTTGGATCACCAATTCTACAACCATCCTCCACGACTCTGCGAGCTTATGATGGACATCCCACTAAATCCCAAGGAATCCTCCCTCATGTCCCCATCACGTTAGCCAAGAAGACAGTCCTGATTGACATCGAAGTCGTCAACACTCAACTGGACTACAACCTCCTCCTCGGGAGGAGTTACATGTATGCCATGCAAGCAGTCACATCAACTGTCTTCTGCCTCATGATGTTCCCCCACGAAGGGAAGATTATGACGGTTGACCGGCTCACTTACCATGATCCGCAAGGGTTAACAGCGCCTGCCAACGTTATCCCTACCATCACCACCGTTGAGCCACAAGTAGTGACCACACACGCTAACGTCATCCCTGCAACCAACACTGTGGTTGAAAACACATCAGCCTCCCCACCGTTGAATGTGGGCTCTAGGTTGTTTACCAATCCCACCATGATGGCTCCTTTCCTATTGGTGTCACCACCACCAACACAAAAGAAAATTGCAGACTTGTGCATGGTCTCATCTAGCACCGCTACACCCAAATAGCAACCGCAGCTGCAGCCCCAACCACAACCACAAGATTGTCCCCAACCGCAACATCACCCGTAGCAGCAACAGTACGCACAGCCACAACCACAACCTCACCCCCACATGCAACCAACAGGGAGTTATCTGGGCTCATCTCCAGTCCATACAATTCCCTTACTCTTTCCCCCACCTGGTGTCATGAGCAAGCCGGTCATGGCCACCTTAAGCTTGACTAACTTTACGTTGGGCATCCTGGTGTGGTATCTTGATCCACCAGCTCAACCAGCAATGCCCTAGGTTGTTTTAACCCCAGTGCAACCTGTCGCGGTTGAGTCTCACCCTCCACCAGATCCCCACAAGCCAACCGATGCACCTGCACCAGCACAACCCCAACCCAAAAGAGCCAGGGGCAAGAACACCAAAGCCACCGCAGAACCATGACAAGTCCCACCTTGTGCCGTCTATAAACAACAGGGCCATCCAACTCAAAATTTCCCTGAAATCCCAGTGATCCGTATGCATCTGGATGCCCTGGATACGAATGAAAACATCCCCATGGTTGAACTCCCAACCATGCCAGTAGTCAGGAACAAGGCATTGAGGACAAACCATGCTTGCACCCTTTGCGGCTTGTATGGACATTACTGCCACCATTTCCAAGACCTACCCAAGTTTCGAATGGCTCTCGCTGACCTCCGTCAACATTCCCTTGAGTCTAAAATCACCTTAATCGAAGAAGTCCACCCGCCACCGCCTTCTTCAGACACCGTGTCCATCTACATGATGTCCAATTCTGTAGACCCTCTTGTCTCCACCATCACCAACGGTCCATCAAACTTGTCTCTTCCGTTATTTCCCCAGCCACTGCCGCAACCTCAGTTGCCACCTCAACCTCAATTACCAAGGAAACAGTGGGGTTCATTCCCGATCAACATGATCCTTTTCCTTATTCTTTTCCTTTTCCTTTTCCTACCATCCGAGATCGTGAGTAAGTCTGTCTTGGAAACCCGTAATCTACAGGATTTCACACTGGGAGATCCTGTGTGGTAACTTAAACCACCTACCCTACCTCTGAGGCCCCAGGATGTGTTGACTCATGTCCAGCCAATTGATATTATGTTGCACCTACCTCAAGGTCCATCAAAGACTCCTCTCATCTCCAGTCTTGCCCCTCTTCCTCCAACAGAGACCGAGGGCAAGGCCACAAAAACCATAACCAATACCGTGTACATGATCTCTAGTACTAGTCGCCCTTCCGTCTCGTCGGTTGTGGAAGATCCACCTGATCTATCCCGACATCACTTACGTGATGACGGATATATATGAAAGACCACCTTTGGTTTTACCCCATTCCCTTTAAACCATAGTATGGAATCGGTTCTTCCCATAAAAGACCAGATTCTATCACCCCGCCTTGCCAATGACCTTCGTCTTAGCAAGGGGGCATACCTCTTCATTGACTCTGAGGGACAACTCTTGGAGAACCCCCGCAATGGGCTCTACTTCAAGAAATTTTACGCTTAAACATCACCAATGAGTCACTTTATTTTATTTTTCTTATTTTTCAACCTTTTTCAGCACAAATCAGGGGTAGCACCATCGGCTGCTAATCCAAAGTCACCTGGAACCGGGTTGAGACACCTCTCACACCTACGGGCTCAAATTTTCATTTCCTGATGAGACCATCATCTCATGTCTAATTAATCAATTTTAGGACCACCTCCCACAAGTCACCTCGATTTATGAGCCATGACATGACGATGTGAGTGTATACGGACCAGTACTTGCATCACACTTCCCGATCGCAACTCATGCGATTTTTCGGGCCACCACCCATTAAGGACTGTAATTTTAGCTTTTATTTTGCATTTTTAACACATAGTTGTCTTTTCCATTCACTGCACCTTACGCGGACCTCTGGACCACTATCCACAAAACAATTTATTTTTCTTACACGTATTTGGCATATAAATGCCTCTGGACTTGTACTCACATCGCATGTGGTCAAGTTCATCCATTACAACACACACACACTCTCTCCTGACCTCTGTTCGAGAGCCACCTCATTTTGCGTGCCTCTGCCGCACCGACTCGCAGGCCTTTGGCGCGATCTATCCCACGCATGTATTGGTATGTTTGAGAGCCTTCTGCTCTGTCCATACTGTGGGGATGACCTTTGGACCTCTGTCCATCGTCCCGACATGGGGCACCGCTCGTGCCACCACTGTCGGTTGACCACATTGGAGTTTCGTTTAAGCTCTTTTCTGACTCCTTAAAACAATGAAAATATCGTCGAGCGCAGCTGCTTCCTTTCCCACTCGCTAAAGTATAGGAAAGGGCATCTACATCGTCTCATTTACATCCTTTTGCAGACCATGTAGACCATCAATTGAAAAGGACCTCCCTTGCACACTCAAGCCAAGACCGTTCCCCTCTGCATACTTTTATGCTTTCTCGGGTAGAGGGGCCGCACTTTACGAAAAATATCACCACCAGTTGTCGTTAAGCTCTTTTCCAGTTGTTTCATCAAGAAAAGATCGTCGAGCAAACTTGGTTTCGTTCATGCTCGTAAAAGTATTTGAATGACCATCCAGCTAGTATAGGTTTAACCTTTTCCAGCCTGATTGGACTTCCAACGGTAAAGAAGTCTCTCATCCCCTCCAGGATGGGAGAGCTCTCCTATGTATACTTTTATCCTTTTCTGGGCACAGGAGACTACCAACTAAAAAGAGCCCCCACTAGAGTCTTCTTCGTGCTTTCAGACTCTCTAAAATTGAAAGCACCATCGAGCATTTACTTTCTCGGGCTCGCCAAAAATCCATGAGATTGTACCACAATGGTGTCCTTAGACACCACCCCACAGAAAATAGTTTGGTAGCATCCCCACATTGGGTCACCTTTGTTCAGAGTACTCTGCAATGTGTCTTCCTTGGATCCCATCAGTATCAAAAGTGTCCACCTCCTCCAAGTATTTCCCATCTGCAGCGAAATTCTTGGTATTACAACTATGATCCCATTCCCATGAGTCAGTTTCATTTGCTGCCTAGTTCGCCCTACTGTCATACTCTGAACAAAGGAAGTTTGAGTCTCCCACTCCCCCCGTGCCCCTGTTCAGTTTTTTCCCTTCCCTCCCCTCCCCCCCCCAATTCAGTGAGTCAGTACGCAGATTGCTTCACACCTTTCGGTTTTCTCCCTCGCGCTCCTGGTCAAGGAAACATCATTGCCTTGGCTAGGGGCAGGTCTCCCTCTGTCAACACCAACACACATATTCCAGAGGATAGACCCAGAGGTCCCTGTACCTTGGTTTCATTAACATCATCGATGAGTTCCTTGGACCACTTGAGAGGAGTCCTTAGTGCCTCTCGGGATGGTTGTTTCTCACGTGCTTGACTTCAACTCCATCATCGCATCATTGAGATTCGTGCAGGGTTTGTTCCACACAGTACTTGGTCGAAGACCCTAGATGTCACCCGACTATAGCACATTGGTGAGTCCACTCAAGGGACCTAAACAGGTTATGTCTCTTTTGATTTCTGGGTTGCGTTGGAGACAGCGATCTTAAGCCCCAGCAGTGCTTCGATATACCTTTATGATTGATGCAGCATACTTGTGCCACAGAGACTCTAACTCTCAATCGACGAGTCCACACAGCTATGAACCAGATCCAGCAGACCGTCAGTCATGAAGATATAGCATTCCATGAGAATGCCATGGATCCAATGTACCAGATCAGTATTGTATTCAGCCTCACATGGAGGCAACCATTATTGTAACAACAGTTGTATATGATCGGCTCTTGTATTTTAGAGCATAGATCAAATTATTCTTTTGACATTATCACAAGCATGGGGATTCCCGCCTCGTCCATTTATATGTCACACATTTATTCTATCTCACCCATTGATGGGAACCATATTAATACAAAAATGAAAAGCCACCATGCCCCAGCCCCGGAAGCACCACCTCTACACAGTAAATCCTATGATGTCCGTCGGTCATACGTTGAGCTCCTGCCCTCACACATCAGGGGGCAATATGTTAACCCAAAAATCCTCCACATAGCTCTCTATGTCCTACACCACCCAAGGACACCATCTCACAACCCCCATATCACTCCATCAGACCTTCCATTAGACACCCACACATCCAAAAGAGCCCAAGGATGAAGAAAAGGGCTAAAAACCCCAAAAAAAGAGCCCAAAATAGCCCCCTAGGAGCTAAAGCCCTCAAAAAGGGGCTAAAACCCTAAAAGGGGCTAAAGTTAGGGTGAAAGGGGATAAATCCCTTACCAAGGGCTTAAAACCCTAAAACCCCTTGGAAAAACTATAAAAGGAGGGTGGGGGGTCACTCTCAAAACACTATTCCCATTGCCTATTGTTATGCTGCCCGTGGATGCTTTGAGACCTTTGCCTCTCAAACCACCCACACTCCCTCTCCTCAATTTCCATTCCCATTGAACCATTGCTCCCAAACCAAGAGAGGTGCTCCCATGAGCTAGGGCATGGTGGCCCATTCCCACTAAAGAAGGTATATTTGTGATTTTATGTTTATTTCTTTGCTTCTTAATATGCTTTGCTTTCTAACCCTTGTCTCCATTTGTAGGTTTTGTCATTAACATTGTTTTACAGATTTTCCATTGTATCTTATGTTTATTTGCAGGTTTCAAGGAGGTGGAACCCTAACCCATTTTCTGCAGAGGGGTTCACCAGTGCTTCATCTCCTTCTTTCTATTCTGTTCTTAGCTTACATTCTAACTTAGCTTCAGTTTTTTGTTCTTAGTTCTTAGATTAGTTTATTGTTCTACTTCTGTTATTTCCGTTTTGTTTTTCTGCATTTTCACCATTAGTAGGAACCTACCCTTGTGCCCTATAGGCATAAGGGAGCCATTCCTGCCCCTGTAGTAGGGAGAAATCCTTGCTACAAGGAGGCCCACACCGGCTACTCACAAATTATCAATCTTCAGAGTCAATTGCATACAATTCTGCTCATAGAAAATTGGATCTATCTGCTTACAATCTTTAAGGCACATTTGATTTGATAATGAGCTTTCTAGTCTATTTTTTCCAAAATGGAAATTTAAAATCAAAAATTAAACAACAAAACAAATTGGAGGGGGGGGGGCTTGTTTTTCCCTTTCAAGCCTTTGGTTAATTGGACCAAAAAAGAGAATATGGCATTTGTCTTTTTCCACAATCTCAGAGATCTATGTTATATAAGTTCTTATATGAATTTTTCTAGAAAACCGATAGGGTTTATTGATCAAGTTGCATCTGGAACATATTTAAATACATCATATAAGACTAGTATTGGGTTGAATGCACTCATACTTCAAATATGTTTCTTAGTGTTTTCTTTCTCTTTAAGTCCATTGGCTTGTTAGGATCTTTAAGGCCTTTGGTTTGTTAGGCCAAAAAATAAAGATAACACAAGTTTGTTTCAACAATCGTCAAGACCAGTAGGTATTTGTTAGTGAGTAGTTGAGTTTTAAAGTCACATTTGGCACACTCCAGAATACCATTAGTGTGGAATGCACACATAATTCCAAAATATATTTTTGTATGATTAGTGTTGTTTGATTTGATGATCATCTTTCTACTATAATTTTTTCAACAATAGTAAGTCTTTTTTGGAGGCTTTCACAAGCCTCTCATTTGTTAATCCAAAAAATATAAAATATGATATTAGTCGGTTTCCACAATATTAGAGATATGTGGTCTAGAATTTATGTTATGAAATGTGCTAATAAAAAGTTTTGGGTTTCATAAAATTTATTTATCGAGTCATATACAACCTATGACAACATAAACCTGAGTAGGAGACCCATTTCTTTTTTCCATTATGGTTCTCATTGGCATTCATGTCTTAACACTGCATTGATACAGATCCTTCCTAAACCCATATCTATTAAGCATGAAGAAAAAATATTAAAAAGAAAAACTTGAGATGCAAACCTTGATGTTTCCCTCAAAGACTATTTCACAACATTGAGGTTCACACTTTCCAGATTGGCAATTACTTTTGAGGGGATTTTATTGCCCTTACAAAGATTTAGTTTATTCAGCCAAAAAAAAAATCATGGCATTTATTCGTTTCCACAATATTAGAGACCTTAACATTCCTATTATTAATATTAGCAAAAGGATTTAAAATTCCATAAGGTTTATTGATTAAGTCAAAGATATGAGACATGCCAAATTCGACGGAGACTATGGACAAGTAAACGACAAAGGATAAAAATGAAAACCCTTCGACTATTGATTAGTGCATTACTAATCAATACTATATGCATCATATATGCAGGGAGAGGGTTGAACACACATTTCTTAACTCTGGTGCACCTAGATTACATGGATAATTGATCTAGAGATACAGTGCACCATCCTAGATATTTGTGCTCTCCAACTTGTTCATGGAAAAGTAAATAAAGCATATAATAGAGTTAGTGTTGAACTGTTGAACATAGAAATGCATATAAAACTTGAAATGGACAAAATAGGGCTCATATATTCTTTTCACATGCATGTACCCCCTATATTTTTCTCCTTCATAAATATTAGTGTGCCCTCAACATTGTTGTACAGATCACTGAAGGAGGGCATTGCACTACTATATGGAATTCTGCTATACGTTGCTTTTTCAAAGGAAGAGTGTTATAGTTGGAACCCTCTCCAAGCTACACAGGAAAATGAACACTCCTTTTTAGCAAGGAAAGTGTTCTCCGCCACACCTAGCCTTTCCTTGGAACATATTGAACTTACCCTTTTCCAAGGGCTTGGTTAAGATATCTGCAACTTGTTGATATATAGGGATGTGTTGAAGAACAAATACTAATCCCTTCTAAAATATTTCTCTAATGAAGTGGTACCTAATGCTTCTAGGTCAGTTGTTTCTGCGAAGCTACTACCCTCGAAGATTGATTTGTTGCAAAAGTTGGAGAAGATAAAGTTTGACATTGAGAAGTATGAGAAAGAGCTCAAATTACTAAATTTAGAAACTTCGAGGATCACCATTTTTTTTAGAACTAACTACTTGGAAGCTGGTGGGGATTGTTCATTAAAAGCATGCACTAAAGCAAGTAACAAAGGCCTTGGCGATCGATGCTCAAATGATTTAGATGGAGGTACCCAGGAAACTTATACAATGCATGTGCTTAATGATGGATTTACAACACTTCTATTGGATTCAAAGGAAAATGAACTAAACCAAACATGTTGATCCTCAAAACTACAATCCATTGAATGCCATGTACTGGTATCATAGAGCAACACTACAGATGTAAATGTTGTTGGATCCCAATGGTTAGAGGAACCATTCTTGGATATACCATCTATGGAATACTAGTTGGTAAGAATAGAAAATAGACTGGTAGATAATTTGGTTGTTAGTTCCCAAAGCTCAAGAGGACTGGAGCACAATGTTGATAACCTTGTCATTGTTAGCACTTGCAGAGAGCCTTTAGAAATTCATTTGATTTATTCTATAGAGATGATAATATTTGCTTGCATTGAAGTGAACCATGAGGTTACTCACCAATAAATGGGTATGACAAAAAGTACATATCTTGTGTCTTCTATTTTGGCTGCTAATAAGGAAATAGCAAAAGAGGCATCAGAATTAGTTAGAAAGCTTCTACCAACAGGGTTGTCTAGAACTAGAGGGGTACTATTTTCTGATATTTTAGATTCCCCAATGTAGTGTTACACCAAAATATCATCACCATCATGTTATGAGATAGGTATTCCCTTGTCTACTCCAATCCCTCAAAGTTTTCCCTAGATAAATGATAGGAAAAAATATCCCCTTACAAATTTTCCTTGTTTTGAGCTGGTAACGCTCCTCTTCCATTGAAAAAAAGCGTTACCCAAGTGGTGCTAGGGTAGCACCTCTCTTGATACATGAGAAAAGAGTGGTGCCACCACTTCTAACCATACTGCAAGAAGCGGTGCCCCCCTTAACACCGCATGTTTGCTTCATTGGAGGAGTGGTGCTCAGGTTTTCAAGGCATAAAGAGAAGCTTCGAGAGGCTTCTCGAAGTTGAACTCCATGGAGCCTCATCCCTATGGTTTAGGACCAGCTGGAGCTCGTGATCCTCCCTTTAAGGATCTTATATCCACCTCACCCATGAGATCCTCAACCATACCTATCCTCCCATGCCTTTAAATACTAGCTCACCCCCCATGGGCAAAAGGAGGAAGAATTGTGTTCCATACCCAAACTATGTCAAAATCATTCTTGAGTATTTGGAGACAAGGTGAAGTTAGACGTAAGGATCCATTGGAAGGAACTCTCAACACTAAGGCATAAAGGTTGTAGTCTCTCCAATCATTTCTAATTAAAAATGTCTTTTCTTTCCCATATTTATTGTTTCATATGTATGTATTGCTTGATTCCTTGGTCATGAGCGTAGATCTAGTTGATTATATTGTATGCTATCATGTTTCTCTTGTTGTTTTCCATCTTTTACAGGTTCTTCTATGAGGATAGCGAGGACAACCTTTGAGAGAAGTATGATGGCATTTCATTCAAGTGATTAACCAGATCTAGGGGAAGTTTAACATTTGGTGTTTGTGTTTTGTTCTAGATATGAACCATTCAAACTAGGGAAACAACTCATGTCCCCAGTGGAATTGCCAATTTTGTTATAAAAAATCCTGATTATATTGTATGCTATCATGTTTCTCTTGTTGTTTTCCATCTTTTACATGTTCTTCTGCGAGGATAGTGAGGACAACCTTTGAGAGAAGCATCATGGCATTTCATTCAAGTGATTAACCAGATCTAGGGGAAGTTTGACATTTGGTGTTTATGTTTTGTTCTAGATATGAACCATTAATACTAGGGAAACATCTCATGCCCCCAGTGGAGTCACCAATTTTGTTATCGAAAATCCTGATTATATTGTATGCTATCATGTTTATCTTGTTGTTTTCCATCTTTTACAAGTTATTCTGTGAGGATAGTGAGGACAAACTTTGAGAGAAGTATCATGGCATTTCATTCAAGTGATTAACCAAATCTAGGGGAAGTTTAACATTTGATGTTTGTTTTTTGTTCTAGATCTGAAGATCAGTTGAAAGAATCCTGTCAAAGTAGTGAGGTTATTTCCTTTGACTGGAGTAACCTAACAGAGTCTCGTCTTCATTTGAGTGTTCCTTTTCAAATAGTTGTGCAAGTTACCGCTAGGAGAATGCTTCGCACTATTGTTGATGAAGGGGCTTCTGTTAGTATTATATCCTCTACTGCTTGGAAATATTTAGGTTTTCCTCAACTTGTTCCAGCCACCGATCAGATACTGGCTTTTAATCACAGGCCTACTTCACCTTTAGGAATCCTTCCTTATTTGCCTATTACATTAGGAAGGAAAACTGTCTGTATTGATGTTATGGTGGTCCAAGGTCCTTTAGATTTCAATATGCTCCTTGGATGTGATTATGTGTATGCCATGAAGGCTGTAGTGTCACACTTTTTAGAGTGATGCATTTTCCCCATGATGGGAAGGTCGTGACTATTGATCAGCTTTCCTTTGTTACACCTGACCATTGCATTACTCCTAGTCATCATACTACCCTGAATGTGCCACATGTTCTTGTGGTTCCTTCCCCTTCTAGTTAGCTTCTTCCCATCATAGGTAAAATTGGGGCATGGATCCAGCCTCTAGACATCATACTGCAGTTAAGCTGCTAGCTTTTATGAAAAGGGGGCATCCTACCAACCTCTGGGCATCATGTTGGGAAGAGCAGGTTTATGAGCATAGTTCCCATTCAGTGTCAAGCTCGTTAAAAACTGAAACATACGTTGTGAGAATAGTTCCTTTTATCTGTGTCAAGCTCGTTAAAAAATGAAACAGATGCGAGTGAGCATAGTTCCTTTTATCTGTGTCAAGCTTGTTAAAAAATGAAACACATGCCAGTGAGCATGGTTCCCATTCTGTGTCAAGCTCGTTAAAAAATAAAGTAGATACCTTGAGCATTCTTTCAATCGATCTTCGAGCTCGTTAAAAACAATAAGATGATGTTGAGCTTACTTTTCATTTTTCATTCTCTGGTTAAAACATGAAAAGTGGTTTGAGCTTAGTTTATTACTTTTTCGTGCTATGGATTCAAACATGAAAAAGGTTAATAGATTCCTCTTTAAGCTCTTTTCAGACTCTTAAAATGTGAAAAGATTTCTAAGTGAACTTGTCTTCTTCACGCTTGTAAAAGGACCTGAATAGTCATCTTCCTGGTGATAATTTACCACTTTTTCGGACCAGGGGGCACTAATTGAGAAAAGGTATACTCCATCTAATCATGACTGGAAGAGTTCTATTAGGCATTATTTTATGCTTTTTCAGGCCCTAGGGACTAAACCATACGAAAAAGGACCCTTTCGGAGTCTTCTTTAGTCTCTTCAGACTCTCTTAACATGAAATACACTGAGTTTTCTTTCATTGGACTCGTTAAATTAAACATTGAAAGACACTTTTTGGGAATGAACCCATCCTTTCTCAGGTTTGTAAAACATATGCGTTTGGACTCATCCGAAGGACGAGCTAAAACGAATGTTTGTTACCCTCTTTGAACTCGTAAAAACAAAAAGAGGCACTCATCAATCATGATGGGGAAATTAAGAGAAGGGAAATACATTTCATTTTTCAATAATGGCAGTTGTTATTCACCTTTGAACATGGTACCTGTCTGCATTTCATTCAGACAATTGGGTATTCAGATGGCTTCCAAGTCAATCCACTTTCATGAGTCATGTCACTCCTTTGAGTTTTTCAAAGAATTCATTGTCCATTTTCGTATTGTGTTCCGCTTGGTCTAGTCAATGCTACCAAGTCTTCGGTCGTGCCTCCTTATGTTCAAAAGGGAAATTGTCTTGAGAGTTTACACCCGTAGTCAAAACAACTTTTTTTTGTCAGTTACTTTTGAGTCAGTTCTATGGTTACATCATACTCAAAATTCCATAACTTTGTTCTGAGTTTTGTGTCGTTGATGTGGGATTCATCATGGCCCTCCTTCGACGAGACTATTCCTGTTGACTTCAGCTCATCATCTAGGAATTAGTCTTAGAAAAAAAATAGTACCTTGATATTTGTATGCCTTAATGACAAATTCTTTCACTCTCGACATAGGTTCACATCATTGACCTTTAATAGAAAGATTCAACTGAGTGTTTGACATCAGATCATCTATTCACACTCAGGAGATTGTATTAGGGTACCTTGGGAATCATTGACATCAATGGTGATCTCCCTCGCACTTGTCAACGGTTCTCATCATTGAGCGGTAATCAAGTGGTTTCTACCATGTTCGACATCAGAACATTGTAATCACATGGATAGATTCGTAGTTTGTGGAAGACGAGATGAAGACCCTGGGTATTTTGTGAAGCACTCATTGCTTTCCCCAAGTTGCAATGGAATATTTTGTAGGAGTCCTAGCATGGATCCACATTTGTATGTTCGTGATTGTGCTCATATTTGCATCTGTATGACATAGATATACATTGTATGTCTAGTATCTATGTCCAAATTTGAGTTTTCTTCACATGGATCTACGATGTATTTTAATAGCCATGACTTTTTTCTATCTCACATGGATCTGCATTGTATTGGTCAGCATCCATGTTGTGAATCATCTGGGACAAATGTAAAAGGTGCTGCAGAAATTTTGTGATGCTTGAGAAGTTCCGACCATTGGACCTTTTCCTCGATACTACACCTTGTTCTTCCAAAGTATTATGCATATCGTTTCCCTCTAGCCATCATACTTTGGGGGGCATCTTTGTTACACCAAAATATCTTCACCATCATGTTATGAGAAAATTATTCCCTTGTCTTCTCCAATCCCTCAAAGTTTTCCCTAGATAAATTATAGGAAAAAATATCCCCTTACAAATTTTCCTTGTTTTGAGCTAGTAACGCTCCTCTTCCATTGACAAAAAGCGTTACCCAAGTGGTGCTAGGGCAGCACCGCTCCTCTTCCATTTCCACTACATCTAGCCTTACTACAAGAAGTGGTTCCCCTTTAACACCACCTCTTTGCTTCATTGGAGGAGCGATGCTCACGTTTTCAAGGCAAAAAGAGAAGCTTGTGGAGGCTTCTCGAAGTTGACCTCCATGGAGCCTCATCCTTATGGTTTAGGACCAGCTGGAGATCAATTTCCTCCCTTTTAGGATCTTATCTCCACCTCACCCATGCGATCCTCAACCATACCTATCCTCCCATGCCTTTAAATACTAGCTCACCCCCCATGGGCAAAAGGAGGAAGAATTGTGTTGCATACCCAAACTCTGTCAAAATCATTCTTGATTCTTTGGAGACAAGGTGAAGTTAGAGGCAAGGATCCATTGGAAGGAACTCTCAACACCAAGGCATAAAGGTTGTAGTCTCTCCAATCATTTCTAATAAAAAATGTATTTTCTTTCCCATATTTATTGTTTCATATGTATGTATTGCTTGATTCCTTGGTCACGAGCATAGATCTAGTTGATTATATTGTATGCTATCATGTTTCTCTTGTTGTTTTCCATCTTTTACATGTTCTTCTGCGAGGATAGCGAGGACAACCTTTGAGAGAAGTATCGTGGCATTTCATTCAAGTGATTAACCATATCTAGGGGAATTTTAACATTTGGTGTTTGTGTTTTGTTCTAGATCTGAACCATTCCGACTAGGGAAACACCTCCTGTTCGCAGGAGGTGAGGATTTCCGATAACATGAGGAAACAAAATTCTTTATTCTATGAAAGAAATAGGAAGAATATGGAGGCAAATATTGTTGATTGAAGACAATTTATGAATTTTAAAGAAAGATCCCTTGCAATGAAGTTCATAGTTCATAGACAGTTGTGAAAGGAGGATCAACTTTTACTTCCTACAAGGAGACATCGAGCAAGAACACAGAAGCACTGTGAAACTAATTGTATCTTAAGTGGTGGAAATCAAAAATATCGAACATATGTTCGATCCTGATTTGCATCTCCAGTAGGAAATTTGACATCAGCACCTAATGATGAAGCAATCCTATTGGCAAGCAAATTGTTATCAAATGCTAAGGACAAGCCCTGCATGAGTATTTTAAAGATGTCTGCATTAGCATTGAATGAGGGTGAGAAATGATTTTCAATATTTATATCAATGAATGGCTTAGTGGGAGGTCCTATTTCCTTTGTGAAAGAACATACCAAGGTTAACCATTGGATTCCTGAAGAGAAGGGCATTTTCCAAGAGAATTTTGTTTCATTTGGTAAGAACTTCAGAAAAATTGCTTCTTTTGTGGAACACGAGACTACAACAGACTGTGTTGAGTATTTTTTACAAAAATAAAAATGCAGAAGACTTTATGAAAATAAATAAAATGTATAAACTGCATAATGAAAGAGATTATTCTCGTTTAAGTACTTACCTCACCACCTCAAGAAATAATCAGCATAAAGAGTCGAATGTAGCTTCACTGGATGTATTAAAATCTTCCAGTAATTAGGCAGTGGGTATTCGGCAGACATTGTAAAATTATGATGGAAGTCCATTAATGGGCATGCGCTTTGATCATGGAAGATTTACTAGTCGGTATTTCATGGACACATCTAACAAAATAATAGTCAATCCTGATTTGGATCGTAAAAGCATTGATGCAGTGGATGTCTTAGCAGGGATATGTGGTGATTTTTCTTGTGAAGCAGTAGGATCATGTGTTACTACGACTAGAGTTGATCTATCTGAAAGTATTCAGGAGAAAGGCTTCTCTAGTAAACATAAGAAGAAAAATGTTGATACTGATCATACCTTAACATCTGAATCTATTGAAGATATTGAAATACAATATTCTTCTGAATAAAATTGTCAGGACATCAATGTAGATTGGACTGGTGATGAAAAGGATCTTTTTATCAGTGTTGTGGCCATGTTTCATAAGGATTTTGGAAGAATTTCCCATTATGTCCATTCTAGAACATAAATTCAGTTTAAGACGTTCTTTAGCAAAGCTCGTTAACGACTTGGACTTGATGAACTTCTACCACATGAATTAGATGTCTCAGCAAAAAGAAATCATGGAAGAAAAGATGATGAAATAGGGCTTGATAAGATTTGTGCATTATTGTGGGATATAAATATGTCTAGAAAGGTGGGTGAAACTCCATATTCAAATACATTCATTAAATCTCAACCAAACAACAAAGTTGGCATTGTCTTACATGATATCAATGAGGATAATCAGAAGAAATCTTATAGTGGAGATGGGAAGGCTTCTCTGAAAGAAGAAACTGAACTAAATAAAAATGCTAATGCATTTCAAAATTCCACAAAGATGACTTCAGGGAAGTCTCCTACTTCTCTAGAGACACAACATTTTTTTTTAGCAGAACATTGATGAATAGGAATGGAGGTCGTCATGTATGTTCATTGATAGACACACAGCACAAGAGAGACAACCCAGAGGTATTAGAAGAAGATGCCTTATGTCTTGTTCAAAGTATAAAAATTCAAGTTATAGTTGAGTCTTATGATAAAGCCAAGGAATTTGTTGGGAATAGTGTTGAAGCGGAAGATCATAAAAATTGTAAAGAAATTATCTCTTGTTCAGGGAAAGAATCATTCATCAATTATTTAGAAAGATGTGATGGTATGGTCAAATAGAAAGTGTTAATTGGTGGCCAATTTGAATCCAAAAAACATGAAGAGGTGGGGTCATTGAGGGGCCAATATTGTTGTCATCAACTTGTCATCAATGACAACTTTATCCATTAATGACAAAGGTTAAAGTGATGATATGGCAATGACAAAGGTCAACTTGATGATGGCAAGCATGGCAAGCAAGGACAACTGTACCCAGAAGCTTGGATCTTGAAGTTGCCACCTTACTGAAGACATTGAAGACCATGAAGATGGTCTTGAAGCCTTGGTAGATGATGGAGAAGCCATACATGGCTTGGAGAAGCATTAATGACCCATTCTGTGGTCATTTATGCTATGATGGTGTCATGGTACCCCAGGAGAAGACCTAGCTACCTCACAGGTAATATCATGTTGGATATTGACCCTTGGGGGTCTCCTAGTGTGGTTGAGGTTGTTAAAGAAGCCTATGAATCCCCTTGCTTTATGAAGAATCCCATGAAGACTTGGAACCCCTGATGAAGACCTTGGTGCCCTTGCAAAGGTCATGGATCCCACTACTTACACTTAACATGGTTAGATGACATGCCTGAAGCCCATGATGGCACCTTGCACATGGCATAGAAATCCCTAGTGGCTTGATGCAACCCTATGATGATGTGGTGGATAAAATAATAAAATACATGACACCCTAATGGTAAGAAGGTTGACAATTCAAAGTCTTTGACGTCATGAACAAATTGAAGATTTTAAGGGTATTGGACCATGGGATTGTAGATAAACCTATCATGGGGAGATATCCCTTGTCATGCCATTTCCAATGGTAGGTGGCACGTCATGTTCTTCCTCACGATTGAAGAGATAATCATTTTTAAAGTTGTGTTAACCCCATCTTGTAGGGGTAGCCAACCAAACAAAAGAATCTTTTTTATTAAAAAATTAAAAAAAATTGACATTTCGGCTCCATAAAATTATGAGAAATGTGTATAAATAGGAGGCTGACGCCCTCATTTCAAATACACAAAAAATTCGGTGAAAAACATAGCTCTGAATTCATTGACTGAGATTTGGGTAGCAGTAGAGAAGGAGCAGTTACTGTTGAAATTTCAGAGGGTTTCCAAAGTCAAGAAAACAGTCTTGAATTTACAGTAGGGCAGTAGTCCGAGTTTCTACAGTGTTTACAGCAGTCTATGTCTTTCCTCTTTTAACATCTTTCACATGCTTTACAACAGTTGTTTTGGACTTGCTTGGGGTCAATCCAACGAAGGTGAAATATTGTAGACTGAGGCTAAGCATATTACATACCTAAAACAGTCTAAAATGTTGCATACTGAGACACCTCCGAATTGTCCAAAAAGTCAAAGTTTTACACAGTCAAAGCATGAAGGGTTTGTGATGGTTTAGGCAGCCATTTGAAGTGTGAGAACTTTGACTTGTGCAAGTGATTGTGTGATGCCCTTCCTACACCAACAGATATACACAGACATTGACTAAGACCTGTTGATGTGATGATAAATTGTATACCTTATGATGATGATCTCCCACGCTATGATTTGATGAACACCTTGTTGTGATACCTTGTATCTTATGAAGTGATTAGAGTGTTATCTTTTTCTTCTCACTTCAACAGTCCCAAGTTTGATATGAAAGGGCACTTCCATTGCACACACAAATAGTCCAAAATTTGACCTACCAAGTTTGAAGTTTTCTACAGTAAACTACACTATGATGATGACTTGCTACAAAATGCACACTTGAAGGTTGATCAAGACATTGTCTTGACAAGTATGATAATGTACACACAGTCCAAGGTCAAGTTCCAGTGCATTGACAAGTTACACATACCGTGATGAAGGTATGTATGCTTAGAAATTTTGTGTGCCCTAGAAAGCTTATACAGTGAGATGTTAGATGCCCTATGAATAGTTTTTGAAGTGATAAGCAAGAAGTGTTTGTGAATATATATGATGTGCAATAGTGATGAGCAGAGAGGCATGACCAGTAGTATAGACTTGACATAGGTGAAGGTTGACAAATTGTATTGAACCAACAGTATTGGTGGCAGCAACATTGTATTGATCAGTGGTTGACCAGCAACATGATACCCTTACAACAGAAGACATGATGACAAGTGACATAGCAGCAGCAGCATATCAAAATTTCGATGGAGGTTTTAAGAGTGATATTCAGATTTCATCTACAGCAATAAAAGTTTTCATTTCTATTTTTCGGTTTGTTTGAGACTGTGAATTGATGACTTGACGCTAGGTAGAATGCTTGTGATATTGAGCATGATGTAACTATTGACAGAGCTGCAGTGTGGACAGATTGATGATGTTGGATGTATTTGTGAAGATGTGACTATGAACATAATGATACTGATGTCATGCATAGACCAAATGATAGTGTGTTATGTTAATGGACAGTATGTTGATATGTCTGTGAACACATGCTAATGAACCGGATGATGATATATGTTTAGATATGGACAAAATGATATAATATGCACGAACAAAATAAGAAGGTGTTGGGCATAATACAAGATGCTTGTGATTACAGAATGGTGATTTAGGGCAGCAGATGTGATATGACAAATGACAGTTTGTGGATGAAAATGAAGTGCTAATAATGTAATTTACAGATTGATAATATGTGTAATACAAAATTGGTAGGAGATTGAAGAGACAAATGATGTTGATGTGGTTGATGAGATGATGTGGCAGCGATCGCACTTGACAGTGATATGTGTGTGTGATGAGTGTGTTGAGATAGTGAGTTGTAATTGTAAAAGCAAGTGTGTCTTTCTTTTGAGGTTATGATACCTCAAACCCTTCTTAGCAGGGTCTAAAAAACCAGGCAGGGTCTTGTATTCAGAGTAGGTGCTCTTCATATCAGTAGGTGCTGATTTTACCTCACGGTTGTAGCTGGTCCAAAACTAATACAAAAAGATTACAAAATTATATGGTGTTGTGTTCTTTTGTGTTATGGTTCTTAATGATTCAAATGCTTATGATATGTGAATGATGAAGTGAAATATGTTTATGAAATTATTATGAAATTGGTAGAATAATGGAGTGATGAATTAGTAGTTAATAGTGATAAGTTAAGCAAAGTTTTAAAATTGGCTTTGCACTGATTCACCCCCCTCTCAGTGTAAACATTGTGTACAACAAATATCTTTTGAAGAGGATAGTAGACTTCCTAGAAACATAATGAAGAAGAAAAACCCAGTGAATGTGACAAGTCAGGGTAGCAGGTCTATAGGTACTGTAAATTTGGATACATAAACACCAAATGAGAACTCACCGTATCATTGCTCTTCATTGGATTCAGATATTTTTGGTTCTGAAAGGTTAGTCAATGCTACAACTGATGGAAGCATATCAACATTGCATGCTTCTGATGATGCCTCAAGTAAAGAGAAGTGCTTGATAGGTTCAAGTTTTCTAGCTTCGGGAATTATCCTTTTGACATGAATGTTATCTCTGTCACAATAAATAGTAAAATCTTGTTAGGTGGTAAAAGTGTTAGTGCCTCGTCAACTAACAGTGTAGCATGGAAATTGTATTTAGATCATCAGGAATAAATCCTTATCCCAATGGATGGACAGGAAAGGGTATATATTTGTACATATATTGTTTCTTAGCCCCCTCAACAACCCTGTTACACCGAAATCTTGTCATCTTGATCAATGTGTCAACCTTGTGCCAAATCCCTAAAGTTACCTCTACTAAACTGGATTCAAATTGAGGTTGTTCCTACCCTTTTTACCCTCTCTAGGTAGGTCAGCGCTCTTTATCCTAAGGAAAGGTGCATCGGAACTCTTTCCCTTCATGCAAGGAGTGCCAGTGGCACTCTTTCCTCTCATGCAAGGTGCACCGACGCTCTTTCTCCTACTGCAAGGTGCGCCATGAGTTTTTAGAGGGAAAAAATAGATTTTTTTACGCCCTTCGCGAAGGTGGATGAGGTGGAGGATCATCCCTAGATTCTAGGTGAGCTGGAATTCAGTTCCCTAACCTATGGCGAAGATCCCTTAGACCCCTCCTCCTAATTCTCAACCTACTATATCCCTTTATCCTTATAAATTGAACCTTATCTCCATTGTGAAGGGAGGAAGGACTATGGTACTCTTATGCTGGTGGAATTTCTAGGTGATCCCTATCATCCTTTGGGAGGAAAAATATCATCCTTTGGGAGGCTACTATCATCCTTTGGAGGCTTGTCTTGGATTGTTGGATGGAAGGTTGCAGTGTTAAGGCTAGTTTGTGACACTCCTTCTCTATGTATCTCCTTGATTACAATAATAGAAACTCTTTCCATAAAAATTGTTGTGTTGATGATGTTTAGAGATTTCTTCCCTAACTGTTAGCTTAGATCAATTCATGTTTAGATACACATGTAATGTTTTCTTGTTTCCAGTTTCTCTACAGGGTTTTGCAGCTCAGAGATGAAGGCTCTGGAGCTTGGATCAACAAAGAAAGAAGAGGCTTTTCAGACCTCAGGTAAGTGATCTATCTATTAACTTGCATTTCTATTTGATCTAGGAAAGTAGGTTGTATTATGTACTTTATTTGTTCTAGATCCACTTGGACTAGGGAGATCTGGATTGAGTCTGCTTGAGTAGATTTTAGAAATATGTGATGGTATGGTCAAATGGAAAGTGTTAATTGATGGAAAACTTGAATCCAAAAAACATGAAGAGGTGG
Organism: Pseudotsuga menziesii; assembly: GCA_001517045.1. Classification (NCBI taxonomy): domain Eukaryota; kingdom Viridiplantae; phylum Streptophyta; class Pinopsida; order Pinales; family Pinaceae; genus Pseudotsuga; species Pseudotsuga menziesii. The sequence goes on from LPNX010145775.1 coordinate 265,457, forward strand.
GGTCAATGATGGGGACAATATATTTTGAACAAGATAGTAGAGTTCATGGCAACATAATGAATAAGAAAAACCCAGTGAATGTGACAAGTCATGGTAGTAGGTCTGCAGGTACTATAAATTTGGCCTCCTCAGCACCATATGAGAACTCACTGTATCATTTCTCTTCATTGGATTCAGAGATTTTGAGTTCTGATAGGTTAGTCAATGCTACAAATGATGGAAGAAGAGAAACATTGCATGCTTCTAATGATTCCTCAAGTAAAGTGAAGTGATTGATATGTTCAAGGTTTACTGGCTTTGGGAATGATCCTTTTGATATGAATGTTCTCTCTACCACAGTAAATAGTAAAAGCTTGTTAGGTGGTAAAATTGCCTCGTCGACTAATAGTGTAGCATGGAAAATGTATTTAGATGGACAGGAATCAATCCTTCTCCCAATGCATGGATAGGAAAGGGTATCTATTTGTAAATATGTTGTTTCTCAATCTCCTCAACATCCCTCTGATTCATTTTCTTACATTCATCACGAAATGATTCATTATATGAGACCTGAGGTAGTTCCTCAGCAAAATCAACATATATCTTCTCTTGTTCTTCCAAAAGGCCACAAAATGTGTCAGCAAGTGAGTGGATCATCACCAATGGTAAGGAAGCAACAATTTGACAACCCTATAGTTCTTGGAACTTAGAAAACAAAGGGAACAGATTCCCAACTCCCAAAAGCAATTCCTGTGTAGCTAGAAATAATGGCCATTTTAGTTCTGCATATTCAAAACAAACACGAAATACATATACTTAAACAATTCATGATTTTTTATTTGTCCACATGCCAAGAGGAATTATTTATGTAACATTTTTCATGAGTTTCCTTTTCTAAGATCAATTAATTAAGAACAATTTAACTACATGAGTAGCATCAGTTCTTTGGGCACATTGGGTTCTGATAGTCTCCATCCTTGTCTAGCTTCCTTAGGAAAAAAAAAATCTATGTTCCCAAAGCACTAGGATCAGGAGGCTAGTATTGATCAATTTAATATCAAGGAACATCATCCTGTGGTCAATTCATCTATCTCTCAAGTCCATTTATCACCAAGTGAAAGTCGTGTTCAAAATTCTATCTAAATGTATGGGTTCTGATAGAGTTTGTTTGTCTCGAGCATCTTTAGAAAAACAATTTGTTGTGATCCCAAAGCAACAGGCTGAGGGAGCCAGTAATGATCAAGTTAGTATCAAGGAGAAACATCCAATTAAGGATTCATAAATCTTCCAAGTACATTTATCGTCACATGGAAACTATGGTCAAACTTCTTCAACTATAATTAAAAGTATGGGTTATGTTAGTGTCTGTCACATGCCATCTTCTTCAGGAAAATAATTTGTTTTCTTACACACATAGGAAGTTAGTATTAATCAAATTAATATTGAAGAGGAGCATCCAATGGTGGATTAATCTATCTCTCAAGTGCATCAATCATCACATGGAAACCGTTTTCGAACTCTAACTCTTCAAGTAAAGGTATAGGTTCTCATAGTGTCCTTACTTCTCTACCTTCCTCTGGAAAAAAAAATTGTTGGGTTCCCAAAGCAATAGGCTGAGGAAACTACCAACAATCAGATTCAGGTCAAAGTGAAGCATCCAATTGTGGATTCATCTATCTCCTAGGTATTTCATTCATCACATGGAAATCATGGTCTAACTTCTACCTCTTTAGGTAAAGGTATTAGCTCCGATAATTCCCCCCCCTCTCTAGATTCTCCATGAAAACAATTTTATGTATTTCCAAAGTAACATGTTGAGGAAGGTAGTATTGCTCAAGTTAGTATCAAAGAGAAGTAAACTGTGGGACATACTAACTAGACCATAGAGGAATAAATGATACAAAATCAAAGTGAAGCAGAATCTTTTGTTGGGTATCAGATGTTGTTTTACTTGAAAAAAACCAATAAGGAAAGAATTTAGTTCTTGATATCCGTAGTGTATCTCTCAAGAAAACAATTGGAACTCATGGTTCCTTAAATTCATATTCTTCTATGAAAATGGGTTAGCATCAATCTAGAGCACATGTTCACCATCCTTATGGAACACAGGGCCATAGTTTAACTCCATTTACATGTCATACATGACGAACGTGTATTTGCAAGAATTCCCATCTCTAGAACTAGCTACAAGATCAACGAATCAATGGAGAGGAAAGAATCAATGTTCCATTGAATGTGAATGGAAAATAAATTTTGGCAATCAAGCTAGAGTCGAACTTTTATAGCTTAAAAGCACTAGGTACTCCCAATGATTAACCAAACCAAGAATGTGCAGGGAACAACCCCATAATATTAAGATAAGATCATATAAGACTCAAATAAGACAAACTAGTCTCATATCAACAATACAAAATCCAATAAGAAGGCTACCAATAAAATTTTCCTTCCACTTTTTGGTTGGACGGACTTGAACTTTTCACTTCTTGGATGAAGAGGCCCATCCCATAATGGAATGCAATCGATTGAGTATCATGTATTATTTAATGAAGGGGAAGGGTTAAATTATTATGCCATAATTATTAACTCCACTCTAGACCATGTTAAGGTTGCTACAAGCCATGTCGCACATGTATGAATTGGGGCTTCGCTCAACCACTGAAACCTATGACATCATCTAAAATGGCTTGGACCCAATATCTATTTGAGATTCACTATTACTTATTCATCAAAAATCAAAATGAATGAAAATTTTCTGTAGAGTTAAGAAACAGTCCAAAAAATCCTTAATCCAACCCCGTGACTCATGTCTGACACACTACATTAAAGGTTATCCCTCCCAGAATATACATAAATAATAAATTTCTATGTTATGTGCTCATAATGTGAAAGAACAAGGCATACTGGTCAAAAGAACCATCATGACTGTTATAGAGCACTGCAACAGTTGGAATAAATATTGTATCATTGATGTTAGAGCCAGCATTAGGTGTTATGACATTGTTGTCATTACATCAGAGAAACATATAGATGTTTCTTTTAATGTGAATTGCACATCCCACTACAAGCTATTCTCTATTTTTCAATTGTCAAAGGAGACTTAATTCCAGGTTTCAGGACAGGGTTATTTTATTCCATACATGTAAGTAGCTTAGGGGTAGTACTAAGAACATAGCTTATAGTAATCATCATAACACTAAACTCCATTGCTTAAGCTCATTTTTATTATGGTAATAATAACGATGTCCATAAACATTACGTGATACATGTACTAAGTAATACGTATAATAAGGACATACCTCAGCGTACTGTTCTCATCCATCTTTATATGATTTATACCTGATATGGCACCTTAAGTATGTAGTAATGTGGATTCTCCTTATTCACCCATATGCTTTTATTGGCATACGTTAATTTCTTAATTTCTGGTAATAAAGTGAACAAATTGGGAATATATGATAGAAGTATAGCCATGATGTTACCTTAACAATGGGATTATTATCCATATATCCATTATGCCACCTTATCAATGGGATTGCTATACATATATACATGAGGTTAATTTAGCAATGGTATTTAGACTATATATATAGCCTTGGTCAAGTAAAAGTATGAGATAGCTCGATGACCATAGGAATAAGAGATACTAATATGATTATTACGATACAAGGTCTATGAAGTAATACAACACATCTACTTATGTCTATACTTAGGACATGATAAAATCCATGGTGACATAATATTAGAAAGTAATACAACATACCCTATTTCCCATGTGAGCTTTGGAATCACTCTATTACAATCAATAAAAGTGTGATAGTATTGCACTAGTAACATAATATTCTATGCCAAAATAGGTACTAGTCATCAATAACCTCATACGTTAAACTGCTTGGTAATAATAGTATCATGAGTACTCTAGTCATATGTTATAGATGGTGATAGTAATAAATTGCATGTCAGCTTAAGCAGGTAATGATGGTGTGTTAACAACTAATAAAAGGTCATGTATTAGTATTCATTAGAGATAAGCTTAACTCTATACCATAGCTTAATGGAAGCTAGTACTTTTCATATAAATCAATGGATATGTAATGTGTTATCATTAATGCAATAATATATAGAGGTAAGAAGAGTAATCATAAAGTTCATATAATATGTCTCCAATACTGTAATGGTTCTCATACTAACCCAGTATCATAATGTTTATTAGTAATAGGTCATATATAATATCCCATAAATTAAGGTTAAACAACAAAGTTAATTACACCAATTGAATAAGTTAACTAGCTATTCCAATACAACTCAAGTAAGCTTAGATAATCTCTTTCAAATATAGTTTCATCACATCACTTCACATAGAAATGTAATAGTCTTCATGTTATGAATTAACTCATTATGGCATTAGCAATATAAGCTACAAGGGTGATCATACTAGACTAATCCATATAAGTTTCATTTTAGAATAGATTAATTTAGCTAACTATTATCCTTATAGAGTAGGTACTTATTGCTAATGGTGTTGATTCATAACTAGTATCACTCTTACTCATAGCTCTTAGTATACCTAAGTTACATACATACTTAATAATGAGCACAAGTATATACATAGAGGATGAGATATAGTATCATCAAATAGTTTGTTTCCCAAGTCCTCTACCCCTATAGATGATTGTTGTAGGAAGTGGAACCCTCTTCAACCAACTGTAGATGACTGTCTAAGTTGACAATAGTCTTTAGGAAAGGAAATACTTCTTGTAGATGGTTGTTATAGACAATGATTCCTCCTTTAATCAGATGTAGGTGAATATGTGTGTTAGCAGATGTCCTTATATGACTAAGGCGATTTCCATTATTTCCAAATGACCTCTTAGTGTGGGCCAAGAATTGGTTGTAACTTAATTCCCTAACCTTTAGCTCTGACTTCAGTGAAAATGCCCAGTTTGATTCCCTCTTACTGTTGTAAGGGATTGTTCCCTCTCCTAGTATTAAGTGTTCCCTCCTCTTGCTTCTAATGACAAAGTAACTTTAAGTTTGATATCTAATCATATTCCACAGGAAGGTCCTTCAAATTCATGCATAGTGAAATATCAATAAATTCGGGTTGCTAAAGTTCACAAATTGAAGGATAAAGGATTGACATGGTTGGAGATGAAGACAATCTAAAGAAACCCCCATTTTGATGCATTGAACACGTGATTCCCTGGAATTTTAGATATCATCAAATTAAAGATCTAATATTTGTTGATTAATATGTACAATTAGTTTCCCTCATTGTCGAAGAAACACTTTATTCCCAAAGAGATCCATAGGAGAAAGAGGACTATACCTGTTCAAGAGGTGTAGAGGAAACTTGCAAGCAAGTTTATGCCTCTTCCTTTATTAAACACCACTCTAGAAACAAGACAAAGCACACTCTAAAGAGTTAAAAGATTGAAAATTCAAAGGACCAAAATATTGGAAACCCCTTTAGGGAGGGTTCCTTAGTTTATGGACTTATCCATTGATGAAAAACTATAAATAAAGAAGCATTTTCATTTGACAAACACAATCCAAGAAAACATCATCTATGTACAAGACCTGAATTTCATCTGTGTGGTGTGTCTTGACAAATACAAGATTAGAGATCTTATCCATTGCTTGCTCTAGGGTTTATTTCTCCTTTGCTTGATGTCTATGGTTTGATGTTGGCATGTTGCTCCCTTGAATTTATGTCTAGGGTTTTTACTACTGTTTTCAGCTACTACCACCTCTCCCATTTTTTGTTAGTGCTTCTACCTTCTCGTCAAAGATGTTTCTTCTGTTTATGAGTGATCCATGATCTTTCCTCAACCATTTAGGGCTATTGTGAGTCAAAAAATGCTCATCCTGGTTGATTAACTCATCAAATTTGGTTATATTTTCAGAGAGGAATAAAGCCTTCCAAGAAAAGTGCTCTAATAAACTTACAGCAACCCAAAATAGACTTAACCATTCCTTGGGGATACTTCGATGGGGAATTGCATCCTTTTCATGGATAATGCACATTATTATTTTATGAAGTATGGTGTCGTTCATGGCACCAACAATCATGCAGAATTTGTAGCATTATGGACTTTACTAAAAGTTGCAATAAAAAAGCAGGTAAGGAGGCTTCTAGTTTAGGTGATTTCAAACTCCTAATGGAATGGGAAAATGAAAGAAACCAAATAATAAATATGGCATTGGAACCAATTATGGGACAGGGTCTTAGGTTTATGGGTCAATTAGAGGAGATCACATTGACACATATATATATACTCTAGAGAATATAATAATAAATCATACCAGCTACCGGAAGATGCCTCTCTTTAGAGGAATGAGAATTATCAGTTGAGGAACTTCGAGATAACATCCCTTGGGTAGTTTTTTTTACTTCTCTTTTTGAGTTTTTACAAGAACCTTCACGAGCTGAATCGATGGAGATAGTTTTTTGCATGAGAGCTATGTGTGGAAGAATAGGAAGTCTGTATATGACTCAGATTGGACAGCTTGAGTTTGATTTTAATATTGTCACATTTTGGCTTAAGTTTGTTATGCCATATGTAAGGGTGAGGATGTTCTAGTAGCATACCATCAGGATGATGGCAGTCGTAGAATCTAAACTGAGATGAAAAGCTAGTAAAATTGTATTTTGGTTTCTCATCTCAAATATTAAATATATTGATTTTTTTCTTGGAAAAAAAGATAGATTTGATTTATATTGTAAGTTAAACTTATATAATTTATATATAAATTACTCTTAATACAAAAAATTATATAGATTAGTATTATATTACACATAACTTCACTAGTACAATATTATATATACAATTTTAATTTTATACTCCAATGATCCAAAGAGCACCTTGATTAGAGTTCTTACTATGAAGCTAATCTCCAAAAAGCATCCATAATTGACAAATCCGTCGTTTGCAAGAGTGGACTTAGATGTCCTAGATGATCCCTAGGATAGACACCAACATTGGAAGTACATATAGAGCCACAACCACACGACCCATCAAGCAAGGGCCTGGGTACTCCATCAAATTTCACTATAATTCCAGCACACAAATATCTGAACTAATGGAGAGAACAATGATGTGAAAACAACATAGACATCTCAACTCATGCAGGGTACACTCAAAATGAAGCCATAGATACACACTGCACGAAAAAACTACTTCAATATCTATATCCATCTAGATAGTTATTACAATCAATATTAATTAACTACATTGTGGCTTAGCTCTCATCTGCAAGTTGAACAACCATCACTTATGGTTGTTCATATTTTATGAAATTAACCAAATTTAATCTGACATTTTTCTATTTACTGATTTTCATATTTCTTCCATTAAATCTGGTAAATCCTGTGATTTCTATATTAACCATGTGATACCTGAATCCATCTTATTGTTATCTTTAGGAATATCTTCAGTGGTTGCAGCCATTGCAACAGCTTTGGCTACAACTTCTCCTAGAGGTGGATGATCAAACTTGCAAGTTGTAGCATACTTGGAAGTTCTGGTTTTCATATAGAATGGGCAGAAAACCTCACCTTGCAAACCATTCCATTCCAGAAATGTAAGGCAAATCGAGAAACATGATGAAAATGAAACTTCTAATAAAAATATGCAACTGATATAGCATTATTCCTTACAAAGTTACATACCTCTCTCCTTGGAATTCCTGCAAGAGTTAATTTCACATGTAGTTGAGAAAGAGTTGTGTCAAGCTCTCCTAAGGAGCATGGTCAAATTTACAGTTTACACCATACTTGCAAATCCCATTTTTCAGATAGAATGGGAAAATAGTTTCACTCTGTGAAATAATATGATAGGATAAGCCAAATAGCTACAATAAGAAGGGACTTCAGGAAAAATAATTGCATTTAGTTTGATTTAGATGTATACCTCTCTCCTTGGAAGGCCTACAAGAGTCAAATTCACAGATGGATCAGGTCCATTTAGTGGATGGTGAAACTTGCATGAGGGTCCAAATTTGCATTCACTAGTTTTTATGTCGAACTGAATAATAAGGGGATCTGTTGCTTCTCCTCCTCATCCATACTCGGGTAGCATAGAAGTCGGGGTATCTATAACAACATGAGCATGGTATTTGGAAAGCTATAAGCACTCTGTGATGCCAGTGGCAATCACGCTCCTGCTAAACGATCTGGACACCTCCCTATTAAAAAGAATTCTGGAATCCTAAGGGCTTTGAATGTGGCGGTCCCATCTGTGAACATGAGGTGAGGCAGGGGTAAGAGTCCATACTCGAACGGATCTCTGTGCAGATGAAGAAATAATGGTACCTCATTCTCTTCCATATTTTCAAGGATAAATTATTTTCATTCAAACCCCACAAATTATTTTCCCCTTCTTTTAATTTTCCTCTTCAGTCCTTTCAGATTTTCAATATTTTCCCCTCCCGTGTTAAAGCGATGATTGATATCTAGGTTAAATAATGTGGTCAATATCAGTATGCATAAGAATATCCATAACCTCGTCTTCTACAAACAGATCCATGCATCTCATCTATATAAAATTTTAAAACCCTAAGACAAAAAATACTGTAAATATAACCTTGCTTCTTGTGCGTGTTAAACTTGTTCTAGCCTTGCCCTTGGATCTATGAGCATCCAACCTTTGAATTTGAGTGAAAATAAATAACATTACAAGTCAAACAACTTTGTAATAGTTCAACAGTGAGTAGGAAGGCAGAGAGGAGTTGAATATTGAAAAAAATGGGACATGCGTAGAGACACACCACCCAAATATGAGAGATGAATGAAAAGAGGCCCAAAATGGTTTCTTCCGACCCCTTTTGGACTGAGGTTATTTTTTTAAATTATTTCATCACTCGTTTTGATTTGGTTCATCAAGGGTTTATTTTGGTTATTGTTGCGTTGAGTGAATTAATTTCAAAATATATATAGTATATACATAATACATAATGCATTGATCTAATTTTTTATTGTAAATTAGGTAGCTATGTTATGATTTTGTAATACGTCAATATTATATAATCTTCGTTGCATGTGAAATGAGATGTTGTGTTCTGAATATGTGGAATGAGAAATCTGTCTATCATATTTTCATTAAGTTCAAAACCTTAGCTGAGCTTAGAGTTCTAAAGCTTTTGGGCATGCTGGGTATTTTTTATTTTGTGCCTTTGGCGTCTACTTAGCATTAAAATTAGACTGGTGTTCTGGGAATTCGAAATAATTTCTCAAATTCCTAATCTAATATATGAATGGTTCTTCCCACAGACATGGATAATGACTAAGAATTACTATATAACTCATTTTTCATACATATGTATATACTTATTTAGGACACGCATGCACATGAAAAAGATAGAGTGAGTACTTGATGTTGTTTACTCTGTAGTTCCTTGGAGTTATATTTGTATATTTCTTAGGATTTGTGATACAATTCAATCATATTTATACTTTGGAGATCGGGTACTCACCCTGTATGTGGTGAATTCAGTTTTTCTATGGGACGTTATCCGGGGTAAGTTAGTTCCTTCCATTCACCCTTGTTAGCATCGCCTATATGAAGTTGCTTGTGAAAGAAGTGGCCTATATCGTAGAACAAACTAGTGATTTGTAAATTTTCCGAAGACAACAATGTTTCCTGAAATGGTTAACCCCTACATTTGTCTTTTTTGCCCTTGGCAAAAGATAGCTCTGTAGCTTTGTAATTACATTAAAGAAAGTAGGAGTTGTATTTGTTTCACAGTTTACTTTAGGGTTTTCTTTTTTATTTTAAAGGGATATATAATTATGTGACTTGACAGTTTTTTGGTCCATGGAATTAAAACATTTTCATTTGCAGTCAATTAGCAATCAGTTTCATATCCTGTGTGTAACAAAGGTTACAAAAATTCTTTGCAATTGACAGATGTTCCTACCCTATTTCATGGTGATGATACTGAAGTATATCTTAGTTTTTAAAATCAAACTGGCCCAAGGATAATGGATCATCAGTTCATTGAATGCATTAGATTGGTTAAATTATTTTAGTCCATTCTTTCCCCATTGCAACACTGATGTATATTGGCCTGGTTTAGATACAAATTTGCTAAATTTACATATGGATATCAGAGTTTTCCTTAGAAAGGCCTATATTCTTGTGTTGATACCATTTTCAATTTTCAACAATATATATTGAGGTCCTCTGTTCCCACTAGTATAATTTTCAACGTCAAAGGTTGAGGCTGCTGATGAGGTGCTCTGATCTTGAATCTAAACAGAAGGGGTTTAAGAATGTATAGTTCTACTAGGTAAGCTTATGGTGTTGGACATATTGTAAATTAGGTAGCTATGTTCTCGATAGCTTTCAGATGTTATGTTGTTGCTTCATTAAATTTGGGAGATGCCTCTTTTAGTTGGGATAGATTTTATCAATGTTGTTTGGGTTTTTTGGGGTTTTTCTATGTTCTCTGGCTTTGTTTGTATGGCAGCTAAGTTTCCTAAAATGTCCTACTAGCCCCAGTGAAATACCATTCCTCGTTTCAGATACAGAAACACATGGGATACGGCTCTGAAATGCCAGAAATCTATATCAGACTGGTATGTATATGTTTCAGGATGTTGTGATACATTTCAGTTCCAAAGTAATGTGTTTTAGCTTAATTTTGATAAGTTTCAGTAAAATAGTGATACGTATCTCAAGGAGGGGGGCACGTTTCAGGGGAATTTTAATTCTTAAAATGGATTAGTAATTGTTTTAAATGTCTAATTGAACCCTCCGCCTTGCTAAGTTTGCCACGTTCCAACTCAAAAGGATACAATAAATCAATGAAACGAATTTATCATCTACAGTTTCATGTTTTCAGTCTGCAACGACCATGTTTGCAATATGCAGCGGCCAAGTTTGAACATTAAGGTTCCAATAGAGAACTTGGAGAAAATCGTTGGTTCACTTGAGCATTAAGGTCCTACGTGCAATGTATTGTTAGCAGAGCATGACATATTGTAATGATATTAGAAAGGCAATATAACCAATCATATTAGAGCAACGGCTTGGAATTTTATTTTTCTCATTCTCAATAAAATATAGTTTGGACTTACATTTTTTTACAACATTTTAGATGTTTTATAATGTGAATGAATTGGACACTATCACATTGGTTGTTGATAAATATGCTCTGTCTCAATGGATAATTTTTTGTTTAAGTTACAAGGTTATACAATTTTAAATGTCTTTAATTATTTTTTAAATTGATGTTTGGTGATTGTCTGAAGATGCACAATTTGGAAGTCATTTGTGGTTTGTCATATTCTGTCGTTTTGTTCAGGATTACAAACAATGACATGTAACATGTTATATTAGATAAGATCATTCACATAGAGGAGGTGTTTATTAATTGAGGAAAAAAGTTGGTATGAAGTGATATATGATATATGATTTGTTTTGAATAGGATCATTTTGACCTAATCTCATCCTTAAAAGAAAATTTCCAGTTAGTTTTTCAACTAAGAGAATATATTTAAAAAGAAATTGATCAAATGAAACAAATATATTTTAGCAAATGTCAATATGGATCACATTTTACTTCATGAATTTAACAATGATTATGATTGAATGCTAAGGATGTACAAGTCGATCACTGCACCAAAACTACAAGTCACTCATTAGTGTCACATGCTCTTTTTTCATATTTTCCAAACATGATCTAAATTTAATATACTTGTCCTTTTTTTAGGATTTTGCAAATACATTTTACCAAATAATATTATCTTACAATAATGATATTGAAATAGGATTACTTTTTCAAGTGTCTTGAATAATGTATTTTCTTTTCAATGATAAATGGTAATATAAAAATTGAAATTTTTATGTCTCATTTTTTTCAAATATTTACACACACACACACACACACACACACACACACACACACACACACACACACACACACACACACACATGTTGTTTCCCTGACGTATCGTATCCAATGTTTTTGAAAATTTTCCATATCTGTTTCCCCCCCATATATGTATCCATTTATGTATATGCTTCAATGCAACTTAGTATGGCAGTGATGCTGGGTGTTGTGGCTTGAGGATCCAAGAGTAATAGGAGATATCAATTCCAAATAATGAAAATGTGTAGGATTCAAATTGATCGTTTCATTGTTAATATAAAGTGTCCAAGAAATTTGAAAAGGTTTGTCTTATGTCAGTATACAAGTCAGACATGCTCTTTATTTGTTCTTGAACAATATCCACTTTGGCAATGGGTGCAAGATTAAATTGGTTTATCCCATGGATTCTACAAGTGGCCAAGAACTTTTAAAGGTTCATCTTGTGTCAGTATGCAAGTCAGACGTGCTCTTTGTTGGCAATGTATGTAATATAAAATTTGGTTTATCCCGTGGATTCCTCCTAGATAATTCCCACGACATTGACTTATTAATGGTTTCCTCCTAAATAATTCTCGCACTCAATGCCCCATTTACTTGCGGATAGAAGGATAGGGTTCCAATGTTATTCACGGGGATCACTTATGGGAAAGTATGTTTATTGTAAAAGATTGAATTGTCTCTAGAAATCCAAATACCCCAATCTATGATAAGAGGAATATCTTTGATTGAACTATTGGTTGGATTTGTGAGCCAACTTTAAATATCCAATTCCACCATTACCAACCTACACATTTTTAAACTATTTATTAGGAAATAGACCATTTAATTATTGAATGAAATAGGTTGTTTATCAACTATTAACATGACCAAGAGTTATGTTTGTAAAATAGGGATATTGCATAAGATCTAAAATGATAATTTTATTAGGAAGAGAGAAAGGCCCAAAACACTAAATTGAGCTAAACTCCATGGCATATAGATTAGGGAAAAACATGAAACAATTATTCTAATTTCTATCTAATTTTCCTTCCTCTTTACACCACCATAATTTCCCCATAAAATTCCATGCGATAACAGAGCTGGAGGTGAAGTTGGAATTGATTATGTAGATGTAATTGATAATGAAGCCCCTAATTTTGGAGTGTTGTTCAGGGAAACTAGATGTGGTGGCATCACACCACAATCATCATCATCGAAAGGATCATTCATCAGTTGTTCCAAAACCAATGCTCCATATCCAAATTTCCTTCCTCTCAATTGCTGCCCAAATTTGTACATGAGTTATATATATTTGACTTGTCACAATAATGGGACAACAATTGCAAGTTATAATGCACATAAACAAGATCTTTAACTGGTTTATATTCATCTTTTTTTTTTTACACTATGGATGAACTTGCGGTTGCTAAAACACCTTTATGTTGAAGAAGTGTTCACCACTTGTCAAAAAACATGTGTTGCCAAAACATTATAGCTATGGGTTAGAGTTTCCATGCATGTTCCATTGCTTGAGAAAAAAAATTCCCTCAATATTCAATAGCATGGATGATCCTAAAGAAATGGTTCTCATTGGTAAAGTAGATCAAAGTCTTTCCAACCCCCCCCCCAACCCCGAAAGTCCTGTTGGAATTTTTGGGGGGTCTTTCCAAAACCCCCCCTATAGGTGTTTTAGAAGGAAGTGTTTAGAGAACCCACCCTAAAAGTCATGAGAATTAGACTTTTGGGGGCGTTTTTTTAAAACCGCCCCCACAAGTTCAACTCTCATGCCTTTTGGAGCGGGTTTCTTAAAGAACTCCCCTAAAGACATTTTCAAGGCATTTTTACCTTGCAGCGGTTTTGCTAACCCCCCCCCCCCTCCTCAAATATTTTTTAGGACATTGGGGACAGTTCTTAAACCCCCCCGCCAAAAAAAGTCTTGAGAATTGAAATTTTGGGGGCAGTTTTCTAAAACCTCCCCAAAAGTCCAATTGTCTGGACTTTTTGGGGCGGTGTTTAAAAATCCCCCCAAAATCCCAATTCTCGGGACTTTTGGGGGAAGTGTTTAAAAATCCCCCCAAAAGTCCTATTGGACTTTGGGCGGGGGGTGTTGGAAATAACCCCCCCCCCCCCCCAAAGTCCTATTGGACTTTTGGGGTGGGTTGGAAAGACCCCCCCAAAAAAGTCCTGTTGGAATTGGGGGGAGTATTTCCAAAACCCCCCCTAAAGGTGATTTTGAAGGTAGTTTTTAGAGAAACCCCCTAAAATTCCAACAAGACTTTTGGGGCGGGGGGTCTTTCCAACCCCCCCTCCCCAAAAGTCCTGAGAATTATACTTTTGAGGGGGGGTTTTTAAAACCGCCCCCAAAAGTCAAATTCTCAGGACTTTTGAGGGGGCTTTTAGGGACCGCCCTCAAAGACCTAATTTTTTTTTTTTTTAGGGGGGCCAAGGGGGGGGTTAGAAAAACCGTCGCAAACCAAAACCGCCCCAAAAATTCTAATTCTCATGAATTTTAGGGGGGATTTTCTAAAAACCGCCTTCAAAAACACCTTTAGCTGGGTCTTTCTAACCCCCCCCCCCCCAAAAAAAAAAAAAAAAAGTCCTAAGAATTGGAATTTTTTTTTTTTTGGGGGGGGGCGGGGGGTGGTTAAAAACTTCCCCCAAAAGTCTTGAGAATTGGACTTTTAGGGGGGGGGTTAAAAAACCACTCCCAAAAGTCCTGAGAATTGGACTTTTATTTTTTTGGGGGGGGTTTAAAAAATACTGCCAAAAGTCCAATTTTCGGGAATTTTGAGGGGAGTTTTTAAGAACCACCCCCAAAGACCTAAAAAAACTTGGGAGGGAGGGGGGTTATCAAAACTGCCCCCAAAAGGGTTTTTTTGTAGTGGAGGGAATTAAGTCATCCACCATCAACCAACATGAGGTACACAACAACACTGGATAATTTGGAATAACTCAGACGAACAAGATGTGCCTGAACTAGTAATTGTATTGGGAATGGCCGAAATGCAAAAAAATGATAACTGGGGAGTGGTTGAATCAGGCTAAAACTTCATTCGAACAAGAGAATAAGGTAGATGGAGACTCATAGGTAGTATGGACTCAACATGGAAATTGGGACAGCTATGTGACATAGGAGGCATCGGCAGAGTCTCCACTGGGACTAGAAGCATAACCAGTCGATGGAGAAAACTCATAGTAATGAGTAAAGCTTCTAAAGTCATACTAATAACCCAGCCAATGGATGGAACATACAATTCTCTGTTCAAAGGAGACATGTCACGACAACTTCCAAAGTAATAACATTTGTCATCTGGATTCTTACGTTTTTTTGGGGGGGTCTTTTTCATATTGGAAATCTTGAAAAGGAATAAAATTTCTTATAACAGAGAACTAGGAAGAATATCTCCTGCCTGGAGCCATATAATTCTGGATTTCAGCCGCCACTTCTCTTCTTCAATTCAGAGGAAGGATTGATATTCAGAGATTGTTTTTCTCCTCTAGCAACAATTGTGTGGTGACCTCTACCAACTTTCTTCTTAGTGGTTGTGCATGAGGCTTCAGGATCTATTTCCAACCATCTATTCCTCTTAATTTTCCTCCTTTCTACTTCCTTTTTCTTAATCCCCATGGGATGGATTTTGACTTTTTTCATGGTTCTCGTCCGTGTTGGAGAGGGATTCATATATGTTTGAATTGTTGCCTCCTTTGCTACCTTTTCCATTTAGGGGAGCTTCTCGATGTTCTTCATTCCTTTCCTGGATTTGATCTTTGATTACACCAAGGTTTTTCCCAAGGTTTGTTATGTTCCTAGTGTCTTACTTTTTCGTCTTGGATTGTTGCCATAGATCATCCTAACCTTCTTCCTGTCTATATTCCATATTATTTAGGTATTTTTTTGCAAAGTTCCCATATTCATGACAAGTTTTGCATTTGAAGGGGAGTTTCTTATAATCTACTTGTTGGAGGTACAACCAACCATCCAAGTTGAGGTGAACTTATTCTAGAAGTCATTTTTCTAGATCTACTTCAACAAAAATCCTAACACATGATTGAAATCCATCCTTTGTTTCAGATTTGTCAATGTATTTTCCTAGGGTACTCCCTATTTCTCTTACCGTTTCATCATTCCAACTATGGAGAAGAAGATCGGGAAGTCTTACCCAAATAGGCATGACTGAGGGAATTTCTTTTTCAGTGTTAAAGTCTGGAGTCCATATATTGAGATACATGCCCATTTCCCCCATGGAATGTGGGTGATTTCTGAAGATCGCATCTATGTCCTCCTTTTATTCAAATAAGAAATCAAAATATCCCCTTCCACATAATGCTTGCGAGAGCCTTCCTTTGATCAGGAGTCTTCAATTTATTCAACCTAGAAGGCAACAGACTTGGGAGAGGGTCATGTTGTTTTAAATGTTTCGATTAAACCATTTTCAACAAAGCAAAGTGCCAAATATTCGACCTTTTTTCCTGAATTTGAATGTCTAGAATCTGATCCAACTTCTTGATGAAGAGCTAGGAAACATGTGTATTATGCGGGGCAATCTATCCAGAATGGTCATGAAGGTGGCTTCATTGAAAAGGGGAGGTGGGGCTCCATAGCCCCCACTTGAGGAGACCATGCTCAAGAAGAGTAGGACCAACAAACCCTAGAAGGGTGGCTTGTTCACTCCTCGGATCACTTGGTAGTGAAAATTAACATAAATTACCATTTGCATGCTCAACATGTTATAAATGCATTTTCATGATTTATAACTATATGTATAAAAAAAAATTGTGCGATAAAAAAACCACAAAAATGGGATTTGAAATCTAAAAATAAAAGTAAAATGCTTACATTTCTATATTTTGTACCATATGCTAGATTAATTTCCTTATGCAACAAATTTATATCATTATCAAAATAAGCTATTGTAATAAATTATGCCACCCTAGTCCATGTTAATAAATAGAAACATATTTGCATCATTCTATCCATATCTTCATCCGATCAAGATTTTTAACAATGTATAAATGGATTGCATCCCACTCACCGATACATGGATAAAGGAAAACAAATAGATCCAGTGAACCAACCAAGCTTCAAAAACTATGTACAAAGACATTAAATACAATAAAAGATATTGTATTTCTCTTTTGTCCATTTGTGTTTCCCCAACAACACCTTTACTTCAAATTTGTTGGTGGAATTAACATCCAGATGGAGAGGGACATTGATATCACCCACTACTTGGGGCATATACTCACTAAAATAAATAGTGAACTAATATTCCATATATCCTTCAAACATTGAGCCCTTTTGATTTGATATTTGTTTAACAAAATTATTTAACGCCTTCAGGTGCCTTTCCACCAACAACTTTTCCCTTGTGTGGACAAGTCCACATATGTCAATATCCTTGACAAGGTGTAAGAGGAAGTGCTCTTGGGAACTGAAAAATATTGTGAGTATATACTTTTTCTTTTCACACATTGGATGGGAAATTTATCTCTTGCAATACTTGATATATTCTTTATGTATTTGTTTTGACATAAACCACCTACAAGTGCAAAGAAATTAGATGTGTCAACATTAAAATATATAAGGAAAGCAATGCAAATACTAATAAGTACTACAATTAACATTTCATTTATAAATTTGTATTTACCTCATGTACTTTCCAAGACCATATATAACTTGCCTTGTGTTATTGTCAAAGTTGTTTGGGGGAACTAGGGGTAGAACATACTGCAACAAGGAAGGAAGTATTACCATTTAATTTTGATGAGAAACAAATATGTATTACTAACCAATAATGTATATATCATACGATGATAAATATTGTAAAATGTCAAACTTTAATAAAGGTATGTCCATCGTGAGTTTTATTCCCACCAAAATTAACTTGCATTGTCAATATATTATTTATGTTTGAAGCAAATCTAATGGAAATTTTGATATTTCATATAACCTCTTTTACAACATCACTCTCTTGCTTTGTTAATAACCACATTGGAAGAATGGTCATTTTTAATCATTAAGCAATGAGTCAAATGTTTCATTTTGTTAACGTCTTTAATGTTATTAATAAGTTTAGCAATTTTCTCCTTGTTATTCCTTTAATCTATAAGTTTCCATAAGCATTTTGTGACATTCTTTTGAATATGCATCGTGTCAAACAAATGACCTACTAGTAAGTGCTCATAGTATGGAAACCAACTAAATTGGACAGATTATCGTTTCAAACCTTGTGGAAGCTCACCCTAACAATATTTGAGAAGCATCAATGGAAAAATATTTTTTAATCAAAGTAAATATGATATAAAAAATAATACAAATGACAAATATGAACATATCTAAAACCAATTTCTTGCCACTAATCTTCTCAAATGCATTTTTCCATAGTTGAGGCATCATTCTTTATGGCTATTTTCCACTCTCTTCCTTCTTGTTAAAGATATTTTTGTTAATACTATGATACATATGGTCCTTAGGGAGGAAATGCCTAAACTCGCTACACACCTTTCATGAACTTCTTGAACATCTAGATATTGTTCTTGGACCACATACTGGACTTGCATATTTACCCTTTGTTTGAATTCTTACAAGTTACAGAACAATGTTAATAGAATGTCAAAAATATTCAAAAACAACTTGAGCAATAAATGATATATGGAGTTATATTACAAATTTACATACCACGAAAATGTGTAAACCCTAGTGTATCATGAATTGTCCATGTAAGTACTCCATGGAATTGAATTTTATTTTGACCTACTGGTTTGGATACGTTGTACATATTTATGCCAACCCATAATTTTAAAAGTTCATCAATAAGAGGCCCAAGATATGCATCCATATCTCTAACTTGGTGATTACCTAGTTATTTGAAAATATACACAATTAAGTCCTTATACATGCAAAATGCTAAAAAAATGAATCAGTTATATGTTGTTATCGATCTTAATAATAAATACATGGAACAATTAATGCCAACATGATGTATTCCCTCTTTATTGGCATATAAGGAGGACCTTTATTGTTTATAACAAAAATTGGGAAAAATTAGTAACATGTCTTAAGCTTTTCAAATGGATTAAAACCATCAATGCCATTGAAAGTCTATTATTACGAGGTTCTTATTTAAAAACGGGCCATATTTCCTCAATGTCTCTAAATACATAACCATCTCCAGGCATTCACATGACACCATCTCCACTTCTCTTTCATGCATGATAACCCATAAATGTGCTACATTCTCACACTTGAAGAATCATTGGAAACATGGAATTAAGGGGATATGGCGAAGAATTTTGCAGGACACCTCAGTTTTTACCTGATTAGTACAATACATACCAATTCCACAATTAAGGCATTCAATTTTTTATGCATGTCCACAATATATAATATGATCATCCAAGCATGCATCAACTATGTTATACTCCATTCATGTATATTTCAAAATGACGCACATTTCTTTGTATGTGTGAGGTAAAGTATTTGATGGGACTCTTGTTGGGAGGTTTGGCATTTTTGGGCCATGGCTGCACCATTACTTGTAATGGTTCCATAGCTCACAGCTTTTCCATTTAACATTTTTAATAGTTTGATTGTTGTAAAAGAGGCTTTGTGCCTCACTGTGCATTGGATTTTATGTAAGGATTGTAATGTGATTTGGTATATACGATTTCATTCAGAGTTTATAAAATATTATACTGTGTAAATGATTTGGGACTATATCTTCACATGGTAAGTGACCTAAGCTAGTTGAAAATAAGGTGATGGGGAACTTGGCGATGGGGGTTACCGGGCGCCGTTAATGGAGTAGCTCTGTGCATGAACAGAAGGTACAGGGATGGCAAGGGGGTGGGTCACAAGGACCGTACCACCCCTGTCCCCATCATCACGCCCTTCTTACCTTCCCGATGTTCTTCCTTCTCTAAACGGGTTTAACTAGGAGCTCCTTGGTTTCCGCTTTGCTTGGTAGGGTTCTTGTGGGCTAGCGGCTGGTGTCTGTTGCAGATCGATCCCTTCTGACAGGTATTGTTATTGTTGCGGTGAGTGTGATGGAGGACCTGGAGATGGTAGATTATTCCAGTGATCACCTGGAGGGGCAGGATGTGTGGGGAGTGCCAGCTGGAGGTATAAGGGAGGTTTTGGAGGTATTACCGGGGCTGGGTACTGTTGAAACAGGACCGACCGGTTTTGGGCTTGAGAAACCGGCATTTGACTTCTCTCCGTCGGATTTCCTCACTTTCTCTCCCCACAGACTGCCTTCGGGGGGATCTGAGGGTTTCACTGAGCGGCAGACAGATTTTCTAGGTAGTTCGTGTTGGCCGGAAGAAGGGGTTTTCTTTTCTCGGAATGTAGGGTTTCCGGTGCCGACTCTGGAGGAGGGCTTTGAGGCGGTTGAAGATTTTGACAGTATTGCGGCAGAAGGGGTGGCCAGACAAGTCGAGCAGGCTTGCGGTGAGAGGAGTGGCGGTTTCGTTGCTGGGAGGGGACCGCTGCTGGTTTCAGAACACAGAGGTTGTGTGAGTCCCATTTGGGCGGCTGGGAGATCGATTGGGGACGAGGAGCTCACGTCAGGGGCAGCGGAGAAATTAAAGGGCTCTCCTAAGAGGCGCAAATGGAGCTGGGTAAAGTCTAGTCCTGTGGGCAGATACGCGGTGGGAGACGACATTGCTTGGGAAAAGGTTTTAGTGATGTCGCAGAGGACGCTGGTGGGCAGAGTCATGGGAAAGATTTTTGCTCGTAAGACGGTGGTGACCTGGGTGGAGGGTACCTGGAAAGAGCTTCTAGGTTATTCTCCGGAAGTGGACATGTTACTGCGCGGCTGGTTCGCAGTGGTGGTCAAGTCTGAGGAGGACATGCGAAGGATTCTGAACAAAAACTGGCAGATGGGAAACTCTCCTGTACTGTTGAAACCCTGGCACCCTCTCTTTGATGCTAGTCAAGAGAGAGTAGACAAGATACCCATTTGGGTCCGGCTCCCAGGACTGCCCCTTCACTTTTGGGATCCACTACATTT
>LPNX010145775.1:290723-304712 GCA_001517045.1 Pseudotsuga menziesii
GAATTTTTCCATTGCCGGCATATTTACAGGGCAAACAACAAAGAAGCGGACCAGGCATCCAAGGAAGGGCTGCGCTTGGACTTTGGCACTTGGAAAATTCGTGAAGAAAGGGAAGGGAAAAGCTATGAGTTCTACCACAGGCCGTTCATAGACTGAGCATTTGAACTACAATTTTTTGCTTGTACCTAAAACTCTATATTATCTGTTGACAGTCAGCTATGATTCCCACCATATTGCTATCTACAGTGGCAGTATGAATATGTCTATTGTGTAATTCCTTTTGTTTCAAAAAACATTCTGAACTATGTGGCGGACAGATTGAGAGTAGCCCTGTTTTTCACTTCAGTAAATTGATAGCAGACCATGATGTCTTATCAATGATCTATGAGATAGTTTTTCGATTCACAGACAGAGTGAATACCAATATGTAATTTTGGATCTCTTAAGGATGAATGAAAATTACGCTTTTTTCTCTTTGAAAAAAAAAAGTATTTGATGGTGGTAGGAGAATATCACCTAACGATCTACAAGAAAAATTAAACTAACATACAAGAAAATCAAAATTAAGGGTTTGTATATTATAATCACAAAAAAATCACAAATAATTATAATTATATACAAAAATATATTGCATACCTTAACACCTGTGTCATCATTGTACTTGAAATGTTGTTCATTACCTTCAAGTTGACCAATAACAAAGGAGCAAAGAGAATATTTGTCTTTGAGTCTTTGTATAATTCTTTAATTTCAAGCCTTATAAATAAGAGGTACATCATGAATATCTTCATAGATCTCATCTGTAAGTGCATTTTTATCTATGACAATAAATGTGTCATGGGAAAACCTATTTATTACTTCATTCTAAATAATATTATGATAATTTTCTTCCGTATTATTAGCGTTAATTTCATCACCATCACCATCTCTGCTATGAATTGTAGCATGTAGAATTCCAAGCATCAACGGTCTTGTCTTTGTAATAAAAAAAAATACAATTAGCATTGAAATAGAAAATTGAAAAATGACAAAAGACATGTTTCCACTATCTTACCAAGGGATGGTATTCTTTTCCACCTTCTAGATGTCCATGCTCTAAGAAATGTTTCCTAGATGTTGACTACATGACTCTTCTTCTCTTTATGCATTTGTATTACATACAAGGGCAATACCATTTCCCATCACCACTATCATAAAAATTGGGATGATTATTGTTAGATGTCTTATCATGATTGCTAGTATGTGAAGATGAATTACATTCATTAGGATCAAGATCAGTAATGGTTGTGTATACATTATTAAGAACCGAATGTATGTAAGTATCTCAATTAGATACAACTAGTGCCCGAGTTAGGGTTACCTAGCATTGTTTTCTATTTCAACAAAATACAAAATTCATTCATTAGTATAGTAAGAATAAATTCAAATATTTTCACAAATAAAAAATTAAAAAATGTATGAACAAAAATAAACTATATGCCAAATATTCATGTGTCTTTTTTATGAAATATATGTGTTATGAACGTGGTAATATATATGATGCACAAACATCAACAAATGGCTCTAATATGCTCAAAACAATAAGAAATAGCTCAAATAATAAAAACATACATGCAAGAGTACCGAGGAGTAGCTCAGTTGGTTGGATTTTGATTCCAAAGACTGTTTGATATTGAGGTCATAGGTTCAATTCTCACAAATTCAACTCTCTGGGTCTGTCTCGGTTATGGAAAGTGGAAAAAGAAAACTTAGAAAAAAAAATCCAGATGCGGGTGACACGTCTATAATTCACATGGGCCAGCCATTGCGGGAGACACCTGGAAAAGTCGCTATGATCAAAGCTGAGAATAGGCCGTGTGGGACTCAAACATCAAGGGAGTTAAATGCCCAGGGTGGCAGGCATTAAGCCATCCCCTCAGGCATCTGTGATGTCTTATCGTTGTAATGGTGCGTAAGCTAAATTTAATGCATAGATCCCACTCGTGTGTGCCTATACAAAGTTTAAGGAATCCAACTAGGGATAATATGGAGCTCGTTGAATTCAAGAAAATTGGCCTGATTATTTTTTCGGTGATGTTGGTATTCTCCTCTATCAACCAGGAAATCGAACAACAGTGTAAATACCAAGGCAGAGAGGCACACCGAGACGATGAAGCACTGGGCGGGGTAGATCTAGGTGGAATATTAACTTGGGGCCAATGTATGGTTACGCTTCATAGGTCTCAATGTCGTTAAGGTGCATGATTGATGAATGGGAGTCCCACATCGTCCTAGAGCACATGGCTTTGGGGAGAAACGGTGGAAAAATTAACCACTACTGGATGATCAAGAGCATGATGGGTATGCTAATGGAGGATTTGACTAACAAATGGAGCGAATCTATGGAAATGGTGAAGAGCATAAGGAATTTCTTGACTCAAACCGACGAGCAATTGAACAACTTGGAGGCCAAGTTTAGTTGGTGGAAGTACACCATTGCTCGAAATGTCGAAGAGATGGTTAGTGGTGGGAACGCAGACCAACATGACATGGTTGGTGAGACGTGTGTAGCAGTAGAAAATTCCACGCCCCTCAAGCGGGAGAACTAGGACAACACCTGGTTCACGACGCTAATGACAGCTCACCCCCAACAGGTGAAAAGGGTTCATGAGGAACTCAATAGTGACATATCCTCGCGACCTCTTCCGAAGCTGCAGTCGACTAGTCATGCCCACCATGCGCGCGATGATGAGTATGGACCTTGTCCCATTCTGGAGGAAGTGTAGGAAGCAACGGATGGGGAAGCTACCACCTAAACTCTCCACAACCATCCCTGGTTCACTCTGTGTCTTTCAATTTTTTTGGCTTTCACTGATCTACAGATACCTTGTCTTTATGTCAATTCACAACCTAAGTTATCTATTTTGTAAAATGTCGGTCGACGGGTACGACTCTAGGAGGGTTCTCTGTTATTTTTGAAAAAACTGAACAGGAATTATGGTTTTTTTGAATGACTAGGCGGGTGGCCAAATAGTCTCAGGCCCCCGTAAAATGACTTCTATACTTATGTACTATGTTTTTTACTACATCTGTTAATATGAAAATTCATGCAGCTTAAAAAAAAACATGCATGCAAGGAAAAACCATAGTGGGTTGAAAAAATACCAAATATTAATCTTCTTAAGTAAACAATAAATTATAGTTTTAAGGATATTATCAAACCAAAGGAAAATTTATGATTAACCAAATTTCACTTTCTCCCAATTTCTCTCAAAAAAATGTATTGTTTTCATTTGTCCAATCGACTTTTCAATATTGCATAAAAGAAAAAAAGATACCTAAACCTACAATGACATTGAAGTAATATGCATAATGAAACCTTGGAAATGTTGTGTTTATGTGTCTAAGGTTGAGAGGGGCCTAAGGTAGCAAAAAACGCACCAAGACACATATCAATAACCCCTAGAAGAACTAATGGTCCTTACGACACCTTTTGTAGAAGTGCAAGTTACAATTACATTAAATAGTGACCAAGTTATAAATTCTTAGTAGAATAATGTATGTTATTTAAAAACTTATATATAAAAAACAATAAAAATATACAATTCGTTTGTAATTTTTTTTATATAAATGAGAATTCAAATAATTATATTTTTGAAAGAATATTTTTTATATTAGTATACTACAAATTTATAAATGAAAATTTAAATAATTATATTATTGAAAGAAGTATTATTATTTTATTAATTTTAGTTTTGAATATAGTTGTATAAATATATATTTAAATTCAAAATTTTAATAAATTTTAAATTTTGAATAATTTAAGGAAAATTTACATATATCACTATTCTATTTGGGGTTTTATATCCAATTTTTTATTTTTACAAATTTAAATTTGATGTTTAATATTCAACTTATAAACATTTTATCAACTTTAAATGACTAATTACAACTATGCTTAATTTGGCCTAAGGGTGGACCAAAGTGGTGTACACAACCTTGATGAACTTGAGATACTTCTATGAATTACAATTGTTTCCATACAACACCATTTCTCTACAATAAAATATCATACTAGATTATTGTAAATATCTTTCATAAATCTATGTAAATGCATATCTAGCATATGTATTTATATTATTATGATTAATTTATGGAACCACTAATGATAATTATTAGTTAAGGTCATTAATTTCATAGATTTTTCATGTTGGTTAAAGGTTGGTTACCATAGGTTCATAAATAAGTTTATGTGTTTTTGGAGATTCTAAAGACATATTTCAAGAAAATGTTGTAGTCTACATTATATATATATATATATATATATATATATATATATATATATANAACATTCACTATTACTAAACATTGATATATTTCATCTCAATCTATCACCAAACATTGATACATTGTAAGGTTATAGCTAATAATTTTTGATGATTTTTTAAACCATTTTAGCTGCTTGAAAATCAATTTAATGAATAATGTGTTCACTTATCTAGTATTTTGCATTGATTGTATGGAAGGGTTGATTGAAGATGAATTTTATTTAATCGAATAATATCCATATGAAATTATTATTTTTAATGAAATCTAAATTTTCATTAAATTTAAGATATGGTTACTGAATTAAGAAAGAGCTTGGAACTAAAATTAAATATGTAATTAAACATTATATAACACAACAAATTTTATAAACAACATCAACATCAACGTGACATGAAAAGACATAATATACATTAATGTTAATCTCTCTATATATATGAAATATGTCATCTCAAATTTGAATGAGAGACACATCTTAAATTTAATTTAATATTAGAAAAAATAATTTAATCTTATATTATAATTTATAATATAAATCATTCAAATTGAATGAGATATACATCTCAAATTTAATTTAATAATAGAAAAAAATATAGTATAAATCATGAGCATACAAACAATATAATATTTTATAAATAAAACAACATCAAGATCGATGTGATATAAAAATGGAACATAAATATGACCGATAATATATATATATATATCACAACAATCATATGTGTGTGTGATTGTGTGTGTGTGTGATAAAATATATCTACTACAAGATAGTTGGTCCACCAATGAAGCCAAAGGCAATATCAATACCTCCACCAGATAACAATGTAATTACCATCATTTGGTATATCTCTCCATCATGAGTCGTATGACTTGATGTGGCCATATCACCTATAGCACCAATGACTGAAGTGGGTGTTGTAGCTAATGGGTTATCTATTGGATGGACCCAAGAACTATAAGACTTAGAGTTGTCACATGCAAAAAATCTTAATTTATAATGATTTGTGGAAATACATATGTAGTGGTGATAAAACTCCTATTGAGCCTACTAATGATTGAGAATAGACAAAACGAGAATTGAAAGATGAAAAGGCTCTTGCACTTTTAAGACCTTCTATAACTAATGAAATGTTTGTAAATGTGAAAATTCAATTGATGCTTGGAATGCATGGAAAATCTTCAAGAACATGTTTAATAGTCTACCCGAACCAAAACAGGTTGATCTCGACACAAAGCTTTTTTAACAGTTGAAGGGGGAGATGTTTTGGATTACATCTCTCTCTTAAAAAACATATGGCTTGTTATAGTCAAATGTAAGTTAAGGGTGTGTAAGAAAGTTTTAAAACCTCCATATTGATCAATGATTCCCCACCCTCTTATAGAAAATTCTTGGAAACTTTATAAATCACAAGTAAATTAGAAAGTCAAACTTTTGACTCTCTCAGTGATCTATTGGTCCAACAAGACAAAAAATTTGGTAAAAATAATACCTTTGGAGAAGATCTTGTCTTTACCAACTCAAGAAAAGGTGAAAGCTCAAGAGGAGCATGCAATTACAATGAAAGTAAAAGAGGAAGAGGTATGTATAATGAAACTTCAAGAGGAAGAGGCACACATAATGAAGGTTCTAAAGAAAAAAGAAGATTGAATAATCAAGAGCATGGTCATGGTTGTAGTAGAAGTCAAGGAAGAGCATGCAACAATCAAAATCAATAGTATTTTAGGAGAACTATGAAAAACTTTGATAAACCCGTGTAAGTAAAAACACCACCAAACCGAATTTATAACACAAAAAATTAACAATGGCTCTCACACATGTTACATAGAGATTTACTTTGGAAACCCAAAATTGGGAAAACCAACATTGTTAAGAGTTTCTCCACTCTCTATATCATTGTATTATCTTTTATATTTACAATACAATAATATAGCATCTAAGCCTTAATCCATTGTCTCAGTTTATATTACAACCTCAATTCCTTGGCTGGAATTAGTTTACAACGGGACATAAAACCATGGGCTGAAAACAACTCAAAACAAATAAAAAACGAGTTCAACAAATTTCTTTGCAGTGCACTAGCCCCCCACACCACCTGAACCCCTTACTATGGGAACCTGCAAAGACTACAACACATGTCCAATAATATAAATATACTCCTAACAATAGAGAAGGAAAAGGTGCAAATATGACTAAAAAAGTTCAACCTGTGTCTTCTCATTGGATATGTGGCATACGAATGTAGAACAAAGAATGAAAACTTACCTCGACTCCAAACCAAATTCTTATTCAAATGCTTCAACTTCAACTCAATATTCCGATAACAAAGAAGATGATTATGAATATGCGTTTACAACTAATCAATAGTTAGATTTTGTAGACTTATTTTCCACCAACAAGCATATGAGAAAAGATTAAGAAGGTCATCGGATACTAGATACACAACCTACTCAACATACTGCTATATAAAATATTATTTATGGGCATATTAGGACATGGAACTTAATGCATTTTATTTGAAAACTGACCCGACATACCATCCTCAAGGAAAAGGATTAGTCCATTTCTGTCTTCTTGGAACTAAAAAGTATTACTCTCCAATGTTTGATATTTTTATCCTTTAAAAAGAATGTGTTGTCCTTGGTCCTAATTAGACAAGGAGATTATCAAATCACTATGGAAAATGGATTGATCAAAATAAACTCCATAAAGGACAACTTCAAGGTAGTGATGAAGGGTTATAAAGATTGAAGACGTTTTAGGGTCCAAGGCATAGTTGTTCCTCGCAACCAGGATCTTGCAACATCAATGGATTTATCTTCTAACTCCTTAAGATTATGGCATTACTTATTTATCCAATTGAACTTTGAAATTTGAAGTAAACTTAAATAGAGGAGATGGTTAAAGGAATGCTTATTTTCAAAAGATAAATTATAAAGTGTGAAGCATGTATAATTGGGAAAGAAAAGAGAGAGTACTTTCACCCAAGTAAATGGAAAGTAAATAGATGTTTGCAACTTATACATAGTGAGATTAGTGGCCTTATGGAATCTTCTTTTGGTCAATGAAAATACTTTATTCTTTTTGTTGATGACTTTACAAGAATGCCTTGTGTATACTTTTGGAAAGATAAATCAAAGGCATTTGAAAACTTTATACATTTTCAACTATTGGTTGAAAATTCCATTAGTGAAAGAAATACCACCTTCAGAATAAATATTGGGGGATAATTCACATCAAATGGGTTTAATAATTATGGTAGGAAAAATGTAATCAAAAGATAGTTGATAAATTCTTATGCTCCATAGAAAAATGTGGTCACATAAAGAATGAATAGAGTTCTAATGGGAATGGAAAGATCGATGCTTCATTCAAGGGGTTGAGCACAAAATATTAAGCAAAAGTAGTTCATACAAAATATTAAGCAAAATTAGTCCATACAGATGTCTATATAAGGAATGATCATGCACATCTTCCTTAGATGTAATCACTCCATATAAATCTTTGTATGGAACTAATCCTTCGTAAATCATCTTCAAGCTTTTGGCTTCACTTGTTATGCCTTAGATCCTAAAGAAAAAAAAAGACTATGTTGAAAAACCTCAATATAAAATACATGTTTCTCGGCTATTCAAAGGAAAACAAAGGATATTGGTTACTATATAATGGAATATTTATTATTATTCAATATGTTGTCCTTAAATATTGAGATCCGAACCCATAGGCAACAGTCATAGGAGAAGCAAAGGTCACACTTTATTGGCTTTGCACCTGCCTAATATTTAGATGCTATGTGGCTGGTACAGTTATGAGCATGTCTGGGTAGAATCATTTATAGAGGAGAGAATCTTTTTCACGACCACCTAAGTACCTTCAAGTATAATTTATAACTGATATATAGGCCATGTTTTCACTCTCAAATTTACCAGTTAAGGCCACCCAAAGCAGGAAATTTGTGTTTGAACAGCTTTTATCTGAGCCCTATTAGCAATAATTAGGAGGTAAATTGATCCGATAAACTTCTATTATTCAAGATGTTGTCCTTGATGAAATTGAAACTCAAACTGTAGAAGAGATGAAGAATATCCTTATTCATTTGGATAAAAATGCAACTTGGGGTAAAATAGTACACTAAGACAAACCAAACTAGATTAAAAAGACTTAGCCCCTAGCATGAATGTTCAAGAGTTAGTTAACTCTTCTTTAGATGAGGATTCTTCCTCAACTTAGTATATATAAACTCTAACAACTTCACTACAGGGACACCATATTAGACCTAAATTGTTTACTCAACTTCTCATTGATGTTCATCCAAATGAACAAAACAAGAACAAGAACTAGAAGTTCTACTACATATCAATCTGTTTATAACCACTCATGAATCCATTGGGCCCGCTACTTTTGTAGAAATAAAACATAAATAATGGGAGAAAGCCATGGTGGATGAATATGTTTCAGTAATTGCAAACAGAACATGGACATTTGTTGATTATCCAACAAATGTTAAATTGATTGACTACAAATGGGTTTATAGAATCAAGTTTTAAAAAAATGGTGAAGTTGATAGGTATAAAGAAATACTTATGGAAAATGGATTTTCTCATAAATAAGGAATGGAATATGAAAAAACATTTGCACAAAAAACAAAGTGGAATACAATTAGAATGGTAATCAATTTGGTTGGACAACAGGGTTGGGTACTTCACCAAATGGATGTTAAAAGTGATTTTCTTAATGGAGATTTAAAAAAAATTCTATATGACTCAACCCCCGGGATTGAAGTTGAAGGACAAGAGGACAAAGTCTTGAAGTTGATCAAATCCTTATATGGATTGAAACGAGGGCCTAGAGCATGTTATGCCAAAATGGATGAATACCTTCGACATGTTGGTTTTCATCACAATGATTCTATTGATGCTTTGATGCTTGGTGATTTAATCATTACAGGAAATTGTGAATTATATATTCAACGTGTAAAGCAAGAAATTCACAACTGATTCAAAATTATTGACTTGGGACCACCTAGACACCCTCTTGGAGTGGAAGTTTCTCAAAATCCTCATTATATCTTCCTTAGTCAAACCAAGTATTCCATAATTTTTTAATAAGTTTGTCATGGAAGGTTGTAAACCTTTTCTTACACCCATGGAATGAAACTTGGAACTTTTAAAATTTGAAAGGGGTAATTGGTGAACAACACTAGATACACACAATTAATCAGAAGCCTCTTTTACTTAAAAAATACTCATCTAGACTATTCATATGCAATAAACATTCTTCATAGATTCATGTAGTGTAGGAACCTAAATAAAGTCATTGGAATGTAGCAAACAGGGTCCTTAGGTACATCAAGGCACAAATAATTATGGCCTACTTTATAAGAAGAATGTCAACTTTACACTTGTTGGCTATTCATATGTAAATTTTGCAGATGATATTGTGACAACACATCAACTTCGGGTTATTTGATGAATATGGGTTCAACAAAAATATCATGGAGTTGTTAAAAGCATACTAAAATTGTAGATTCTTTAGCAGAGGGAGAATACATTTCATCTTGGTAAACAACATGTGAAATTGTCTAGCTACACAAGATTTTACAGGATCTTGATATTCATAAAGCATTGAATACTTTATGGATTGATAATCAATTAGTAATAAAGATGGCAAAAATATATTTCATTCCAAGGCTAAGCATGTGAACACCAAGTATCACTTCATCAGGACACTCATCAATAATGACATCATCAAGCCACAATATTGTCCATCCAAAGATCAAACTTTATATATTTTCATCAAACCACTACGTCAAATAAAATTCACTAAATTTAGAGATGAACTTGGCATTTGTAAAAATAAACTTTTGGATGAAAGGGGGGATGTTAGCCTAATAATTTTAAAATTTCTAGATAGATATTTCCTTAGAAAAGTAATTTCTTAATTTAGATATTTAAGAGATAAGTCATCATTATCTCATCCTTTCCATAGTGCTTATCCTTTCATGGACACATGGTATGTTGAGATAAGGCTAAAGAGATTATATAAACACTATGCCTCTCACCTATTTTATAATATTTCTTTTTTATGGTAATAAAATTATGTGTCTTAGGACACTTGGTGAAATTATCACATGCTCTTTAAATAGAGATCATGGACCAGTCGGATATTGAGCCACATATCGATATAGTTATTAGTGTTGAGGAGAAGATAAACCGTCGGATCACTTTATGTCTCAATCATATCATGACCATGAAATTACATCGGTGCAAATGCATGCTAAAGAAACACACTTTACATAAAGACACATTAGACCAAATTTATCTTATCTAACTCGTGAGCGCTTGAATATCCGAACATCTGGATTAAAAAAAAAACTAATGTTGGAAACAATGAAGAATGCGACATTTCGATTCAAACAAGTCAAAGGTCTATACGCCAATTATAGGGATTTGCACATGTTGTACATATTTTTAAGAAACTATCATTGTAGGATATAAATGTCATAGCAACATTTTCAATTTGAGGCGAATACTTGTTTTCCTTTTAAATGATATAAGAAAAACACCAAAACTAAAAAAATAGTAATCTTGTAGAAGGGGTTATGAGTTTAAAGCTTCATCAAAAGCATACAACCCTAGACTAACATGTTGGTAAGGTAGTTCCAAATTGAAGAAGTTAGTGTGTATTTAAAGCCCCAGGATTCACCTAACAATTGGTAATACACCTAGAGGAAGATTTACTAGTTAAATCTGAAACATAAAAGAGGGTTGGAATTACATCTATGTGCAAATGTAAATCTACATAAAGGTGGCCATACAAAGTATTCTTAGAGGCATAAGTTATAAATGGACACAAACATTAAACCTTACTAGCATGTATTTTAGGTGCGGAATTTGACATGAAGAAGGTCAAATGGTTGTTTCATGTCCAAAATTGGCAATACAAGATAGAATTGAAAATGATATGAGGATGATCCAACACAATAATGTCAATTAAGGAGGTTTTCTACATGGTAAAAAGGAGGAGAAAAAGAATTTTGGTTAAGTTAGGAACATCCTTATGGAAGAGGGAAAAGTAGATAGAAGAGTAGTCTTATTAGTGACACAAAGATCTAGGACCATAAGAGTCAAATAAAGTCTTTGAAAGTTAGACAAAGGCCTCCAAATTGAAAGTGGAGCCACTTGAAAAGGATCTATTCCTTGTAGAGACATTGAGGCAAAGAAACTTTAAGTTCTCCAATATTGATAGGCCTAACCTCTCTTGGGTGCATGGTAGAATTTTATTTTTTTAATCCAATTATAGTTATAATTGGGTGATTGTATCATGATGTCATGATAACATTTTTTTCTCATAAAAATGTATAAAAATAAATAAGTAAATTTTTTTTATATTTAAAATTAAAATTATTAAATTAGCCTAGATTTTCCTTAACCTCAGATCAATCGAGAGTGGAGAGAGATCAAATCCCTTGAAGTGTAATAGTTTTGATAATTTAAAATGATTTATGATGGTTATAGTCTATAACATTGAGAACTCAATAACCCAAAACTTATAGAGATACAAACACGTAGAAATAAAATTTTGATTATTGTACAAATAATATTAATTTATACATATATTTGTCTCTCTTTTTCTCTCTCTATATAGTAACTTTTATATGTGAATCCCATATCTCTTTTTCATGTATATAGAAACATATTTTTAATGTTATTTGTATTTGTATTTGGTTGACACATATTATTATTTCTATTTTTTTCTAATGAAATAAATCACATGAAATTCTCTGAGTACTTCCCCATGATTCATAGATGATAAATGGGGTAAATTGTTGACCTTTACTATGGAACCTAACCCCAAGGGGATCAAGATAGTCAAACATGTGATCTCCCCTACTCTTGGGGAGAGATCTTAGCTAACACTTGGGGCTTATTATTACTATTTTCTGTCATAAGCATCATTATTATTATTTATTATCAATCTAGACATGCGGTGACCTTAACATTACCCACACAATATTTTTTCCATTCTATAC
Organism: Pseudotsuga menziesii; assembly: GCA_001517045.1. Lineage (NCBI taxonomy): Eukaryota > Viridiplantae > Streptophyta > Pinopsida > Pinales > Pinaceae > Pseudotsuga > Pseudotsuga menziesii. The sequence continues at coordinate 303,059 of LPNX010145775.1, forward strand.
TTTGGAACCACCTTTTTGGCACAACAATGAAAAAAAGATGTCACTAAATATGACGTTTATCTTTATTAAATTGCGTCTATTTACTATTATTGTTTCATAGTGAATTTTGAGTTTTTTTTAATCCAAGTAAGTATCTTGAGGCTCCCATGATTTTGAGGACGGTACCCCAGGGTTAAACCTAGATTCTTTAGGGCACATGGCCATTAAATAATAGGGATCAAAGCCGTTACAACAATATATTGATTATCAACTCAACATGTCACTTATGGGAATAAAACTTGTGAGGGGAGGATAACACTCCAACTATTTAGAGTTATTTTATATTTGTATTTTTAGTATCCTAGTCAATCAATGCTATCTCTACTATGTGAATCTTTTGTACCCAAATTATTCATTAATTTTTTGTGTATTAATGATTTCAATTAATATGTGGGGAGTTCTGAACATTAGCTATAAATTAATACAATATAAATACCCACTTTAACATGGATGAAGGGAGACTTGAACCTTGAATCTCTCCCATGCAAGAATAAAAGCTTTACCATTTAATGACTTAGGATAAATCTCATTAATTACAGTTTGAAAGGTCCCATTGGTTCACCTTGTTTCCATACACATGGATAGGGTCCCATCTTGTGTACATCATTGCCCATAATGTTGATTTTATGTGCATAACCTAATTGTACAATTATATCGACATTATGATGCCCCCACATAGGTTCTATACCACCTTTGCCAAACATAGTGATACCAATGTGCATATGTCATTTCTCAAAGCTTGAACGAATGAGATTTAGCCTCGTCTACAATTAGCCATGAGTAATTCTATTATTGTTGCCATCAAGTTATTTTTTCAAGGTGGAATTTTACTGATTGACTATTTTTTAACCATTTTAAAAATTATATTTGCTAACTAGCTTAAAAATTTGCCTATTCTTTTTAGATAAGATATGATTGGCTTCACAAAATTTGCCAAAAATCATCAATTTTAAGAGTATATTATGTGTTTTTTTATTGAATATTTACATACAAATCTATATGCATAATCTTTTTAAAACTAAATAGTCGCCTAAAATACTATATATAGGTAGAATATTAGAATCCTTAAAAAATACTTTGGTTGTCGTCATGATTTATTATTCTCTATTTATCATTTTATAGTTCGTTAATCATATTGATTCATTATAGTTTTAATTTTTAATTCCATCATATTTTGTAAGAACTTAGGCCTATCATATTAATTTATTAGTAGTTGTTTTTTGCATAATGCATCCATAATGCTTTCCAAAACTTAATTTGGATTATGATTTTCATGCTTCAACGATGAATTAATTTCTTGTTATGGAAATTCAAATTGAAATGATTTGTTGGAGGGGATGATTAGCTTGGGTAATCATATGGATGATGAAATTAGTAAAAAAAACAAGTTTGAGAAAGTTAATTCCAAAATGAGGTGTGAAAGGAGAACAATTTTTATCAAAATCTCTATAGGTAGTAGAGAGGCTTAATGAAACACCACTTCAATGAAGATCTTTTAAAATAAACCAAAAGTTAATATCAAAACCAAACCAACCATTATTAATAAACTATACCTAATCAAATATGGCAATGAGATAAAATAAGTCAATAGCAAACCTAAAAAAAGGTAAAATAA
>LPNX010145775.1:305418-426957 GCA_001517045.1 Pseudotsuga menziesii
GATTCTAGAATTGGAAAAGGAGCCCTTCTATTACAAATCTTATCTCTATTTCTAGAACACTCAAGGAAATAAGACTTCACTTTTATGCTCACAAGAACAACATTAGACTAGATATCCTAGAAAATCCAACAGTTTCTAGCTTTCCAAACTTCCCAAAATGCAAAGAAAGGAAGGTTATATAGATTTGTTTGTACATTACATGACTTCCTGGAATTTTCTTCTAAGAAAAAAGAGTCCCAAAAAAAATGATTCTAAAAACTCCCCCCCATTTCTTCCCATAAATGTTGAAAAACAAACAATTTCCAAATAAGTGATCAACTTATTTCATTTCAGTTTTACAAAGGATACACCTTCTAGGTCCTTTGAAACCCCTCTTCTGTAACATGTCCCAAGTTAAAATATTTTTATGTAAAAAAAAACACATAAAACACTTAATTTTTAAAGGAACATATCCCTTCCAAATCAACTTCATCCACCATGACGAACTGTCCATCATTTTGGTTTCAAGAATAAACTTATATCCCAAATTTGCATTGACCGACCCATCCTTCTTATTATAGTTCCAAACCACTGTATCCTCTGTATTAGTCAACATAATCCCTTCTTGATATAACCTACCCACAAAATTATCACATTCACAAGCCGCATCAACAGATAGACTTAAATCTTTGACAAATTTCCAAAGTGAACCAAATTCTAATCTCCAACAACCTGTTTAAGTACAAATAAATTCCCGCTATGAAGAGCATCCAATATATCTTGTGACAACATGAAATTATCAGTCAAGCAAATGAAAGGATCCACACCCTATTAATCTATCACAGTAATCTAGGGACCAAGACACAGTCTCATAAGAGATTAATAACAATAAGGCATGAAAATGGTGTAATTGTGCTACAAAATGAGTAGCCGCTCTGTATATTCACATAAAGAATGAGTAATACAATACAATGATCATGCTGCAAGCATGAATGACAAAGCAATTCGAATTCCCAAGGAGGTCATTAGAATTGAATGAGTGAGTCTAGCTTAACTGATTGTAAGCCACAATCAACACTCAAGTTAACCACTAATCAAAACCCTATTTGACTCAACTGAGCCCTAACTGAAGTCGAAGTGCAATAAATGACTGAGTCTAACTGAAAGTAGCTCAGACACATGTCACTGCAAGCTAACCAACAAGTGGTAGTGCATCAATGACTCCAATGAACCCCGATGAGGTTAACTGAAGTGTAACTGACCATCAGAAGTGGTTGGAGGCGCTCCTGTTGACTCCAGTTCATTAAATAATCAATAAATAATCAATTTAATGAAGGAAGGCGCCTCCAACCACTTCTGATGGTCAGTTACACTTCTTGGAGGCGCCCCTGTTGACTTCTTTAGCTTGCAAAACAAAGATGGATCAAAGATGTAGCCCTCAGGTTGCTTCATGTATATCTCCTCATGAATATCTCCATGCAAAAAGGCTGACTTAACATCCATATGATGCACTTCCCAGTGCTTAGATGCTGAAATTACCAAAACTAGGCGGATGGAGTCCATTTTTGCAACCGGTGCAAAAGTCTCATGGTAGTCCACACCTTGGACCTGAGAGAAACCTTTTGCCACTAGCCTTGCCTTATATTTGCAGGTGCTGCCATCAACAACAACCTTGGTCCAAAACACCCACTTTCATTGAACCAATTTCCTTCCTGGAAGAAGAGAAACTAGCTCCCAAGTAGTGTTTTTCTGAAGAGAATTCATCTCTTCATCCATGGCAACTTGCCATCTCGGATCCTTCTGAGCATGGTAGTAGGATTTTGGGTTTGAACTAATCATCAAATAACAAGTTTCAGACAGCAAATTATCAGGACAAGAGAGTGCAATACCTGCTCTTTGGAAATAAGACTGGGTTTTCCTTGGATCATTTGGATTTCCAATGTTATCTCCTACGGAGGAGAGTATCTGTCGAGCCCATGTGGGAAGATGATTTTGTACTTTAGGTTCTGACTCAACATCTAATGTTTGCTGTACACAGATATCAGAAATCAGAGGATCTAAATCAGGGTCATCACCCCCAATTTCATCATCCAAATATTCAGTAGAATGGGAAGGAAATTCAATAGTTTTCTCCTTCACTAGTTCCACTTCCTGAAGAGGCTCATTGAACTTGACACTCCTTTCGATGATGATGTATTTTGTTTTGATATCCAACAGCTTGAAAACTTTTGATTCATCAGGATACCCAATAAACAGACATTCTTTTCTTTGCGGTTGCAAATCCCTTCTTTTATCAAGTGGAATTTAGGCCCATGCAATGGACCCAAACACCTGCAGGTTCGACACATCTGGCTTATGTTCGAAGTATGCTTCGAAAGGGGTCTTCCCGTTCATGTATCAGTGTGGCACTCTGTTCTGAATGTATGTTGTAGCATGCATGGCTTCAGCCCACAAATTTGCAGCCAACTTCTTTGATTCCAACATACAGGTGGTCATTTCCTTGAGAGACTGATTCTTCCTTTTCGCTACACCGTTCTGCTGGGGAGTGTAGGAAATTGAATGTTGAACCTGAATACCACTTTGGGAGCATATGTGCAGCAACTCATTACTGACATACTCCCTGCCATTATCAGATCTCAAGATCTTGATCTTAATCCCAGAGGCATTCTTGATCAAGGCCTTCAGTTCAGTGAATTTTTCACATACTTCATACTTCTCTTTGAGAAAGAAGGCCCATGTGTACCTTGAAAAATCATCAATAAAAGTCAGAAGATACCTTGATCCATTCATGGATGTGACATGCATTGGACCGCTGATATCAGAATGTATTAGCCCCAAGATGCATGTAGCTCGGTTTGCCTTCCCCCGATCAAACTTGTGCTTAGTGTGTTTTCCAACCACCTAGCCCTTACAAATTCCAGTGGTTGCCTTGATGACCGGAGGCCTTCAACCATGGATTTTTTCTGTAATTTCTGCAAATATTTGAAATTGAGATGGCCAAACCTCTCATGCCACAGCCTACTAACTTCATTTCCATGAGTTAGTCGTGCGATGGGCTTTGCATCCACCACAATGTGGGGAAACTCATAGGATTTTGCATGATGGTTTGCAAGGCCTTTAGCAACAAGTTTCCCAGATGCAAGTTCCGTTATCTCAACATCATTTGGGCTGAAAGATACTCTCTTAGGCACTCCTGTATGTGTCATCTGATAGACACTACGGAGATTTGATGCCAGAAACGGTACATACAAAACATTTGAAAAATAGCCATTCTCAAGATCGATCGTACCTTGTCCTTCTGAAATGATGGTGGAGTCATCTCCCATGTGGATGGGGATGGATTTGCTTGTCTCCAAGGATGAGAAGGAGTCTCTTTCAACCATCATGTGGTTCGAAGCTCCAAAATCAATCAAGAGTGATTTGGACTTCGAAGTGCTTGCCATGAGGGCATGACTTCTTTCATGTTGTGGTTTCCAATCTTACCGATCTCTCCTCCGAAAGTTTTCTAGAAGATTGATGTGATTTCTCTCAAGGAGAGAGGTAGCTTCATCAAGCTTCTTCTTCATGCAGGCATGTTCAGGGTGGAAGCCCTTCCCACAGTATGAACACTTGACTTTTTCCTTTCCATGATGCCCTTTTCCTTTGTTCTTCTTTGAGCCGGAAGACTCATCATGCTGCAGGTTTTCAACTTTAGGCTTAGGAGCTTCGAATTTAGTTTTTGGGTTCTTCTGCTGCTTTCCTTTACCCTTCATATCTTTGGGCCCCGAGACATGGAGGGCTTGATCACGGGAGGATCTGATGATCCCCATCTGGACAAGCTTAATCACTTGTTAGGGACTCAATGAAGGCATTGAGTGTAGGCATCTTCCATCCAGGGGTTGTGAGCTTCCCCGCAAGGAATGCAAAGACAAAAACTGAATAATCAGCTCCAAGTTTGGAGAGAATGGCAAGGATGAGCTGATCATCCTCCTTCTCCACTTTGCATTGATTCAATAGTAAGACAATGTGCTTGAACTTTGTGAAAAGTCATTCAAGGTCTCGAAATTGGAAGGCTGGAGAGACATCAATTCATTTTCGAGCTGGTAAAATCTCAAATCATCCTGCTTTCCATATAGGGTTTCCAATTTGTCCCAAATTTCCTTTGGAGTCTTCATTCCCGAAAGATGGAAAAGAAGATCCCAGGAAACAGAGAGGCACAAAAATTCGAATGCTTCATCCTTCTTATTCAAGAATCTAGCTTTGTCTGTCACAGAAGCAGGCTCTTCTTCAGTGTCCATAGTGACCCTATAGAGTCCTCTGGCACGTAGCTGGATCTCCATGTCTCCTTTCCATGAGTGGAAATTGAACGGAGTCAAAAGATCTACAGAAGAAGCCATCTGAATCTGTCAGAGTGAATGCTTTCACCTGTTAAAAACCTGAAAATCACAACAAAAAGGGCAATGTAAGGTTGGACAGCTTGCACATTTTAGGCTTTCATCACACCCAACATAGTCAATCAAGCAAGCTTGATCAACAAGTTCCTTACTTGGGGTATTAAGTGGTAAGCCTTGGCTTCTGGTGCAATGCTGGATTTTTGAGCTATTGCTCAATTTTCATGCAAGATCTATCAAAAACCTTTCTTTTAAGAGATCTGAGCTTTGTCCCGCCATGAGCTCTGATACCATATTAATCTGTCACAGTAATCTAGGGACCAAGACACATTCTCATAAGAGATTAATAACAATAAGGCATGAAATGGTGTAATTGTGCTACAAAATGAGTAGTTGCTCTGTATATTCACATAAAGAATGAGTAATACAATACAATGATCATGCTGCAAGCATGAATGACAAAGCAATTCGAATTCCCAAGGAGGTCATTCGAATTGAATGAGTGAGTCTAGCTTAACTGAATGTAAGCCACAGTCAACACTCAAGTTAACCACTAATCAAAACCCTAATTGACTCAATTGAGTCCTAATTGAAGTCAGAGTGCAATAAATGACTGAGTCTAACTAAAAGTAGCTTAGACACATGTCACTGCAAGCTAACCAACAAGTGGTAGCGCATCAATGACTCCAATGAACCCTGATGAGGTTAACTGAATGTAACTGACCATCAGAAGTGGTTGGAGGTGCCCTTGTTGACTCCAGTTCATTAAATAATCAATTTAATGAAGGAAGGTGCCTTCATTGCTCTGTTTAACTGATTGTAACCATTAGTTAGCAATATGGGGCATTAATGACACTCACATCACCCTCGGAGTGCTCTAATTAGCCTCCCCGAATGTAGGAGAAGGCTAAGTTAGCCTCCTTGACTGAAGGTAGGCGTGGGTGTGATCTTGTTGATGTCATCTAGTGCTCCTTTGATGTCAATTAAGTCAATAAAACTTAGGATAGTGGTTTAACTAGGCCAAATTGACCAAAATGAGTGTGTATGGTGGTAAATGTTTCCAACACACCCAATAAGATTTGAATACCTTGACCAATAGACCAACAAAGGGCTTGATTTATTATAAGGAAAGACTTAAGTAAGCTCTGCCAAATACTAGAAGCTGAAGAAGTCTTTTTTCTCACTGTGCCGCAGCCAATAAACCAGATCCATTCTTTTTAAAAACTTAACTTTCACTAAAGTTCCCCAAAGACCTTTATCTAAAAGAAGTCGCCATAAACTATTTGTGCACAGAGCTTTGTTAAATCATTTGAGATTCTTAATTTCTCAACCTCCTAAAAACTTACGTTTTGAAATACTCTCCCAGGAAGACAAATGGAATTTTGTAAGATTTAATTTCCCATCCCAAAGGAAATGGAATTTTTTACTTCTTATCAGAGATATAACTACTTCCATAATGTTGGACAATGAAAACCAATACATAAGTATACTCTAAAGAACATAACCAACCAACACCAACCTGCCACCCAATGACAACCACCTAAAATACCATGAACCAATTTTCTTTGTATCCTCTGAACTAACCAAAAGCAATCATCTTTCCTATAGCCATTTTATTTCAAATGAAAACCAATATACTTGAAGGCATCATAAAGAATATTCATCTTATAGGTGAACACAGATACAATCTGATTTCTAACCTCTGGATCATCACAAGAGTGAACACAAACATATTTCTAAGCATTGATTGACATACCTGAAGCATCACAAAAAACTGAAATGATAGAATGAAAATGCTTCCATTGTAAGTATGAGCCTTCCCCAAAAAATAAGAACATTATCTACAAATAGAATGTGAGATATAAACAAAGTACTAGCAACTTTTATGCCTTTTATCTTCTTTTGCCTTATTGCTTGCTTTATAAGTAAACTCAAACCTTGAATTGCTGCAAAATGAATAAACAAGAAGAAAGAGGACATCATTGTCTATTACTTCTATTTCCATTAAAAAAAATCATATAACAAGTGAATACATCTATAAAATTGATTACATCAAAATGAAAACATCATATGAAAAATGACAATAATTTTTGCTTTTGTTATTTATTATACAAAAATTCATAATCACAATCCAAGTTGCTATATGGTACTTTTTGAAAATTTTATATTAAATATTTTTACTTATATATTTTTCTTAAATTTAAAAAAAATAAGTAAATTTACAAATTCGGACATTTATTTATAATTTGAAAAAATCATATTTTATAAATTTTAGAATTTTTTCATAAAATAAAATTGAATTAATGGTACATAACAATACTTTAAATGTATAATCCAATCCATATCCAATCGAGACATTGACATTAGTTGGCAGAGTTATGAATTTAATTTTATATCGATAAATGTGCCCTAGCAAAGATCCGTTTATATAATATAAAAAATGGCCTTGAAGGTTGATCACGAAATCGTCTTGTATCTATTAAGAGGATATACACATGTATAGAGATACACGTTAAGAATAGTTATTGTCGAGGATTTGTACTATTTTGCAAGGAACTAAAATGGCTCAAGTGCTGTTGCGAAGGCTCAGGGTCTCCAAATGTCGTACTGTAGCAGGATTCAGTCCCTCCAATACTTGTAGTCCTCTCCAGCCTTGTCAGAATGGGCTTCCAATTTTTTCAAAATTGTCGGATAAGCCTGGATCTGCCTCCAAATTTGATCGGGATTGGGAACGGTGGAGCAGTTGGGAATGCAGAAGGATAACTACTGCCACAACAAACAGAGGCCTGAATGTCATCCCTGATACTCTCGATAAAAATAGCGAAATTTATACCCAAAATTGCGAGGCAACGGAGAAGCTTTTAGCCCAACTTCACCAGAATATTGATAAGGTATGTTAATCCCAGTATTTCTGTTTTCATCAGATTTCATTGTGGAAGTTAATTTTTGCCAAACCGTGATCAAGAGTTCTATTCTCGTACAGTCTTCGTATAGCGCACATATGCAAAATTAGTATTCAGATCACACTTACAGGCAGAATCTGTAATACATAATACATAATTTCATATGCTCCAGCGCCTCAGTTTTATTATTTTTATTCGATATCAATGGTGGACAAAGATTTGTACTCTATTTCAATGGGTTATCTGGCAGTTAAGTGTTAAGATGTTGTATTATTATTATTATTATAAGTTTTATTTTTTCAATAAATGATAATTTTTTTTGTTGTAAGTTGATGGATGCGATTCTGATTAGAAATTTAATTAATGAATCAGGTGCTGCTGGGAGGGGGTCCTAAAGCAGTAGAAAGGAACCGTGCAAGGAAGAAACTGCTGGCGAGGGAGCGCATTGACCGTGTACTGGATCCTGGTTCCTCATTCCTTGAGTTGTCTCAGGTATTTAACGAATTAAATTTCAAGTGTTGAAACAAACTCTCAATGGTATGCTCGTTTTCATTTTTGTGCATATTTATAAGAAAAAAAAGAGAGGTACAGAAACGATTAGATAAGAAGCTGGGATGTTTATCAACAATCCAAACCTAAGCCACCTGGTGGTTTGTGTTTCTGTTCATTTTTAGCATATAGTGAAATTTTGGAAAAACTCAAATGCAAAATAAAACAAATTTTTTGATAACTTCATTAGAAAATACATATATATTTTATAACTTGGAGTTGGAGACCACAGTGGTTGACAGGCATCAGGCTACAGGCTCGTGTAATGTAACATGATGAAACGAGGGTGATCTTTCATATAAGAACTTTTCCATACGTATCCCCATACATTGAATAATATGTAAACTCCAAAAGTGGATAATGGGCGGCCCTTTCTAAAATATGTATACCTTTTTCATCTCATTCGTTACCTTCATATGATAGGGTGTAATATCCCAAATCCCGATATTTTCTATTTCTAAGCAAATATGCTGATACAACTGGGCATGCAAACTACCATGCAAAAATCCCTATTTTATAGCAAAAATTAGGGTTAGGGTTTGTGGGACAGAATGAACACTTACCACTGATAAGCCGGCTAGACTGCTCCTGAGATAGTATGCAAGCACCGAGAACTGGATCGGAGATGGGCAGATCTCTTCTGCTTCCGGTGAACCCCCAGCAGCAAGAACCCCAGTCAGAAAAGGGTGACGCTTTCAGTGAAGGAGGTGTCCGATGATGCTGCCGATTTGCAGGACTAATAGCCTTCCCGTGCCGGAGAGAATGCCTGGTACATGCGGGATTTCTGAGATCTCTAGGTAGGATAGCGACTTGCTCCAGAGAGACAGCTGCTCACGCCCCCTGGATTCCGAAATTGTTGATAACTGCTCCGGATGAGCACGGACAAATCTGATAATCACCGGGTACCGGAGTATGATGCTAATGATGAGAATGGTGCCCGAGTTTCGGAGTAAAGCTGAGATCTGAAGGCCCTGCAACTGATTAGGGCTTTCTGGCTAAAAACCCCCCCTTACGGCTGCACACGTGTCCCTGCAACGATCTATACCATATACTGGATAACTTATGAATGAATGTAAGAACAAATGGTGAACCTGTATGGCTTACCCGGAATGAGACTAGGACAGATGTTTCATTGCCGAAATCTCGTTAGCTGAAGACTCCGTCTCCAACCCCAACTGCTGTGCGGCACGCTGTGCTGCTATCCAAGAGCTCCCAAAATAATCATCAAAAGTGAAGTCTCCTTTCACTTTATCCCTCTTTTATAACTTTCAACTGCGAAAACCCTAATCTTTGACCTAATTAGGTCACTTTATCTTCTAATTTGCAGTTGACTTGCATGCATGCGGATGGAGACTTAAAGAGTGCATGCATTATTAAATAATGCTTGGATGGCATGCACGGAGGTGGCCTTTGGCCTTGGTGGCCTTTCTTGACCAATGATGATGCCCTAGATCTTCTATGGATGGCATCAATCTTCAGCTGATTCCCTAGCTGTCAATAACCGCTTGAACCCACAGGAATCACATAGGTTAGCGGTTTTGGGCCTCAAGGCCTAATCGGAAGAGGACATTACATAGGGGGCTTTCATAATAAAATAATGTTTAATCTTTTATTTTAACATGAAGTGGATGAGTAAAACTAGCACAGCCACATAGTTTGTGGATGGATCACGTCGATAGGGATCAAATAGTTGAGAGATAGTTATGGAATGAAAGAGAGTTTAGAATTTTTTTTTATTTCTCATATTCTTCTAGTTAAACGCCAACGGGTTCAACTGTGAGTTATCCATGCCTAGCTACATGTTATCACCGACATTCTTCCTGTTATCCATTTATCAACTATCAATTATTTTTTATATTATTTTTCTTTTTATCTCACTATCTTCTAGTTATCTGCCATGAACTGTTGGTTATCTATTCATCGGTTGCGAGTTATCCATGCATTGCTACTAGTTATCCATTCATCAGCTAGTTACTAGTTATTTTTAATATTCCTTTTTTTATAATTGTTTATTTCCAATTTTGAACGACTGCCATAGATTCAATCTCGACAGTACACTTGTCTCGTCCTTGTCAGTAGATGAAAAAACATAGGCCTTAGTCCACCCCAAATCTCAAATAAAAACGTCTATCGACGTAAAAATCATTTTTTTCATTAAAATTGTAATTTATTTGTATTTTTTAACAGTCAGAGTCATTGAAATCAAACCTCTCCGGTTCATTACCAATACTGGTTCCGGTCTGAGTTGACCCTCCATCGGTTCGGGAGTACCCTTGATCGGTTCGACTCCCGGTTCTGAGTTTTAAAACATTGCCGGCAACTAGGTTGAGGCTTTGTGACCACTAGAGCCAGCTTGGTCTCTCTTGGACTTCTTGCACAGGTTAGAATCCTCTCGAATCTCCATCTTTGAATCTGTGAAAGCTTGTAGGTGCTGGGGCCATTCTGCAATTGCGGCCTTGACATCCTCTAATGTGATGCAAAACAAAAGCACACCTGGATTTAACTATGGCTCTAGACATGGGGTTATCAACACATTGTGATTGTCAATCTAAAAAATTACTGTGTCCTTGTACCTGTCCACAATGGATTGTGGAATTCTAAATGCTTTTTCTGTGGTTGTGAGCTTGTCCATGTACCACCCCTGGAAGGTAGTGTTGGCGAGCACTTGTTCTTCCCTGTTCTGCTAATGGTGGAATGAGGAACTTCGCTTCTAGGAACCCTTTTTGTGTGGGTGGTCATAAGTGTAACCGGGTGGTGGCTGCTAGCCTGCCAACGACCATTGTAACAAGCAACAGGACCCAACTGTAATGGAACTCGATTCTCTTATCCTGCATATCTAGGCAATCTTGCAGGAATTTGTGCTTTAGGTACTGAACCTAGGCCATCCTGTGCCTTGTGGCACATCTCTCGGTTGCCAGTATGCTGCCTGTTGGGTGTTCGTCCTTATGGCACTTGTGCATGAGCTTGCATGCAAGGTGTTGGGTTGCGAACTAGACTCTGTGTTTTGATATAGTAGAAATCATCGTTCCGCGTGTCCCTCGACGAGCGTGAAACTTTTTGCAGGCATTGTTTGTAGCGGTATTTACAATGACCTCCGTTGGATCATTGCCTTTCCGCGGGAGCCAGAGAACTTTTGGATGACCTCGTTTATTATTTCAGACTTCTAGTCTAGCCACAAGTATCCTCTATGGAGGTGGTTGAAGAGGAACCGAGTGCAGGCGTTAATGGAGGGGATACGCCCGAAGTGAGGGACATCGAGCAATGAGATGATGCTCGACTTGTGTGTTGATTTTTCCTAAGCAGCTTCGAGAGCCATTCTCAAGGAGAATGGAGGCACCTGGTCAGTTACTAGGAATTTGACCCAGTCTGGGATTGGGGGACTCAGCCTAGGGTTGAGGGCCATTCTTTGAATGGAGGCACTTGGTCAGTTACCAGGAATTTGAACCAGTCTGGGGCTGGGGGACTCAGCCTGGGGCTGAGGGCCATTCTCTAGGAGAATGGAGGCACCTGGTCAGTTACCAGGAAATTGACCCAGTCTGGGACTGGGGGTCTCAGCCTAGAGCTGAGGGCCATTCACTGAGTGGAGGCACCTGGTTAGTTACTAGGAATTTGAACCAGTCTAGGATTGGGGGACTCAGCCTGGGGTTGAGGGCCATTCTCCAGGAGAATGGAGGAGCTTGGTCAGTTACCAAGTATTTGACATTGAGTCATTTGATGCAGCCTAGGGCTGAGGCCCCTGGTCAGTTACCAGGTCATCACCATAAGCCCTAGACCGGGTCTGGGAACGTGATGCACTCCTCTCCTTGATCTATGGGCTATGAGACCTTTTGCAGGGATTAGCTACCCTTGGTTGAGAGACCTAGCACCTGATCTTGGTGGCACGAGGGGATCAAGTTGAAGCATTTAGTAATTCTCCTTATTTATGAAGATGTACGTTGAGTGGGCATGAAGGACCCTTGAGACCACTTGCTTTGACCACAAAATACTTGGACGACCATCTAACCCTAAGTCTTGGTCCATGAGACCAACAAAAGAAAGACCAAGTGGCTCAAGTCAAAACACAAGAAGACCTTTGTACCACAAAAAGATTAAAGTCAAAGGGTCAAAGATGAAAAAGAATCAAACCCTAATGTCAACTCCTAATTATGTGGGACCAACTCAAATGTAAAAATAAATGACATTTGCAAATCATTTCATACAACAACTTCATCACTTGACTACTCCCTCGTGGACTAAGGAAAACTCGTGACTGAGATTATTTGCTGCCATCAAAGGATATTTTTTGTGGCTGAGGCTTTTTTTAGTTTTCCCTCCATCCTAGTGTGGCAGCCTAGCCCACTAGGGCTTCTTCATCCATAGATTACAGTTCACACTGGTGTTCACGGCTGCTACAGCTTCTTTCCTGGTGTTCACGGGTAGCAACAACCACTGCTCTCTTTCTTGTTGGTGCTCACGGTGTTGACTTAGGGTAGCAGTATACCCTTACTGTTGCTCTCAATGGGAGTCTAGGGCAGTAGCAGAAGGTTGCCCAACCTTCGCTGCTGTAACAACAGCAGCCACCCACAATTCAGGCAGCAGGAAAGTAGTTCGGGCATAAATAAAATTTCGGGTAGTAGTCAAGCTGTAATTTCGGGCAGCAGTCAAACTGCAATTTCGGGCAGTAGTCAAACAGTCAACTCAGGCAGCAGTCAAACAAATTTCGGGCAGTAGGTTGATGGTCACAGGTGGTTAGGGTTTTTACTCACCCTCCACGTGGCAACATATAGCAACAACGACAAGCCTGCTAGGGCTTCATTGTTCTTGAATTTTTCTTGTACATTCATCTCAAAATTCTGAGATCAATTTTCTCCTTTTCATGAACAAACTCAGTTATCTCATTTAAGGGATGAATTACTAATGCTTTGGGGTTTTTGTCCTTTAAAGGTCCCCGTGAAAAATCATGTGTTCAATTGTGTGATGCTTGGTTGATAACTGCACTTGTTGTACTGTTGTTTATTTTTCAATCTCTATCTATATTACAGTCTGCAATTTGTAAAGAATGACATGCACATGTTAAAATTCAACATTGTGTAGCTTTCTTTCCCAAGTCTGCGAAATGATGCGTTCCTCCCCATTATCCGCTAGCACCACCTGGGTGTATCAATCGATTGCCAGTTCAGGGAACTCTGCTTCGTTAAGGATGTTAAAATTCGAGTACTTGAGGAAGGGGACCGTGCCTTATAGTGGCCCCTTAACCTTGACTTCTACGGGGATGGGAACCTTTGGCATCTGGTTCTCCTTGCTTGCTCTCCCTTTTGATCAACGCTTCTACATAGGAGTCATAGCCATGATGGTTAAGATTCTGACGTGTTCGTTGAGGTTCAATCTATTTCGCTTACAATTGAACTCATTAGCACTCTGCTCTAAAATTGCTAGAGGGCTAATAATAGATGGACCCTTGACAAGTGTTTTCCTGCTACCTGCAACAATTAGTAACCTACGTGGTTTGTCTTAACTGCTCGAGCACGTGGCCAACAGTGGTTAGTTTGTCTGCCTTTATTGCTTTTCGTTGTCGTCTAACCCTCAATTCCGCTGAATTGTCACTTGTTGTTGACATCATGCTCTGTCCTTTCCTTTGAGCTCCTTCCTTTTGGGACTCTCGACTTTTGGTCTTGGCGCTTTATTTCTTCTTTATTGTCATTAATATTCTAAATTGAGCATTTTTAGTTTTAACTGTATCGTAATCTAAATGACAGTACTTGAATGGAAAGTTAAATGATTACCCAGGATTCTGTTCCAGATTTACTTGGACATATTTATTCTCTATTGATTCCTATATCTACCTTATTTTATTACTTTATGACTGAAACTGGCTTACAGATGTTCTTGCCCCTACGAGCCATGATTGGGCTTCAACCGACTTCCATTAACGAGTCCCTTCATTGTCAGTTCTGTTAGAGTGACAAGCTTTACCTCGCTAGCTTTTGTGATGACTAATATCTGGAACGGGCCCAACCATCTCATCCTCAGCTTGCCTGGGTTCTTGAGGAACTTGCAAGTTGCTGTCATACATGAGAATCGCTGCGTGAAGTTCCAATAATTTGTTCTTTATATTCTTGTCATGCCATGCTTTCCAACTCTTCTTTTCAACCAGTTGGATGAAACTCGTGAGGAGCTGATCCTCTTCTTGTAAATTTCCTTAAAACCCAATCTTGAGTTACACAGTGTATATATATATATATATATATATATATATATATATATATTTTAAGTGTGGTTCTGTAACGTCCCCGACCCTCTGACCGGCGAAGAGGACGCTACCAAACCATTAAATAGACTGGGCAAATAGCCCCATGAACATGAACAGGCATATAATGCTGAAATAAAATTCTTAAAACCTAAAACATGCTAAGATGCATAATCATTCACATACACCACGGAAGCAAAACAACATTCATTCATATACATGTTCATCATAATTCATTAACAATAAACATAAATGCAAAAGTAAGATAGGCAAGGATACTTATCTCATAAAGAACTTGTCTCGCAACCAGCTACGTCGTTGCAATGTTCCACCCAACCATAGGCCAGCGTGCTCATCAATCTCTCAGCAACACTGCCACCCCCGAGCTGGGCATGATTCCCCAAGGAATAAGGGACTAAGCAGGCTTACGCATAGCCAAGGTACACAAATCAGCCAAGCCCACATAGTAGGGCCTATCAGGTTATCAAGGAGCTGGGAGAAGCTAAATGCTAAGCTGGTGAGATCATGGAAGAGCTAAGGACGCCTACACCAGAGCTAGTCTGACCTCTAATACACACACACACACCCGACACCAGGAATCAGTCCCTTCTCTGCTTCACAGTCCCTCAGGCCTTGACTTCCCTTGCCAATGCTCTTCCGGGTTTGTGGAGAAGAAAGCCAGCCATCTAACTCTGTCTGTGTGGCTCCCCAAACCCAGGTTTCTCAAGCATACCCAGCCTTCAATCCCACTCCACACAGTCCGAAGACCAACCACTGCATGCATGCAGCCAGACAAGCAATTCACAGCTTGGGCAGGGGATACCAACACTTGAATCGTTCTTGGCCCTATCGTGGCCAAAACAATTCAATCAATAGCCTACAGCAGCTCAAACGTGGAAAAGACCATAGCCAACGAACAACCATGCAAACCACAGCACACGATCCCCAATGAAACCGCTGGAAAACTTACACAGACCGTAATGGGGAAGAAACAGACTCCTAATCTGTACGTGAGGGAAAAACGCAGCCAACACAGCATATGTACTCACAACAACCATCGATCAGGGGAAAACAACAACCACAGTTCAACGATGAACACCCGGGACATTACACAGTCTGAACAGGACCGCCAACAGGAAAAAGGGAACAACCTCTCTGCGTGAATGGAAGGGAAAAACCCCATACTCCCACCAGAGATCCGTGAGAGAAGGGAGAACAGAGCAAAACGTCCCTGCGTGAGAGTGAGCAGAACAGACGAGAGAGTGGCGTAGTGGTGTTTCTCTTACCCACGTGAAGGTGGAGAGACAGCTGGTGGAGTGGGCGTGTGGCAAGGATTGACAGTTTTGCCACCCACCACTTCCCAGCAGTAACTGCCCTCAACTAACAAAAGGAGCTTAAGTGGCTGACACATGGCTTTTCCCTAATGACTCCCATGGGTTAGACAATCCCCCCCCTTAACCTTAGGAAATCATGCCCTTTTCATTTAACATTGCACCGTCGTAGCTAGCTGTAGGTTTATTTTAATGAATGTGCATATTTACATGATGCAAAACTATTATGTGCCGGATAACACGATATACCATTGGCAACGATCCCAATTGCCGAAACATAACATGACCAAATCGATGGTGGGGATTTTTCCTTTAGCTCTACACCACGATTAATTACAACATATACATTATGTATCTTTTAATGCAACCGGGGTCAAAAGCGGGGGTATTACAGGTTCACAAACCCCCTAAGGAGCTACTACATCCACGGGAAGAATTCACGGGGGGCCCACCTGAATGGGCCTCACCCCTCGCTCTGATTTCGGAGCTAACCTGATGGAGACATCAAGTGAGGCCCTTATATATCAATGTATAGCCACCCGGGGATTTGACCCTGTGACCTTCTGCTTACAACTTACAACACTCAACCACTTGAGCTAGCCCTTTTGGCTATATATATATTTTATTGATAACCACAAATGAGTTTCTTCACAAATATTGCAGCGAAAAATAAATACTGAGAAAAATAGAACAATCACATCAATAGACACACCAATATTTTTGGGTATGAAAATCCTCGAAAAAACCCAAGATGGGAAAACCGGTGCAACAGTCTAAGAAGATATTTTTATTAGCAAGATATAGAACAATACAATCCAGAAATCAATTTTACCCTACCTGGCAAAATCGTACAACTGAAACTCACAGAGAAAACCCAACAAGATTGTACAGCCCTGCGTCACTGCATGCGTCACCCGTACGGCCTCTGCGTCACTGTACAGAGGTTGATGTCACCCGTACGACCTCCTGCTTCACCTTTATGGCCTCTTGCGTCACCTATACGTCTGCTGACATCATGCGTACAGCTTCCTGCGTCACGACCTTTGCGTCACTGTGTACGGCCTCCCTGCGTTACTGTACGGCCTCCTTGTGTCACTGTACGACCTCCACGATTTGCTTGTGCTGCCCTGTCAATTTTTGGAAAATGTTCTTAAGTCTTACTCTCTGGAAATTCTTCTGCAAACTCTCTCTCTCACTATTCAGCCAAAAGCTATGATCAAGAAATCTCTCTTTGACAATGTGTGTGTCAAAGCAACTGCGTTGTGTGTGTGTCCTCACCACCAAATCAATCTCCTTTTAACTCAATGGCCAAGCGAAAACCGTAACTTTCACTATGGATCAATGGATGAGATCCTCCACTGAGATCAGTGGCCAAGATTAGATTAGCCATCGCTTAAATTATTTTTCACTTAAACTTTATAAAAGTGCCTCCATTAAGTCAAATTAAATTTAGATCACATACTGCACTTTTCCTAAGTATAAACTTTGGATAAAGGCAATGATCAATCTGGTTTCCTGTTTTATGTCTTCCATCAAGCAAGGACACATGCAAATGATAGAAGACCTTCCTTGTTGCCACTTTTTAGCACTTCTAACTCCAATTTATCTAGCATGCCTTGGAGTGATTCATCATCTGTCGACTCGGTCGCTATGGCAATGCTTAGACTCGGGACTATGAACTCGAGTGACATTATCACTTCTTTACCATATACTAGTGGGAATGGAGTGTGATTGGTAAGCTTTTTGCATGTTGTCTAATACGCCCATAATACCGCTGGAATCCGCTGATCCTAGTCATCACATTGCACGTTACAGTCCTTCGTGAGCACTTTCTCCAAAATTTTGTTAAATCACTTCACCATACTGTTCGCCTAGGGATGGTAGGGTGTAGTCTTTTGATGGCAGATCATAAACTCTTGAGTAAGCATGCAGATGGTGGAATTTAGGAAATGAGTTCCCTGATCACTCATTAACACCTTCGAGCAACCAAACCTGGTGATGTTGTGCTCGAAAATGAACCACGTGATTGTCTTAGATGTGTTGTCTTTCATTGGTGTAGCCTCTGACCAGCCTGTCAAATACTCTGTCCCGATAATGATATACCACATTCCCGTTCTCTGTGCAGGTGGATTGATAAGGCCCGCAAAATCGATGGCCCATTTCTCAAAGGGTTTGAGCGCAATCATGGGGAAGAGAGGCATCTCGTCTCTTCTCGACAGCTTCCCTACTCCTTGGAAAACTTTACATTGTTTGCAGTATAATTTGGCTTCTTGAAACAATGAGGGCCACCATAATCCTGTGCTCAACACCTAATGCGCAGTCGCCTTCCCTGCATTATGTTCTCCTGCAATGCCCTCATGAGCTTCCTGTAGAATGGGCAGTCGTTCATGCTCCAGTACGCACATGCGCAGTATTCCATTGGCTCCCAACTTGTAGAGTTGTCCCACGATCAGCTGAAAGTCAGCACTCCTAGTAACCAGCTGCCTGCGTTGCACAACTGTGTAGTCTTCTAGTGCTCTTCCTGTCACCAGAAATGCTGCTATCTCATTGAACTGGTTCGATATTGCTTCAATGCAGAACAATTGTGCATTGGGCAGATCATCATCCAAACTGCCTCTTGCTTTGTTTGATTCAATTTTAGACAGATGGTGGTCATGTCCAACATTGTGCTTCATGGGCTTCATTACTTCAAACTCAAACTCGTGAAAGAGCAACAACCATCTATAGATCCTCCCCCCAACACTGCCTTGTTGACTAAGTACTTTAGTGCCGCGTGGTCCGTGAAAAATTTAAAGAAACTTTCTAGTAGGTAGTGTCGGAACTTTTGTAACGCATACACCATAGCCAAGCCTTTGCTTTCGGTGGTTGTGTAATTCTTCTTTACTGGAGACAATTTTCTATTGGAAAAGGAGATAGGATGGTCAATGCTACCTTCTCTTGGCTGTGCTAACACTATTCCCAGTGCGACTAACGATGCATAAATGTGCACATGAAACATGCGTGCCTAGTCTGGGAAGATTATAATAGGCGCTGTAACCAGCTTTTCTTTTAAAATGTCTAGCACTTGCTGGCACTCCTACGTCCAGCTGTACTTAATCTCCTTCTTTGAAAGTGCTTCCAACCGCGCTGTGATATTGGCATAATTTCAGATGAACTTTTTATAATGACCAATATGTCCCAAGGTTGTGCACAACTCTTTTGTAGACATTGGGGTCGACAAGTTTACAATGACTGCAATTTTGGTCGGGTTTATTAGTAGTCCTTTGCATAAAATGTGCCCCAAGAAGATTCTAATGGGGTACAAAAGATGCATTTCTTTAGGTTCAATGATATTTGCATCTGCCTGCATCTATCCAACGTTAGTCTCAGTAATTGCAGATGGTCCTTCAGCAGACTGAACACCATTCAGTCATCCAAGTACACTTCTGGAAATTTGTGCATAACCTCTTTGTATGTAGCAACCACTATCCTTGAGAATACTGCTGGGGTGTTCTTAAATCTGAATGGCATGGTGTTGTAAGCAAAGGACCCCACTCCGTCGCAAAAGTAGTCTTCTTGTGATCTTCCTTGGCGATGCGCACTTAGTGGTATCTTGAGAGAACCCATCGGTGAACGAATAGGCTTCCCTACCTCCTATGTTCTCCAGCACCTCATCTGTGAAGGGGGTAGGAGAGGGGTCATGCACACAGGTTGCATTCAGGTTCCTTAGGTCTATAGAGATTTGAATCACGCCAGTTTTCTTGTCCTGGACCACCATCGGGTTAATCCACTTTGACTCTTCAACCGAGAAGATGATTCCTACTTCCAACATGGGATCGAGCTCCTTGCGCACTTTTTCTTTATATCTAGGGTTTAGCCTGTATGGTCCATTCTTGACCGTCTTAGCTCCTTCTTTGAGCTGAATTTTCATTTCCCCTAGAGAACCTGCTATCCCCTTCATCTCCGACAAGCTGTGAGGGAAAAGATCCTCGTATTCCTTCAACAGGTCGACTATTTAGGTGACCATCTTTTGGTCCCAGTAGTCTCCTATGATTGCCATCTTTGGTTTCTCCTCCATTCCTATATTGTATTTCTTTGCTTTGAGTGGCTCTAGGAACTCCAACGCGGTATTGGTGGATGGCTTATCCTGCACCGTGCGCTCCCCTGTAGTCTCTCTAACTTCTACATTGCAAGAATCTTCCTCCCTGTTCATATCCGTGCTACCCACCTTCCAGCAGTACACAAGCTGATTCAACTGTGCCAGACTCTTGTGGTATGAGCATACTAGTTTTTGTGCGGTATACTGCTTTGGCCTTTTCCCAAAAAAGAAGTGCTTCATGCGATGGAGATTCCTGTAAAACATAGGCTGTTGTGCTAAATTTAAATGTGGCCATGGATTGGGTGGTTATCTTTTCCCAACTTCTTGTCTGTGGTTTGCGCTCCTGCTGGATATACCAACTGTGTGGTATGGCGTCTAGAGTGTGGATAAACCTGTATACCCACTGGCTGCACGGGACACTTTTCATCGTTCACTTTTGTTCACAATACTCTAGATGCTCCTTGGGGTCCTCTGTACCCTTTAATCTATTCATTAGTTCTAGGTCTGTGCCAGGCTGGAACCTCACCTTTATGCATGTCTCCACTTGTTCCCAGCTGGACAGGTCCTCTTTGTGTGTTGCCTATCAACACACAGGTGTCCCTCTAATGTAAGATGCCAAGTAGTGGATTCTGACTACTGCATGTGTTTTATTTTCCTTGTTTCACTGTGGCTGCTAGTTCTTTTGGTTATTAGTTGCTTGCAACGTTTTTTATGATATTTTGCTTATTCAAAGACTAATTGCATATCATAAATGGACATCACAAAATCTAATAATATCATGCTTGAGAACCATTGTAGCATATATAGATCTGAATATTCAAGTCTGATAATAAAATATACTTCAATTTAATCACTGATAAGTTATAGCCATATATCAGAGACATAGTATTTCTGACCTTAAATAGAAATTACAGTGGCTTGTTGAAGGCTGTAGCAGCTGCTATTTATAATCAGATCTTTAAACAGTGATGAATGTGGGCTGTTGATGGCTGTAACTGCTACAATATATAATCAACAACGGCGAACGCATATATAGTGTGATGGGAAGGTGTTTGCATAAGAAAATTGCCCAGCTAGAAGGTCCACACCAAGAAGGATAGATCATGCCCAGATTTGGAGAATGGAGCCCTTAGAGTGTAAGCATGACCTTCTTTTTCCTTCAGACCTTTCCCATGCAATAAGTCGTGACTCGTGAGCCTTCTCATGAAAGATGACCTTTGGTTAGATATCATGCTCCTCTTAAATATATTTGAGGCTCCTTCTCAATAAATTTCTGCTAATTATGATGGATCGCTGCCAATGGAATGAAGACTATCTTATCAATTACTCGCCCCCTTTTCTTGACTGGAATATGACTGCCCACGCCTCAGTTAAAGATAGATCTCTGCTACAATGATGAAACACTGCCAAAAAGAGAGGAAGGACGCTTTAGCAATAGATCAAGTCTTATTGTGTTGAGATGTGGCTTCCCTTAGAGCCCACGATTTCCATATAGTACCAGGCAGCAGTTAAAAAGAGAACGATTGCTAAAACAGTTGAGTGTGCCCTTCTTCTATCAACCAAATAGATCTCCAACGAACCAGGCTCTCTTGTACTCAGTCTTCCAAGAAATATGCTCCCTATCTTAGCAAGGAACTCTCTGTCAATAACAAACCACAAAGATTATAATTCACCCAGCTGTGAAGTACTTTAATCTCTACCCTAACCTCCATGAATTTCTTCTCAATGAAGCTTACCGTGATAGATCTGAATGATCTATCCCCAAATTTGGCTAGGATGAGATTTCACCATCGAACCCAATGTTGGTCAAGGTAATTCGCTCTCAACCCCGAAGAAGTTCGCAGAGCTCTCAATTCTAAATCTCAAAAGTGAATAATAACAATGGATGCCGAGCAAAACTCAGTTTTCTTCTTCTATTCCTTTTTTGACCTTTGCATGCTGCATGCAACTTTACTTACGCATGCATGTAATTTTAATTATGCATACCACACGCATTTTGAATTACACATTACATGTTGTGCATGTCACTTGATACTGCTTAATTGGTCCCTTTTTCCACTAATGACTTCATGTCACTGCTAATAGTGCGCTTTTATTCCTATGTGGCATTAGTGATTAGTTAATTCCCCAGCTTCTCACAAATGGGACATTACATCTAGTTGTTGCCTCCATTGCCTTAACTCTTTGCCCCTCGAGGACTTGTGCTTCCATTTGCTCGAGAAAGGTGTCCACTTTTTCTATTCCGTCAAATACTGGTGGATCACGGAGCTCAGATCCAATCCAATGCATTGACTTAGTGATAAGAGCACATCTTCGTCTGGACACTTTGTATAACCGATTCTGCCATCTGTCCAACACCTCCTGGGAATCTGTTTCAAAGGAGAAGACACTGTGCCAACTTATTTCTTTGTCTGCAGTGGGGTTCACATAGTCCTCCCTTCCTGTGACATTGGAGATGCTCTCAATCTCAATGTTGCTTATGTCGTCCTTCACGGGCTTTGCATAGCGCTTTCCCTCCATAGCATTGAATGGGGCCACACTCGCAGATCCTCAGCCTCAAACGACATGCACTGCTGCTTCAAATTCAAAATAGCGTTGTTGTCAAATGCTTAGTCGATCCCTAGCAACACTAGATAGGGATGAACATCCTCCAAGATTTCTATGACTTAGAAATCTGCAACTGTTTTTACCCCATTGATATCCACCTCTACGTTTGCCAACCTACCGATGGGATAACTTTTGTACTGGTTTGCCAACCTCAGTTGCAAAGGGGACCACACCAACTTTGGTTTGCCCATCATCTCCCAATATTCTTGGGCAATAAATTGACATCCGACTCTAGGTCGAGCATCACATCCTTCATTTCGTACCCCCCTAATTCCATGGTCAACTTAAACTCCTTTCTTGTGCACCTCTTTTAAGTTTTTACTCACCCTTTGCACATTCCGCTTGGGTAAAGGCTCTAAAATGGGCTCTTCCATTTCGCTTAATGTTACCAGTTTTGTGAGTGGGATGGTCAGTTTACTTATAGCATGAGGATCATTCAGTATATTTAGACAACATTGTAGAAATATACTTACTTGGTCCTCAGAGTTATGGTTGTGCGCCTTTCTGCGCTATTCTTCGTCTTTCCACACAACTCGCTATTGCTCCTCGTGGCGCATACTGCGCAACATTTCCTCCCTGCGGAACCTCCTTTGTCGATTCTCCTCTTTGTGCAGGTTACATAGTTGGTCCTCCATGTGTAGTTCTTCTTGGTGCAACTCCTCTTCCTGCAGGGTTGCTTCTTTGACTTCTTTTTGGGTGTCGTGTAGGAATTGTCTCTGATGCATGGCATCAAATTTTGGTAAGGCCTATGCAACTTTCTTTATCTTCGACTCGGTTGGTTGGTTTGTGTTGGGTGCTTCAAAGATGTCTTCTCTTGTCTTCGCACCCCCTCGAGTCAATATATTCAAATGGGCAGGGCCCCCTTCATCAGAATCTTCTCGAGTTTCGACGGTCACCATATTGTAGTGACCCTTCTTTTTTTCCCATTTCGCCACCAAATTAGGGTAATCCTCAGTTAAGTGCTCTATACTATGGCTGTACCTGTAGAGGGCATGGGGTTTTGTGCAAAATCGCACCAAGTGACCTAGCTCTCTGTAGTTGAATCATATAACCTATCTACCTCCTCCTTCATAGCCCCGTCCTCGGCCTCGATATCCACTGCATGCTCCTCCTTGATTTGCTCCTTTGTTGGGTCCCTTATTCTCCTTTGCGCCTTGGACCCAAAATGCAACTACCGTATGATCCTGCGTCAACTCTAATGCGTGGTAGTTGTTCACATCGTGCCCAATTGACTTGTAGAATTCACAAAATGGGGTATGCACAGAATTCTGGTACTTTTGTAGTGTTGGGCATTTCACCATGTTCTGCAAATTTCACACCATTTCGCTTTGGGTCCTACTGGGAATGGGCTGGGTGCATCGGTCTCCATATAATTGTTCAAGGTTGGACACTCATTCTTGTGGTGGCCTTCTATTCAACAAAAACTGCAACACATGTTCTCTCAAACTGCTTTTCCTATTGACAACTGCTGTAACTGTGCAATCAACGCAACAAGCTGCAACTGCACCTGCACCATTTCGATAGATGACTCTCCTCCTGGAGTGGCTTCTAAGCGCATTGCAATCTCTAGTACTTCTGACTGTGTCCCCACCGTTTGCTGAGTAAGGGGGACTCTGATGTGTAACAACAGGCCTGTAATGAACCACTCTCAGTGCTATACATCTTGAATCTAGAATCTCAAACAATCCAAAAGGATCTTGAACCATTTGACGTAGTCCCAGATCGACTCATAAACTCTTTGCTTGATTTCTTTTATCTCAATGGTACATTGAGATTTTGATTTCGACTTCTAAAACTCCTTTATGGTCACTAGCTGTCTCATTTGGCCCGATGCTAGCGTGGTCTTGTACTTCATATGCTGGGTCAAACCCGATCTCTGAACGTCGTTTACAACTATTCAACCTTTGCAGCTTTGTCAGTGATCTACTTCACTGACCCGATAGCCTTGCAGGTGAACCGATGCTGCTCGACATCATCTTTTCTTGTCCCATGAAAGACAAGAAGTCTCAAGGTGGAGTTTGATGTCGTTGCCATTCTGCTATGTATTGGTGAACTCGCCATGGTTGTCAAAACTGATAAAGCAGGTACCGTAGTATTTTTCTTTGAGGTTTGATTCCGTGGTAGAATTGGCTTCTACTCCTCTGGTTTCTTATCTATTTGCTTTGAGGCTTGCTTCCTGCTCAAACTGGTCTTACAAACTGTCTTCTTAATCGGCTAAAGGGAGCAAGGGGGTTGAGATGAAGAGTGGGTTTCTTCTAGGTATGTTCCTTTTCATATCGTTGAATCCAGGAGTTGGTAGTTCTAGTCACGTAGTCTCTATCACAGTCATCTGAGTGCCTTCATCTAGCTGCACTTCCTCTTCTTCTGCATCCTCTGGGTTTCTTCCTTTGTTGAGCCTACGGGGGTCGATCTCACCTTCCTCTTTTGAACTTCTGCTATCCTCTATCCCACGCCTCTTTGGGGGTCTTTCGTCCACTGCGCACTCCTCCTGCACAAGCATTGCACACCCTTATGGCGTAGTTGACCCTCCTGTGCTCCCTCTTGGTGTAGTCTCTTCATTGGCATTCCTCTTTCCTCTTCAATTTGAACTATTCTCCCCCTTCAGCTGCTCTACTCTTCTCTCTCTTCTAATTGACTGCAATATTTCAGCTCTCCTTTCATACCAATCCTCTCTTTGGATTTTGGTCTTCTAGATCCATCGTTGTGCTACCTACTTTCCCCACTTCTTCATGCCCTAAGCCCTCAACATAGGGATTTATGCTACCAGTGTCAGGGTTCATGGTCATCAACCTTTTCTCAATGAATAACATCTTGATCCACATCGGTATCTCCGCCAAATTCCTTTTTCAGGGACCCTCTTGAAACCTGACTTTCGTGCAACTATAAGATTCACTGCATTTTATAGTAAATTCTACAATGTACCCCTCCTTCACCCTTCAGAACCAGAATTCCACTACCCTAGACCATTTATTGTCTAGGATTTTCAACTCTTTACTGTCTTGTGAGTCCAGACTATTGGCTCAAGTCTCCTCTAGGTACTATTGATTTCAGTTTTCCTTTTCACTCTCTTGTAACAAACAAGGAAATTCACCAAAGAAGATTTTGTTTACGTTGGAGTATATGTACCTTTGTTTCCATTGCGTGGGGTCGATCGACAGGCCTTAGTCTCCTTCTACGCGAACTCGTTCTCTTTGATCTCCAACCATTCCTCAATCTCGTCGTTGGTGGGTTTCCACCTCATTTCGTCATCCGTCCTCTATAGTGCCAATGTAGGTCTTGACAACAGAACCAATTGTTGGTTGGTGTTAGTCAAACCCAGGGTTCAACAAGTTTCACCAACAAGTAACCTACAGGCATTGACATATTCAATAACTTGCAAGTAGGATAAGGTATCACCCGAGACACGTGCAAGAATCACAAGGACCCTCATAGGGGGTGTGTAGGGAAGGATGATGGATTACTTTCCATTCAACGAATCATTCATCTACTAATGCATGCATTCCATACAGTAAACAACTTATCATTCATCTCTTAGTACAACCCAGACATTCATCACAACTCATAATCGTAAACACATTGCGCAGAATATAGAGAACTGGATCTTCTATTACTCATCAAAAGAATACTGCATACATATGACAACCCTTGGCTATGACTCTTAGAAGTTTCATACTGAGCTCAACAACTTAGGTGGTTCTCATACATCAAACGTGGAACTGTAAGAATAGAGCTCAATTCACCCGAACAAAACTCACGAGAACAACCCCCAACCCATTACAAGAGACACCTTTTAATAGGCTCATGTTCTCCCTTCTGGCCATTAGCTTGCACATGGTTTGATGGGCATACAAAATGCCACGTGCCGGTTGATGCCGACGCGCGGTGCAAACTGTCCTTGTGTTGTCTCCTGAGTGTGCTTTGCCTTGCCGCCTGAATTCATTGGTGCATGTTCACTTGTGCCAAAACTCGGGTGACAACAATTCCCTTGTCAACCATATTGGTGTGGATTTAGGAAACAACCACTACTAGCAGTCACTCAAGCATGTGGGCAATCCCTCACTAGTGACACTCATACTAACTCGGCCATTTCAGCGCCAGTTTAACAACTACTTTGGGTACCATTCATGGCTAGGCAACAATTCTAACATAATATCCCTATGTTGAACTACAATCCTGGTAAGTGGTCCAAAGCTTCTAAAATCTCTGTTCGACTTAAGAATAAATCTCTACCAACACTATACTAGCTTCTCACAAATCATTACCCAACATGGGATTCACCCTCTATGAAACATCACACGTCCCATGCTCTCAAGCTCCCTTACAACTATCAAGTCTCTCTCGTCTCAACCCATGACCAACACGAGGAAAGATGGCATATGCATGCTAGCTAAAGGTAAGTCTAGAGAACCTTTGAGAGTCTCCAAATGAGGTATGTATAGATGGAGGAAGGATGTGTTTAGGGAGGCAAGTCAAAGCGTTATTTACATGGTTTTTGTGAACGTACCACCTTTTTCATGCAGGGAGGAGTTAAGGAAGTAACACATGGCATGGTTATCTTTTCCTCCTTTTCCCTCTCACCTCTTGTCATATGACAATGCCTCTCTCGCTCCTAGGTAAGCCATTCTCACGTTTCTTTTATATAAACTTTCTTTTATACCCAACTTAGAAAAAATGACATACCCCAAGTAACTAATCATAGTCTCTTGTGGGGCCCTGGCCTTTTGTTCCTCTTTGGGATCTTAACAACTTGCATAATATGTCCAAAATACATATCATAAGGTGCTTTCTCCCAAGTCCACATGACTTAGCACTCAAGCAAAATTTATATATTTACGTCCTATTTACACACCACTGTATGTACAAAATAGGGGCATAATATCACGGTTTTACATTCCCATCCACTTGGTTCCATCCGACTCATACTCCAATCAAGCACGTAACTAGATTATGTACATATTTCTTAAGTAAAGAAATGTGAAAAACTAGGATCCCATGTGAGTTTTTCAAAGCAATGTGAGACTTTGCTAGGATAGATCTTCTATAAGTGTTCAAAGATGCTATGAGGAAGCAATCTCTGGGATATGCCATCAATCAAGGGCATCTTCAGGTTCATTCCCATACTCAAAGATCTTGATCTCATAACGACTTGGAGGCCATTTATTTATTGAATGTATCAAACAAATTTTAGCTAACGCCTTGGTGCTTCGTATCAAGCATATTTTGCCCAAAATTGTGCGGCTTCAACAAACATGCTTTATTTGAGGTTGCTTTATCTTTGATGTCATAAAATTGTGCGGCTTCAACAAACATGCTTTATTTGAGATTGCTTTATCTTTGATAATGTCATAAAATTGTGTGGCTTCAACAAACATGCTTGGTTGCTTTATCTTGGATAATGTCATTGCTATATGAGTGGGCTTGGTCTATGGGCCTGGATGCTCTATTTGTCAAAATAGACTTTTAAAAAGCTTATCATTGTATAGAGTGGCCTTTCATCTTAATCACGCTGAAAGCCTTGGGCTTTGGCTCCTTCTTTGTTAGTGCCATTGACCACGCTGAAAGCCTTGGGCTTTGGCTCCTTCTTTGTTAGTGCCATTGACCACGCTGAAAGCCTTGGGATTTGGCTCCTTTGTTAGTGCCATTGAAACTTTATTTGCTGAAGCTTCTGCATATCCATTAATAGGTGTAAATGAGAAGGGATTGGCTGTTTTAAATCTATATGACAGGGCTATCTGTGAGCTCCTACCTTATAATTTATATGTTATGGTTGTTGAAGCCTTTGGTTAGCTGCTATATAATAAAGTGAGCCAAGGCCTTATTAAATCATTCAATTGCCAGAGCCTGATACTAGGCAATTAGTAATGGACATTTTATTGATGATTCATTCCTTACCATTATGGAAGAATAGGCCTCATGGGACAACACTATGGAGTGTATTTAGACATTTTTGTGCCACATCTGGCTCCAACATTTAGTGGGCCAAAACCTAGTGTTTTAGACAGCCAATGCCAAGCTCCTAGATGTTTTGAAGGTTAGGGCAATCTTGGATTTAACTTGTCTAATTTTTTAGGTTTCTTTGGATACCCTTTGCTTTCAAAGTGTCCCTTAAAGAGCTTTGGGAGGTAGTGGTTCTGAGAGTGAAAAGATCGAAAAATAAATTTAAATTACTCAATATTTCGCTTTAGGGGCCAAATTTCAGATTTGTACTAAAATGCTTGCAACCACGATGTTTATTATTCTTCATGTAGCCTTCCTTCCAAAAGGCCTATTAGAGGTTAGTAAAGTTCTCAAGGGGAGTTTTCTTTGGGCCAACAACTCTAGCGGCAAAGGCTACCATTGAGTCAACTGGGAAATGTGTTGTACCTTGACAAATTGGAGGTTATGGGGATATTGA
Organism: Pseudotsuga menziesii; assembly: GCA_001517045.1. NCBI lineage: Eukaryota > Viridiplantae > Streptophyta > Pinopsida > Pinales > Pinaceae > Pseudotsuga > Pseudotsuga menziesii. The sequence goes on from LPNX010145775.1 coordinate 333,856, forward strand.
AAGCCTACTTGTATTTGCAAGCCTTATGAGCCAAATGGGTGCCTGGAAGTTGCTTTTGAGAAATTGTATTTCTTTTGGAGCCCTCTGTAAATTTTCCTTTAATATTCAACTAGGGCTAAACAGTGCATGCAAAATATCAACTGATAACCACACATGAATATCTTTTATAGTATGTAGTGGAATATAAAACTGAGAAATAAATCACAACATCCCATCACAATATTGACACTATTATTTTGGGTATGGAAACCCCCGGAAAAACCCAAGATGGGAAAACCGGTGCAGTAGTCAGATATAGATTTTATTATGAGAAAATATGGAATTTTACAATCACTGCAAATTCACCCAAACCTGGCGAATGCAACACCTAATAGAATCATTGGGCAAATCCCAGGTAAACCTCAACACCCTCCTGTGTGAGTGTACGGCCCATCTGTATGAAGCTCGATGATCCTGCCGTTCGCTCCTCCGTCTTCTTAGCTAAATCCTCCGTCTGACTTTCTCTCCCTGTCTGTATCCTGTCTCTGTCGGAATACAAGTGTGTGTCCTCTCCACCAATTGATCTCTCTTTTAAAACTTTAGCTAAAGCGAAAACCCTAATTTCACTTTCACTTTAACTAGTGTTTCACTAAAGTTAATAAACAATTAGATCACTTTAGTTATTTTCCAAAGTAAACATAGGAAAAATAATTAAATACAATTGGCTTCCTAATTTAAGTTTTCTGCATGCAAGAACACATGCATGTAGGAAGACCTTCCTTGTTGTTGCTAGTTTAACACTCCCTCTCAACGAGGAAGGGATTCGGTAGCAACCCCAACTTATCCCTGAACTTCACAAAACTCTGTCTGCAAAGTGCCTTGGTGAAAATGTCTGCCACCTGCTCATCTGTTTGTATGTACTCCAACCGAATGGTTCCCATCTGAACACAATCTCTCAAGAAGTGGTATTTGATGTCTATGTGTTTGCTCTGGTCATGGAACACTGGATTCTCAGATAGCCTGATGGCACTCTGATTTTCATAGTGAACTACTGTAGCCTCTAGCTCACACTCGAACAACCCTGCAAGTAACTTCCTCAGCCACATACCCTCACAAGCAGCCATGCTGGCTGCCATGTACTCAACCTTTGCCGAGCTCAATGCAACTGACTTTTGCTTCTTGCTGAACCAAGAGACAACCCCTGATCCAATGCTGAAACAACAACTTGAAGTACTCTTCCAGTCCTCTAAACATCTTGCCCAGTCAACATCTGTGAAACCTACTAACTGTACACTCCCCTTGCGCTCATAAACCAATCCATACTCCACTGTACCTCTTATGTAGCGAAGTATGTGCTTTGCAGCCGTCCAATGCACTCTCCGAGGGTCCACCATGAACTGACTTAAAGAGTTGACTGCAAAGCTGATGTCTGGTTGAGTGTTGACCAGATACATAAGCGATCCGATAAGCTGACGATACAAGGTAGGATCAAATCCGTCTGACCCTGATGCATCAATCTTCCTCCAGTTGGAAACTAGAGGTATGGCCATAGGCTTGCAGTCCTCCATCCTGAATTTCTTCAGGATCTCTACTGCATACTTCCCCTGTCCGATGAAGAAGCATCCATCTCTCTGCCAAACCTCCAAGCCCAAAAAGTAATGGATCAACCCAAGGTCCTTCATCTCAAACTCCACTGCAAGGTTGGACTTGTAGTGTCCAATCAGCCTCTCATCTCCTGTCAAAAAGAGATCATCCACATATAGGACCAGTATGAGAGGCACCTCACCTGTCAAGAAGTACAGGTTGTGGTCAGCCTCACTCCGCTGAAATCCCATCTCTTGTAGATAGCTATCAATCCTCGAGTACCATGCTCGAGGTGCATGCTTGAGCCTGTAAAGAGCTCGATGCAGTTTGCATACATGCGCCTCCCTGTTCTCCACATCAAAACCCTCTGGTTGCTCAATATACACCTCCTCCTCTATCACTCCGTTGAGGAAGGTAGTCTTGACGTCCATCTGATGGACACGCCAACCCATTTCAGCTGTTAGTGAGATAATGGTCCGAATGGAAGAATACCTGGCAACAGGGGCGAAGGTCCCCTCATAATCAATACCCGCCTTCTGTGAAAACCCCTTTGCCACGAAGTGCGCCTTGTAGTTCTCCACGCTTCCGTCTGCTGCATGCTTCACCTTGTAGATCCATCTGGATCCCACCACCTTTTTCTCTTGTGGCCTCGGCACAACCTCCCATACCTGGTTTTTCATAATGGAGTCATACTCCTCAACCATAGCCTCCTGCCACACATCATGCTGTGCAGCCTCCTCGAAGCTAGAAGGTTCAGAGTTAATTAACTCTGTCATTAGTGCCATATAACTAAGCCTCTCTTGGGGTATACTAAGTTTAAAAGATGTTTGTGGAGGATCTACTTGCTTGGAATCCTGCATTGTGGACCTAAACCACTTAGGCCTTGGCCTAGTGTCAACTTGCTGCAGTTGCTGGATATCCGTCTCCTACTGCAGCTCATCCCTCAAGTCAATGACTGAAGGATCCTTTCCACCTGACTCCCTCTGACCACCAGAACTTGTGCTCTGTGTCTGTACATGTACCGTACATCTGGCTCCTCCAACTTGACTCTCGACTCTTGTGCTGGTTGCTGCTCTGGTGGTAAGTCCAGAGATTTCTGCAAGGCCCTATCCTCATTGAACTGGACATCCCTGCTCACAATAATCCTCGTACGAGCTGGAATGTAAACTCTATATGCCTTCGAAATCTCGCTGTACCCAACAAGTAGCCCCTTCTCTCCAGAAGGATCTAGCTTCTTCCTAATGTCAGCATGAACATGACAATAGCAGACACTGTCGAATATGCGAATGTGACTCACATCTGGCCTAGTTCTTGTGAAGACCTCCTCTGCTGTCTTCCTCCCTAAGGCTGTGTGGCGACACCTGTTCTGAATGTATACTGCAGTCTTGAATGCCTCGGCCCAAAGGAATAATGGTAATCCTTGATCAAATAGCATGGCCTTGGCTGCTCCAATTATAGTCCTGTTCTTCCGCTCTGCAACTCCATTCTGTTGTGGGGTATGGGGCACAGTGTGCTCCTTCTTGATCCCCTCAGTCGAACAATACTCCATGAACTCATTGGAAGTGTACTCATCCCCGTTGTCTGTCCTCAATACCTGAATCTTCTTTCCTGTTTGGTTCTCCACAAGAGTTTTGAACTCTCGGAACCTCTCAAAAACCTCTGACTTGGCCTTCAGGAAATAGATCCAGGTTTTCTTGGAACAATCATTAATGAAGGTTACACAGTAACTGTAACCACTGAACGAATGGACACTCATAGGTCCGCATACATCCGAATGCACTAAGTCCAAGGGCTTTTTAGACTTGTGCTCACTCTGTGGGAAAGGCTTCCTGATGTTCTTCCCCAAAGCACAACCCTTGCAATGGTTATGCTTTTCCTCCTGTACCCGAGGAACTCCAATGACTGCCTGTCTCAAATGCTTTAGTGCACCATGGTGTAAGTGTTCCATCCTCCTATGCCACAACTCACCCTGATTGTTGCTGACTAGAGCCTTTGCAGGCTCAAAGTGTAATCTGTACACTTTCCCGCTCCTTCTGCCAATCACCCGATCCAAGCTCCTATCTGACCCCTTGGGCCTGATATGCACTCTATGGTCACAGAACTTCACCTGATATCCCTTGTCCTCTAGAGTGGAGACTGATATAAGGTTTTTGGTCAATCCTGGAACATATAACACATCGACAAAACTGAGGGGTTTGCCAGACAACCTCTCAAATGAAACAGTGCCAACTCCCTGTGCCTGATACTGCGCATCATCACCCAGCTCAACGTGGATCCCTGTTCCACCCTCCTGCAAGTCTTTGAAGAATCTCTTCTGTCTAGTCATGTGACTAGATGCTCCACTGTCAATGTACGATATGCTACTTCCTGTGGTGCTTGCCATGCAAGCTATCAAGCAAAACTCCTCATCGAAGTTCCTGCTGTACTCATCCACCTTTGCAGATCCAACCATCTGAGTGTTACTCTTCTTCTTCTTGTCTGGGCACTGGGAAGCAAAGTGTCCCTGCTTGTGGCAGATAAAACACTTGACCTTTGACACGTGAAGGTTCTTCTTACCATCCTTTTTCCTCTTTGCCTACCCTTTCTCTTCCCTGTAAGGGCTAGAGCCTCCTCATCGACAATCTGTGGGGCATTGCTGGATGAGCCTGGTCCTTGACCCATGCGGGTCTCCTCTTGCACAAAGTCATCCCATAGTCTTTGCCAATCAGGGAGCTTCTCCCTAGCCACAACACCTTTGACAAAGGTGTCCCATGGCTTAGAGAAGCCATCGAGGGCTATCCGAACTAGCTCCTAATCATCTGTCTTAGAGCCAACAGCTCCAACCTCATCCCTGATTTGTGTGAGCCTCGTGAGATAAGGCACCACTCCTTCTCCCTTGGTCATCTTGGTGCTGCGCATCCTCTCTTTCAACACCATCCTCCGGTTCTCGTTCTTGCTCTAGTACAGACTCTCCAAAGCCTTCCACATTTCTAATGCGGTCTTCTTACCAGAAAGGGGAGGGGCTATATGGTACTTCACTCCATCCATGATAATCAGCATGGCTCTGGAATCAATCTTCTTCCAAGCTGCTAGATCTGCCGGATCTATGGGTGCAACTTTCGAGGAGTCAATGTGCTCCTCTGCATCACTGACGTCCAGGATCCTTGTGATCCTTTCTTTCCATGTAGAAACGTTCTGAGCACCCTGGAGTCTATCCTCAACTCTCAACCGAAGTTACCTGGTTCGAGTTCGTGTTTGAATTCGACAACCTTGAAATTCGGAAAAAAAATCGGCAATTGAAAAATTGGCGATAAAATTTGGCATTAAGTTCGAGTGACTATAAAATATGGTAATTAAAAAATATATGAAAATTTTCAATTAAATTCATTATGCTCATTAAACTATAAACACTCAACACATCAACAATAAACATAATACTCATAAAATCGTTGAAATAATGGACATTAAATAAAGTATGAATGAAGTATGAACATGATAGTCATAAAATAAAAATAAAAATAAAAACAAAACATGGCAACAAGAATTATTATTTAAAAACACTATTATATATCTGGTTTGAAATTTACAAATATATTCATAAACTGATAAAACATGATATTAAAATGCCATTCATATTTAGGCTAGCCGCTATTTAGCAAAATATCATCCAAAAAAGAAAATATTATCCCAAATATCATCGCGATTCCCACTCACTCTTCACGGATAACATTAACTCTCACTGCAGTCATGGATAAGCCGCAATGCCTCTGTAGACTTGTCGAGAGTCTGCACTTGTAAAGTTGCAGTAGTCGGAGTCTGCAGTCTGAGAATCAACCCTTTGTCGACAACATCAGCTAACTTCGGATGGAATGACGCGAGAAAATTCACACTGAGAATCTATTCTGAAACGATCAATGAGGAGTCTTCGATAGTAGTAAAGAGAGGAAGGAGTGTTTGTGCGCACAGATAGAAAAGGTATGGTTTAATGGGCCCCCAAAAAGGGAGAAAAACGATTCTAAACGAAATTTTGATGATCTTTAAAAATTCGCCCCGATTTTTTGGCAATTTAATTCGTCTTGAGCTTTGCCAAAAACAAAAATTTGAAACTGGTTTAAAAATTGTCGAATTTTACCGATTAAGTTCAGTTGTCTCAAAAAGTCGACGAATTTCGATTTTCAAGGCGGAAAATCGCCGAACACGGTGACTTAGCTCTCAACTGCACGACCATAGTGAAGTGTACCTTTCAGACCCTAGATCTGGAAGTCTAGGTTTGTGTCTTTCTATAGATCTGCTCCTGATCTATCACTGCTGCTGCAAATCTCTCAGCTTTAGCTCACCAGAGCTTTGATACCATATAAATTTTCCTTTAATATTCAACTAGGGCTAAACAGTGCATGCAAAATATCAACTGATAACCACACATGAATATCTTTTACAGTATGCAGCGGAATATAAAACTGAGAAATAAATCACGACATCACATCACAATATTGACACTATTATTTTGGGTATGGAAACCCCCGGAAATACCCAAGATGGGAAAACCGGTATAGTAGTCAGATATAGATTTTATTATGAGAAAATATGGAACTTTTACAATCACTGCAAATTCACCCAAACCTGGCGAATGCAGTACCCGGCAGAATCACTGGGCAAATCCCAGCTAAACCTCAACACCCTCCTGTGTGAGTGTACGGTCCAGCTGTACGAAGCTTGATGATCCTGCTGCTCGCTCCTCTGTCTTCTTAGCTAAATCCTCTGTCTGATTTTCTCTCCCTGTCTGTGTCCTGTCTTTGTCGGAATACAAGTGTGTGTCCTCTCCACCAATTGATCTCTCTTTTATAACTTTAGGTAAAGCGAAAACCCTAATTTCACTTTCACTTTAACTAGTGGTAAAGCAAAAACCCTAATTTCACTTTCACATTTAACTAGTGTTTCACTAAAGTTAATAAACAATTAGATCACTATAGTTATTTTCCAAAGTAAACTTAGGAAAAATAATTAAATACAATTGGCTTCCTAATTTAAGTCTTCTGCATGCAAGAACACATGCATGCAGGAAGACCTTCCTTGTTGCTGCTAGTTTAACACCCTCTAGGGCAAAAAGTCTTGGTAAGGTTTCAATTTTCAGTGTCTTGTCATTCCCCTGCCATGGTTAAGATCAAACGTTTGTGGCCTAGAGTATTTTGTAAGCTTGGGAAACTATTAAGCCATTCCTGTCTTGGAGAGACCAATCCTTAAGAGAGGGAAAACTTTAGTTGAAATCCCTTGGTTCTTGGCCCTCATAAGTTTCACAACTGTTGGATTTAATTGTCTATACAACCGCCTGAATGGAAAGTGCATCTTTGAAATCCTTTGGACTTTCTTTCTTCTGTTGCTAGGCCATTGTCTGTTAATCAGATTTTCACATTGAAACCATCATTGAGTACATGCATTTCTCTTCTAGACTCCAGTTTTGTTTTATGGAATATTGAAGGATTTTGATATAGAGCACAAACACATTCTTTTCAAGAAGTTTCATGTCAAGAAGATTTGATGCTAGGTTCATTGGTTTGTTGGACAGTTGTCATTTTGTTTCAAAAATTTTGTAATCAGTTCAAAGACACTTGGGTTTGAAGGAAAAGGTTCCATTTCTAACACAATCACATTATAAAGCTTGCAGGACATGAGTTGTATGAGGAGTCCTTACCCTCTGGAGGAATTGTGACAGGAATAGGGCCAGTTAATAGACAGTTGTGTTTGTTTGTAGCCAATGACCCTACTGTCAAAGGTGGGACTTATTATCCTATTACTGTTAAGAAGCATCTTCGTGCACAAGAAATTGCTGCACAGTGCAATCTACCTTGTATATATCTTGTTGACAGTGGTGGTGCTAATCTTCCAAGACAAGCAGAAGTCTTTCCCGACAGAGAGAATTTTGGAAGAATATTTTACAATCAGTCACTGATGTCAGCTGCAGGAATTCCACAGATTGCTTTGGTATTAGGTTCTTGCACTGCTGGAGGAGCTTATATTCCTGCAATGGCAGATGAAAGTGTTCTTGTCAAAGGCAATGGCACTATTTTTTTAGCTGGACCTCCTCTTGTCAAGGTTTGTCTAAATTCACTATATCATCTGATGTTCACGTTTGCTGTTATACAAGAATTATCTGATTTATCAAGTCCTGTAATGTGAGGCATTTCTATTGGGTTTTAACTTGTGTTCATCCTAAAGAGTAATACTTTATGGTAGGCTGCAACTGGAGAAGAAATATCTGCAGAGGATCTAGGAGGTGCATCAGTGCATTGTAAGATCTCTGGAGTTTCTGATCATTATGCCAATGGTAATTTCTTCCCTTCCCATGCAATTTCTTGGATATGTAGAAAGAACTCATGACTTTTTGGTATGTACACATGTTATAATAAATGCATATTGCAAAATGATTGGAGTCAGACGTCACATACTATATATGAGCTGGGTCTTATGCTGACTTTGCCATTGGTTAGAGATATTTCCTGCATATCTATGTTTCCAGAAAGGATTTTCATGCGGATATATACCAAAATTAGTTTTTTGCCTTGAAGGCTCCAATTCAATACAAAATGCATTTTGCAGCCCTTGCTGTTTCAGAGTCAGACTCACAACCATGTTTGCTTGAAAACAAGCATATGTTTATGTTTTCTTTGTTAACCATTTCAAATAACCTAACAAAAAAAGGCATATATGTTAACATGTTTGACCATTGACTCTACAAACGAATGAGAGTCAATGTTGGCTAAAAATTTCAGCCTACCTACCGCAGATATAGACGCTATTTTCAACTGCAAAAAGCTTCTCTCTACCACATCTTGGACTATGTTTGTACTAAGGGGGATGTAGGAAATATGATTAGAGTAATACATCATAGTCCAATGATGGATTGGACTTATGTTAGTCATTGTATAGTATTAGGTACTAGGTAGTAAGTTTGGGTTATCTATTTTAAAGAGTTGTTGTAGAGGTTTCTCACGTAGATAGATTATGATTGAGAACATAGGAGCGATTCATAAATAATAGGATCATAAACAAACTATTCTTGCCATGTACCCAATAACCTCTGCTCATTGTAAAGCCTATGTGATACGTTAATTCTACAGTAGAATTTGTCATCTGATACCAATATCATTTTTAATAGTTAAGTGTAGATACTAATAGCAAAAGGAAACTACAACAACTTTATTTATTTATTTTTCAATCTTATAACATGGATGAAGATCTACCATGCATACATCCATAATTATGATAATTTAATTTCACACACACACAAGTGACAATTTTGAAAATAATCAAATGCATAACAGAACTATAAAACATGACATTTCAAGACATTCAAAACACTTATCTTTATGGAAATATTCCTGCAACTGTTTGCAAATGAAGGACAGTCCTCCTAACCTTGGGGCAATCTATCACACTTAAATCTTTTTATGGCAAAGGCCACATTCAAGTTGAGGCTATCATTCCACAATGGTGAAGATCCTAGGGTGTTTTGCTCAACCCACAACTCAGAAAACTCTTTGGTGCCAAAACACTCTCTACTACTATCCCTATCAAACAACACACTCCCCCCTCACTGTGCACAACACTGGGAATGGGATCCGCTTCTCTGCAAGCAGGTCTCTCAAGTTATGCCAATTCCTTTCAGTGCTTCAGTATAAGCCGGCCAGGGAATCTCACTATTGGGACTTTAGGGATTCTCAGCTGTAGGCTAACTTTTCTCTTCTAACAAACCCAACAACCATTAGTATCAATTTCCTATGCAATTACATCAACATGCATGAAAATATAGTTCATAAGGTAACTGCCCTTCCCCTTTTTCACCAATTTTGGTACCAACAAGAAATGATGGCCAAAATCCCTTCTAAGCTCAAATTGCAAACGTTATATTTGTATGTTGAGAAGCCTCCACGCTATCTTCATGAGTATCCCGCGTTTCCCCCTTTTAATCCCCCAAGATTAAGTTGATAAACAATGATTAAATAAATCAACTCCCATACTCATGGTTTAGGGATTTTGGATAAATTCACTAACTAAGGTTTATAATTAAGGCTGAGGACTTGAGTTAAACAACTTACTAAGGTACTCTCCCCTTAGCCCAATTTAACTTCCTTCACTTGTGGAATCATAGCCTTCCATCTATTTTTCATCCTCCTTTGTTTGTAGCCATCAGGGGTTTTAATATCATAAGTCAGTGTACATCATTAAAATATCTTTGGCCCTCCTAGACAATACATGTCTGGCTTTTAGCCATGTAATATCCCGAATACTGATATTCTCTAGTGTTCTACTATAGTGCTGACTCGCACACTCAATCTCATACAGAAATACGAAATAACTGGGCGTGCAAACTTGCCATGCAAAAATGCCCTAAAATGTAGCTAAATTAGGGTTAGGGTTTGCAGAGAGAAATTAACACTTATCACTGATATCTCGGCTGATAATGACTCCAGAGATAGTTGCATGCATAAAGATCCGGATAGGTGGGCTAGTAGTGCTCCTTTCCTCCGGTGTTACCGCCCCGCAGTATCGTAAGCACCCTCCAGATTGAAGGTGACGTTTTTGTAGGAGAGGTCAGATCAGGCTGAAACTTCGTGGGCTTGTCCGTTTGCTGATGCAGGAGAGATAGACTGTCACATGCAGAGGTTTGGCAGCCTCTAAGTGCCCTAGCAAATTGATCTGTCATTCAGCTGCTCACCCCCCCCAAGCTCCCTGTTTGCTGATAGCTGCTCTAGATGAGCAAACTGATGGTTGATAATCACTGTATGCCGTAGGATAGGCTTGCTGAGAAAGAGGAAGCTGACATTCGGAGGAAAGACTGGGTTTTGTGGTCCCAGCAAATCCTTCTGTGGTTTCCCCGCTACTTTCGGTTGCAAAACGTGGATCTGCCAATAACCCTTCAAAATGTGTTGGATCTCCGAATACTGAAGTATATGATGAATGTTGTTGGATAAACCTGGATGATCTATCCCAATAAGAGACTAGGGCAGATATCTCACTGCCGAACCCTCGCTAGCGGAAGACATCGTCTCCAACCCCAACTGCCGCGACTGCACGCTGTGCTGCTGCTTGAAAACTCCAAAATCAATCAACAATAATAATAGATAGCCTCTTTAATGTAATCACCCTCTTAAATAGAACTTCATGCGCTTTTAGGGTTCACATGTGACTTTTAGGGTTTATGCTTCGCATTTGCATGCATGCAATTCTAATTTACTGTTGACTTTTAAGCCTAAAGAAATAAGGCTTCTTTTATCCGACTGGTGACTTGACACTGAATGAATGTTCTGTTCTGCTCTAAGTATCGAATGCCCTCAGTCGATTCCCTCTCATGCAGTACTCGCTTGAACCTATGGGAATTAAGTAGGTTAGCGGGTGTTTTGGATGCTTAATTAGAGGGGGACATTAGAGTCCTCCCCGCTTGAAATTGCTTGTCCTCAAGCAACTGCAAACTAGGATGCTGCAATACCTGCTCTCCTTCCCATGTGGCATCCTCCATAGGTATTTCCTTCCATTTCACCAGATACTCTCGAATCACCCTGTTTCGGAGCTTCCTTTCTCGCACCTGTAGGATTCTCTCCGGAATCAGTACTAGAAGCCCTTCATCATCTAAGGGAGGTAACTCAGTGGATGGAGCAATGTGTTGTCCTATTGTTTTCTTGAGACTGGACACATGAAATACATTGTGAATCTTGCTTTCCTCCGGGAGGTCTAGCTCATAAGCCACCTCTCCAAACTTTTGAATTACCTTGCAAGGACCGTAGAAGCGAGGTTTTAGCTTTTTCGCTCCTTTCTTCTTGAGGGAAGATTGCCTGTATGGTTGTAGGCGTAAGTATACCAGATCTCCTACCTTGAAGCTCCTCTCAACCCTGTGTCTGTCTGCGTATAGTTTTTGCTGATTTTGTGTTGCCTGTAAGTTCTCCCTCAAGACCTTAAGGATATCCTGACTGTCCTGTATCCAATCTTTGGCCTTGGGTGCTTTGCTGTCTCCAAAAGCTAGATTTGCGAAGCTCAGTGCCTCATAGCCATACAATGCTTTAAAAGGTGTCATCCAGATAGACATATGGTAGGTGGTATTGTAGTAGTATTCCCCTAAGTGTAGCCACTTAATCCATGTCCTTTGTTGGTCTGCTACATAATTGCGTAGATACCCTTCAACCCACTTGTTGACAATCTCGGTTTGCCCGTCGGTTTGTGGGTGATAACTCGTACTTGTAGCGAGTTCTGTCCCTACTAACCCGAATAGCTCCTGCCAGAAGGCACCGGTGAATTTACTGTCCCTATCAGTGACAATGGTCTTGGGTAACCCATGTAGTTTGAAGACCTCCCTGAAAAATAACTCGGCTACCTGTGCTGCTGAATAATCGGATGAGATAGCAAAGAAATGGGCAAATTTGGTCAACCGATCTACCACGACATATAAGCAGTCTCGTCCCTGTACCTTGGGCAACCCTGTAATGAAGTCCATGGAAATACTTTCCCACTTCTGCTTTGGAATCGGTAGTGGTTGAAGTAACCCCGTTGGATGAATGTGCTCAATCTTGTTCTGCTGGCAGATGCTGCATTCCCAGACGTGCTGCATAACTTCCCCTTTGAGGCCCTTCCATGAGAACCTCTCTCGGATCTGCCTGTAGGTCTTCAAGAAACCCTGATGTCCTGATAATGGTGAGTCATGTGATGCCTGTATGATCTTCCTTTTTAAGGCTAATTTCGGGATGAGGTATATCCTGCCCTTGTAATAGATGATGTCATCTATAATTCTGTACCTGTCATCTTGAATCTGTCCATTCATTAACTCGTAAGCAAATTTGTTTTTGGAGTACTCTACTAAAAGAAGAGACCTCCAATATGTGGATATACTCATGAGAGATAATGAAGCGGGTCGTCTGGATAATGCATCAGCTACTACATTGTTCTTACCCTTCACATACTCTCTCTCGAAATCATAAGCCTGCACCTTGCTCACCCATTTCTGTTGGCGCTCATTCAACTCCTTCTGTTCCAAAAAGTACTTGAGGCTGTTATGATATGTCTTGATTTTGAATTTGCTGCCCACTAGGTACTGTCGGAATTTGGTGAAAGCATGTAAGATGGCTAGCATCTCCTTGTCATATATGGAGTAGTGGCGCTCATAGTTTTTCAATTTTCTGCTCTCAAATGCAATCGGGTGATGGTTTTGCATCAGGACTGCTCCTAGTCCTTCTCCTGACGCATCACATTCCACTACAAACGGCTGTGAGAAGTCTGGTAGTGCCAAAACCGGGCAAGAACTCATGATGACTTTCATTTCCTCAAAGGTTTTCTGTGCCAAATCTGTCCATGTGAATGCCCCCTTCTTTGTAAGATCGGTGAGTGGTGCAGCGGATTGGGAGAATCCCTTAACATACCTCCGATAATATGTGCAAAGGCCTAAGAATCCTTTTAGTTCAGGAACTGTCTTTGGCGTGGGCCAATCCCTGATAGCTCAAATTTTCTCCATATGAACTTGTACCCCTTCTGCACTGATGATGTGCCCTAGATACAACATCTCCTTCATGCCAAATTCGCACTTAGACATCTTCGCGTAAAGCGAGTGCTCTTCTAGAATGCTCAATACTTCGTCTAAATATTTCAGATGCTCCTCCCACGTTTTGCTGTAAATCAAAATATCATCAAGGAATACTAGCAAATACTTACGTAACTGAGCTCTGAAAGTATGGTTCATACACGACTGGAAGGTGGCTGGAGCATTGGTGAGTCCAAAAGGCATGACCAAGAACTCATAGTGACCATAGTGGCAATGGAAAGCTGTTTTGGAAATGTCTTGATCCCTTACTCGGATCTGGTGGTACCTTGAGCGAAGATCAATCTTTGAAAAGTATTTGGCACCTCGCAGCTCGTCCATGAGTTCATCAATCTTGGGAATGGGATACCTGTTTTTGATGGTCTTTTTGTTGAGTGCTCTGTAATCGTTGCACATTCGCAATGTGCCATCCTTCTTCTTACTAAGACCACTGATGATGCAAAGGGATTAGAACTGGGTCGAATATATCCTAGTTCTAGTAATTCCTTGATCGTCTTCTCGATCTCATCCTTATAACTTTTGGGATGCCGGTAAGGAGTGGTGATGACTGCCTGTGTCCCCTCCTCCAGCTCAATGATATGCTCAAATCCCCTGTCTGGCGGTCTACCTGCTGGAAGATCCCGAAATACCTTTTCGTGCTTCTACAATAAGGCCTGAATATCTGCTGGGTGTTGGGTGTTGTTCTCTGGAGGTTTCCTAAAGGTGACTAAACATTCTGCTGACCATTCTATGTCATCTTGCTTGAGCACAGCCTCCATTCTCTGTGAAGAGACCGGTTTTGGGGGATAAGTGTTCATGCCCCTCAAAACTACCCGTTTCCCATGTGGTCCCTGGAAATCCATTTCCATTGCTCGGTAGTTTGTAGTATATTTCCCTATTGAATAAAGCCATTGAAGGCCTAATACTACATGTGTATCTGCCACATCCACTACATAAAATGAATCTGTCATCTGGTAGTTGCCTAATGTGACATTCAGTTTTGGAATCCAATAGTTGCACTCCATGCTAGAGTTTTAGGCTACCGCTACAGTAAATCCCTCAAACTTCTCCGTCGGAATACCCCTCTTGGCCACCCAAGTTGCATCAATGAAATTGTGTGTTGCTCCCCCATCAATCAATACTCCCACTCTGTGGCACTGTACTATTCCCCTGATCCTGAGAGTATGGAACCTAGGTAATCCAGATAGCGTAGCAATAACTCCCTCTGGTGTATCATCCTGGAGTGACTCCTCCTCTGCTGCCCGCAATTCTTCTGTTGTTTCCTGCTCGTAGTCCTCCCCTTCACTATTTGAATATACCTCTATATAGTGGGCTTTGGCCTTTCTTGAGCACCTGTGTCCTGGAACCCATGGTTCCTGACAAGTGAAACACAATTTCTTTCGTCTCAAGTCTTTCCTAGTATCATCATCTAACCATGTTTTCTTCGGTAAGTCCTGCTGGAAAGGTTTCTTGTCCTTGTCCCTAACTGGAAAGTTGGTCTTGAGTGGAAACTTGTTCTTTGGGACTGAGTCTTGGAGATCTCTGGCTCGGTTGATGGCATCCTGTAGAGTGGAGGGTTTGTAGGCTTTCACCCACCCCCATAGTGGTTTTGTCAAGGCCTCAGTAAACAACATAGTCAGCCTACTTTCCGACACATCTGTCACCATAACAGCTACCCTCTGGAACTCTGAGATGAAGGCCTCGGTGCTACCTATCTGCTTGAGTTGAGCGAACTCTTTGAAATGTATCTCCGGATCTTTCTTGTCGAACCACTCCATGAGTTTTTGAGTGAACTCACTATAGGAGTTGATGGTGTTGTGACCCAATGTCACTAATCCGTGGTACCACTGCTCATGAGCCTCTTCGTCCAGGTGGAGTGTAGCCAATTTAATGGCATCTGTCTCTGTCATGGGATTGAGTTGCAAATAGGTATTCAACTTTTGAACCCATATCCTTGCTGAACCTCCGCGAGCCCCATCAAAGTTTGGGATGGTCAACCGGCCCAAGGTTTTCTGCAACTCATAGTTATAATTGAATCCCTCGTTGAATTTCCTGGGCCTGTTCCTACTCTTCATGTTGCAAAAATCCGAAAAAGACATGGCTGCATGAAACTCATCCCCTAAGTCCTTGTATTCCTGCAAATAGGCCCCAAAGGGCTCACTAGGCTCTGCCTGCATGACTGGACCTGCTACTGCATCTGCCAAGAAGTGAGGCATAGTAGGCCTGCTGGAAGGTTTGTTATATATGTGGGGTGTGTTCTGCATATTGGTGTATGCATGTTTCCAACTACTGCTTGTAGACCCTCTATCTACCAGTGAGAGAGGTGTACTGGCATTACTTGGTTCTGATTTCGTTGATAATCTATTGATTGCATTAAGTATGTCCTTTTGCCCTTTGGCTAAGTTTTGCAATGCACTTACTAGGTTGCGAAACTCCATTCTGTCCTCATCTTCTCTCGTTCCTTTTCCCTTGTTAGAGTGTATACCTATTGGGTCCATGTCTGAGTTGGTATCTTCTAGTTGGATATCCTCAAATTCCTCCGTGTACCTACTCTTCCTTCTCCTATAGGTTACAAAAGTGTCCTCGTCTGTATTCATCTACTTCTCATGTTCAAGCCCACAACTAGCAAGGAACATGCTCTGATACCACTGTAATATCCCAAATATTGATATTCTCTAATGTTCTACTGTAGTGTCGACTTGCACACTCAATCTCATACAAAAATATGAAATAACTGGGCATGCAAACTTGCCATGCAAAAATGCCCTAAAATGTAGCTGAATTAGGGTTAGGGTTTGCAGAGAGAAATTGACACTTACCACTGATATCCCGACTAATAATGACTCCAGAGATAGCTGCATGCATAAAGATCCGGATAGGTGGGCTAGTAGTGCTCCTTTCCTTCGGTGTTACCACCCTGCAGTACCATAAGCACCCTCCAGACTGAAGGTGACGTTTTTGTAGGAGGAGAAGTCAGATTAGGTTGAAACTTCGTGGGCTTGTCCGTCTGCTGATGCCAGAGAGATAGACTGTCACATGCAGAGGTTTGGCAGCCTCTAAGTGCCCTAGCGAATTGATCTGTGGTTCTGCTGCTCACGCCCCCCAACCTCTTTGTTTGCTGATAGTTGCTCTAGATGAGCAAACTGATGGCTGATAATCACTGTATGCTGTAGGATAGGTCTGCTGAGAAAGAGGAAGCTGACATGCGGAGGAAAGACTGGGTTTTGTGGTCCCAGTGAATCCTTCTGTGGTTTCCCTACTACTTTCGACTGCAAAATGTGGATCTGCCAATAACCCTTTGGAATGTGCTGGATCTCCGAATACTGAAGTATATGATGAATGCTGTGGATAAACTTGGATGATCTATCCCAATAAGAGACTAGGGAAGATATCTCACTGCTGAACCCTCGCTAGCTGAAGACATCGTCTCCAACCCCAACTGCCGCGGCTGCACGCTATGTTGCTGCTCGAAAAATCCAAAATCAATCAACAATAATAATAGATAGCCTCTTTAGTGTAATCACCCTCTTAAATAGAACTTCATGCGCTCTTAGGGTTCGCATGTCGCTTTTAGGGTTTATGCTTCACATTTGAATGCATGCAATTCTAGTTTGCTGTTGACTTTTAAGCCTAAAGAAATAAGGCTTCTTTTATTCGTTTGGTGACTTGACACTGAATGAATGTCCTGTTCTGCTCTAAGTATCAAATGCCCTCAGTCAATTCCCTCTCATGCAGTACCCGCTTGAACCTATGGGGATTAAGTACGTTTGCGGGTGTTTTGGATGCTTAATTTGAGGGGGACATTACAAGCCACTTGATAATTACAAACACAATTACATTTTGTGGTAAAAAATGGGGTGTTACATTCCCCCACCCCTTAAATTCGCACCGTCCTCGGTGCATATAAAAAATCTACACAAAAAATTAACATAAAAATTCAAAATAGATGCAATGTGCCTCCCGCATAGCATCCTCCAGGTCCCATGTTGCTTCCTCAAGGTTGTAATGGGTCTATTGGACCTTTACTTGTTGAAAAAAGTAGCTTGGACATGAACTTCCGCATAGGTTCAATGTGAACATGGCAGAAATAGTTCGAGTTAATTCTATTTTGTAATTCACTTTATGAATAAAGTGATTTAAACTAATCTCAACTCTACATCTCACTAAGAGATTAAGGCTTTGGTAGATTAGGGTTTCGGTGCTGGTATAAAAGCATGTTAAGATAGAGAGTTTAGAGACATTGTTTTGTTGGACATGGATATTGATTGAGAGAAAGTAGTTCCATAGGAAGAGGATTGACCAACAAATTTGCATGTACAACAATAGCATGTACAATTGTACGAACAAGTCCATAGACATATATACAGATTCGTACAGTTGTACAGGCAAACAGATTAGGTTGTACAACCGTACAGTAGTTCCTCAATTTTTGTACAGGCTTAATTTTTCTTCAACAAGCTATAAAACTTAGGTTTGGGGTGTCTTTGTTTACTGTACAGTGGCTATTTTTTATTAGTTGTGGAGGTTTCCTTGTAAACTTTGATTAAGTTAATGATAAGTTGATTTGAAGGAATAATTCTTGTGCATTTGTGTAATGGTTTTTTGCCTTTGCTATTTCCTTTCCAATTATTTGTGTGATTGTTGCTATGTGAAGAAGTTATATTCATGCAATTAAATAACAATGTTATTTAGTTGAGAACATAAGGACAACAGTAAACTAGGGTTTGGAATTTTTACATGGTATTAGAGCTTCTTTTGATTGAGAGAATCTAAACAATTCATGATAGTAGATCAACTGTTGAAAATAAATGTTGAGAACCAGGACCAACAGTTAGAAGGTTTTAGAGGTAGTGATTATCAGAATTGAGACTTTGTGTGTTAGAGCTCAGAGATGGCATCAACGAGCCTTATGTTCGAGGACAGATTGGAAGGTGCCTCGAATTCCTATCATGGAAAGTTAGAGTAACTCCTCTATTAGAATAGAATGATCTTTGGGATATCGTTAAGGATGCAGTCACTCCGCTGACAGATTTGTAGGATTTGGCAATTCACTAGAAGAAAGAAGTGAAATCCAAGTAGATGATCATGGATGCTATAAATGTAATATCCCAAATACTTATATTCTCTATTTCTATGCGAAGTTACTGAAATAGCCTGGCATGCAAACTGCCATGCAAAATTTCTCTATTTTATAGCTAAAATTAGGGTTAGGGTTTGCAGGATAGAATGAACACTTACCACTGATAAGCTGGCCGAATATGCTCCAAAGAAAATACGCATGCAAGATGAACTCAGCTGATGAAGAAATGACCTCGTTTTCCGCTGTAATACCCCGATAGGCTGAATCAGCTAAGTGTGACGTTTTTGCTGAAGGGATGGTCAGTTTCAGCTGGAAATAGGTCGGAAGGTAGGTGTGCCTGTGCCGGAGAGGATGACCGGAGCATGCAAGAGTTTTGACCTCTCGAGATGCCTTAGTGAATTGATCTCCCAATTTGTTGCTCACGTCCCCACACCTCTGTAATCTGTTGCTAGCTGCTCCAGGTGGACAATCTGATGGTTGATAATCACTCAATGCAGTAGAGTGATCCTATCAGTGAGGATGCAGGCCACATGTGGAAGAAATATGATGATCCAGAGTCCTGGTGAATGACTTGGGTTTTCCAGCTAAATGCCCCCAGTTGTATGGATGAACCTGCAAATAACCTTCTGGTATATACTGGAACACTGGATAATGATGAATGCAATAGACACGGTGACAAACCTGGATGGTTTATCCTGAAGGAGACTAGGGTAGATATCTCATTGCCGAAAACCCGTTAGCTGAAGACGCCGTCTCCAACCCCAACTGATGTGGCCGCACGCTGTGCTGCTATTCAAGAGCTCCAAAATCAATAATCATCAAAAGTAAAGTCTCCATTCACTTTATCTTTCTTTTATAACTTTCAACTGCGAAAACCCTAACTTTTGACCTAATTAGGTCACTTTAACTTCTAATTTGTAGTTGACTTGCATGCATGCGCATGGAGACTTAATTGGGTGCATGCATCATTAAATAATGCTTAGATGTCATGCATGATGGTGGCCTTTGGCTACGGTGGCCCAGTTCGACCCAATGGTGATATAGTATTGATGCCCTAGATTTTTTGTAGATGGCATCAGTCTTCAGTTGATTCCCTAATTGTCAGTAACCGCTCGAACCCACAGGAATCACATAGGTTAGCGGTTTGGTCCTCAATGCTTAAGCAAAAGAGGACATTACAATAAAGGATCATTTGATCCCTCATATATGCGAGAAGAAGACAACAAATGAGATGTTTGATGCTTTGATTAGCTTTTACCAAAGTGAGAACACCAACAGGAAGATGGTATCATATAATAGACTTTGATTGGTAGAGATGACAAGGTATGATGCAGTCCCAATTACCTGATGAAGGTCACACAAATTCATGATCAACTTGTAGCAGTTGGGGAAAAGATTGAAGACAACGAGCTAGTGAGTCGGGCATTGAATGGGCTCTCATGCCAATGGAAAACATTTGTCCAAGGTCTTTGCACTTTGGAGAATCTTCCCTCATTTGAAAGGCTGTGGGATGAGTGTATCTTGGAGGAGTCTCAGATGGAGTCAAAGGCCAACAAGCAGGGAGGTCATAGTGACCATGCCCTATTTGGTCAAACAAAGACGAGTAGATGTAAAGGACTCCATAAGGGTGTTGCCGCCTTTCACACACCTGGGTCACGTGGTAGAAATCTTCAAGTCACTCGGTGTGTCCTTGGGGGCAAGTCTCGAGTCAAGGCTGTCACCTTGTTTTTGATTCCTTCGTTTAGGCTCAACTCCTAACGAAGCCAAGGGGGGTAGACCCTATTAAGTTACTAAGGCTAAATTACTTAGTACGGTGATGTTAAACTGAATGAGTTACTTAGGAGTTTGAAATTTAACCATAAACAACCATAGATGACAAGATACAAAAATGAGCGCACGAAAGCACAATGCTGAGACACAATATATATATATCTAGCAAGAAAATAACCAGTGCCTTAGAATGGAGTGAAAATAAAATCAATATACTTGCATGTGCTTGGAGTGAATGTTTTGCAATTGCCTCTTGGTACGTTTTAAGTTAATGTGAGGTATGAGTTGATTAAAATTAGGCGAAGGGGTGGACTCTAGATATACCTGAGAGTACTTGGAGTATGTCCAAAACTAAACCTTCACGGCTACCCGCAAGGAATATGTGGGCTGAATGGAGTCTCTGGGGCTATTGTTCATAACGCACCCGTTAGGGTGTGACAGAGATCGGCGCCTCGAGGTCACTTTTCAGAAGTTCCCGCTTCCTTGGGTATTTTTCCACCGTAATGGTTTGATCTAGGTGTTGGATTTTCACCTGATGGTTTGTCAATTTGGGAGAGTGAGTCCTAATTATTCTAGTCACTCAAATGCTTTTGATACAGCTTGATTGATCGGACGAACTGTAGCTAAGTGCAGAGCATACACACCGGAGTCTTGTAAATTTTAGTAAATTTTAAGATGGGTGTTCTTGTTAAAAAGAAAACCCTCCAGGAACCTCTTTCGGTTCAAGTGGACTTCAATCGGGGAATCAATGAGGGGTTGATTTTATTATGGTTACTGAAACAAATGATGATAGCAAATGAAACATAAAAAGATAAGCAAACCACAATTTTCTAATTAGACTACCACGAACCTTTCTTCACCTTTCGGCTCAAAAGGAGGCTCGTGGGGTAAGTATTAAAGTTACTTTGAAACCAATAAAAATGGAATATGGAATTGATTTCAAATCAAAGTATACTACCCTGCAGATTAATACTACGCTAGATTGAAAAAAGATGAACGAAAAGCAAAAAATGACATGGACGCAAATCCCCCCAGGGGGGATGGGGAGTGGGCTCGAAATTTTATTACCAGCGGTTACAATATCAGCAAATTGATATGATGCCTCTTGATTCTTATACAGAATGAAACCAAGAGCTTACAAAGTGCAAAAATTAAAGATTTCAGTCAAAAAGGGAGACCCCTGGGGGGGATTTGAACGCTCCTGAAAGTCACTTTCGAACAGCAGCTCCTCCTCTTTTCTGTTATACCTGCTAAAAACCAGCAAGCTTATCACACTGAAATATGCCTAAAAGCACTTTGAAAGTACCTTTGGGTCAGCTTACTTTTAACCAAAAAAAGCTAAGTTAAAACCAGTTAAAAAGGGTAAAAAGGGAACCAAGGAAAGCAAGCTTTCCTTGGGATCTTGGCTTGCCTTTTAGGCAGCCAAGATGATGTGCATTGATTGTTGGATTTATCTTTTATAACAGAAAACATAAATCTAATGCATGCAAGCTACAAATTCTCTTTAAAATTCCATGCAAAAAGGACGATTTCCCTAAAGCTAGGTCTAGAATGCTTATGAAAACTTTTAAGAACAAGATCTAGATTATGGGCTTTGAGAAGATAGATCTATGTTAAATTTACTTTAAGATAATAGATCTAAACAATATCAAAGTTGTGAACAAAGTAACCAGGTAAAGAATTGATTTTGAAGGAAGAAGAGGAGGAGAGAAATGCTGGTAGCCTTGAAGATCCACCGTGGAGCTTTCAGGTGGAATGTCGAGGGACTATGCCTTTGGAAGGTTTTGGAGAGAGTGAAGAAGCAAACTAGATCAACATCCTCTCCAATCTAGGAACCTGCAGCTCAGCTGAAATAAAAAAACTTGCCGAAATACTTGTGAGATCCGATTAGTACATACACAAAGATTCAGAATAACATGCATATAAATTTATAAAACATGTTAAATGTAGATCTCTAAACATGCATCAAAGGAAAGAGATGGCCAATAAACTTATTGAAAAGCACCTTTCCTATCAAGATTATAATAAGCTTATTATCAATCTTAGCAATGAATCCACAAGCAATCAGCAAATTATGAACACAGATACAGGTTACCTCAGTAAAAAATGGCAATGATCATCCACACATACAATGGCATAACACCGTCCTGCCTCCAAAGCTTCTCTTTATTTCAAATGAACAATAACAACAGTACAACAGTAGCAGCACCTCAATCCCAGTTCTAACTAGCTTGGAAGAGGAGGCTTATGCTTGGATATATACAAAAACTAGGAGATCCAACCCAAGGGGGGCGCAAATCCCAAGGAGACAGATCAAATCAGCTGAAGGAGAGTTCATCAATGCCTGATCTGTGTCTAGCTGAGCCAGATCTGAGTCTCACTGAGTGCAACTGTCAATCGGGGGGTTGATCTGACTGACACCTCAACCTGTTCACTGAAGCATCCACCAAAACTCATCCAGATGAGCCAAAAATGTGTGGAGGAGAGAGGGAGGGCAAAATTCCCCATAAAGGATCCTAAAGATCAACTCTGGATTTGATTTGATCACCTCCTTCAGTCAAGGATTTGTCAGATCCAGTCAATCTGGTTCAGATCTGACTGATTTCAATCAAATCAGCTAAGAATCCAGTGATCTATGATTCTGGATTTGCTTCATTATTCATCAATTTATTAATTAAAATAATCAATAATTGATTTTTGGGGCTTTCTGACCTGAGTGATGGAAAATCACTCAAAACTAGGAAATAGTGGGTCCATGGGTTTACATGGTGCTCTTAGCTTGAAAATGAGCACCTACATGACTGAAACTGATTACTTGGCCCACTTTTATTACAAAATCAAATTTTCCAATTAAACTATTAAAAAATAGCCTAAGTTTTGGAAAAATTAAATTTTAATAAAAGACATTGAAAAAACTAAAAAATTGAAAAATTGAAAAAACCTAGGGGGACTTAGACATGTTCATATGACTCGACCATGATGTCTAGCATGTTTATACATTGACACATAGACTCTAATAACCTCAATAGGCCTAAATGCCAAGTCGACCACCCCAACTTTGGAGGTATGGAGTGAAAAACTCAGAAATTATCAGTCGTTTATTCAACAACAAATAATAACCAAGGGAAAAAACACCCTGGGCTGATCGGACTGACAAATAAAGTCTAAGAGATCAAGTCTTTTACAGACACTATCATGCTAGAACATTTATTACAACTCCCCCAAGGGGGTATGAACATGTGATATAGTACAAGCACTTCTCAGAAGCACTTCCGAAGGTCTTCTGAAGACTAAACAAAAAATCTTTGTCTGGTTCACCAGGTTCACTTGATAAAAAACCACTAAGTACAACTTAGGTGGTAACAAAGGGTAAGGTAAAGAGTGTGGAGTCAACCTCACAGCCAGGAAAGAAGGACTTGAGTAAAATCAAGTGCTTCATGTGTCTTAAGCACCACCATTTTGTATCATAGTGTTCGGACAAGAAGGGTAAAAGTAAGCAACAATAGAATTAGGTATCAACCTTTGCTGAAACTTAGATGAACAAGCTTGCCTCCAAGTTCGAGAAGGATTTCTCGATGGTATTTTGCCTTTCTACTAGTATGGTTATGAGGAACGCTTGGCATGTGGACAATGGAGCATCTAGGCATATGGCATTAGCCTGAGAGTTAGTTTCAATTCTAAAAGAACACATCTCAGGAGTTTAGGTTGAGCTTGGTGATGTTCCAAGTGTTATGCCCTAGATTGTTTGTAGTGTGCCTTTTGGGATATACTGGAGTGAATGGGTCTTTTTCCATTGTAAAAAGCCAAGACTAGGCTTGTTTATGTAAAAGTGTTAATCTAGCGGGGCTCAAGATCCATGGTCTGGTCATGGCAGGTCCTCTTGGTTTTTGTTCGAGGAAGTGTTGGCTTAGTGGCATTCTTGACTGCCCCTTGATGGGTGGAAGTCCCCTGTCATGTTGGGCCATTTGTGCCCTGGGTTGGTGCACGATGATTCTTGGGATGGACCCATTAGGACACACGGCTTAGAGGATCCTAGCCACACTCATGTTTATGATATTTAGGCAATGATTGCACATGTAAGGGTTGTCATACCCAATTTAGCACACCTCTTTTATGTGCACTTGGACCTTCCTTTTCTTGTATGACCCTTCCCTTGGTTGACATGTGCACACTTTATCATGACGTCTTCTTCTTCAAGAGAGCTATGCCTTTCTAAAGGAGAGGGTGTCTAAAGGGGAGGGTGTTGGTACCATTACTTCTCCTACGACATTATCTGTTGGTGAACACGACAATTCGTTCACCCGGCGACTCTTTCATGCGTCTGATAAATATATCTGAATTCAATATGATTTATGGGATGGGTTCGCTTCTCAATGGAGTCGCATTGTGGAGTCGCCAGGTGAACGAATTGCCATGTTCACCAGCGGATAATGTCATAGGAGAGGTGAGGTATGTTGAACCAAGGTAGGCCTCTACCTCCATGGCAACGACGCCAAAATGTTATCACCAACCTTGTAGTTTCCTATGTGAGGTGGATCCAGGATAGATGGTAGAGGGACAAGCAACTAAGGAGGTGGAACCGAGATTGTCCTTGCCATCCCTACATCAGTTACGTTTCCCAAGGCAACGGATATCTTCACTTATTACTATTACCTTAACCCCAGATCTAGTATTCACCTCATAGGTCACCTGTGCCACACTTTGGATCAAGCCTCACACTTCCTAAACCCTAATCCACAGCCTTGGTTCACCTAGTGACATCATCCATAGATCTAGGGTTTCCATCTACCTTACACCTTACGTACCTCAAGTCTACTTGATCTGACCTGGTGTCTAGGTCTGATCTCTCCTATCGGGAGTAGATCTGGGTCTCCCCCTTTGTTGTCTTGGGCTAAGCTAACATAAAGGGAAGGCTTCCTCGATTGGCGTGATAACCATCCATTTGGGAGTCTAGGCAGTTTCGGTTCCACCTCCTTAGTTGCTTGTCCCTCTACCATCCATCTTGGATCCACCTCACATAGGCAACTACAAGGTTGGTGATAACAGTGTGTTGCTTATTCGAGGTCTTGGAAAGAATTTGTTTTCAATTTCGGTTATGGAAGATAAGGGATTTGTAGTAGGGATTAAGAACTAGCAAGTCCTTATTAGATCAAAGGAGTCTAGCCTAGAAATAGGTAAGGTGATAAGGGTTAGGGAAGGCAACTTATACAAGTTACAAGGTAAATCTATTTGAGCTGTAGTTCATAAAACAAACAACTTGTGTGAGTTGTGGCACAATAGGATGGACCACTTGCACCTTAGTGTGTTGCCTTTGTTTAGGGAGATAGTCACAAATCTTCCAAAGTTTAGCATTGAGCATCAAGGACTATGTAGAGGGTGTGCACTTGGCAAGCATGCCAAAACTTCTTTTTCGAGTAGTGAGCATAGGTCTAAGGGCATTCTAGACCTAGTGCATTCAGATGTATATGGGCTGATGTCACATGAAGCATGTACCATGTTTCCTTCATTGATGACTTCTCTCGCAAAAAACATGGATCTACTTCCTAAAGACCTGTTGTCACGTATGTAGTAGCTGGGCTACTTTTGTTCCTGAGCAGTATCGTGTAGTTCTTTGAGCCAACCCTTTACTACGAGATTAGCAGATGATGAGGCACTGGTTGATGATCTCCCACTTTCAACAAATCCAAAGTATCCAGATTGACCAGTTCTATGCCATAACTGAGCTTCATGACCCTGGATTCGATGACTGATTTAGCCATTCCTTCATGACCCGGAGCAGAGATTGTTATAGTGACCATGATATATAGCAGCTGCAGTTGTTCCAGTGATCTTCATATTGGTTTGCAGATCTAGTGCAGGTATATGACCCACATGATATTATGGTTTGTGCATATGGATTTTGATGTTGCTATGTTACCTATTTTAGCAGTGAGACTCGGTTGATTTTGATTATATGTTGGCAATACTTTATCTTGGTTTACTTGGAATCTAAAGTATAAATGATCTAGCTATTTTGACTGAGAGATTCTTTTATATACTCATTGGCCTTGCCCTACTCCTAGTATGGATTTGGTCATTTTCCTTTAGGGACATAGCTTGCTAGTCTTGGCATCATTTCCACTGTCCCCGTCCATCCGTTGCCTTTCGTGATGATTGATTATCCTTGACTTGTAACTTGACTAGTAACATCTGCGATTACCCCCCACCTTCACCTCTATGTTGGAATAGGTCTCCATGTATAAATTGTGTCTCGGTGTTGGTTTATGTGACGTTTATCACAAGGAATGTCTACCTCTAGGTCTTGACTCTTGAACACAAGTAGTCCTACCAAAGAAGTGTTTTTAGACACTAAGGCATCGAAGTTTAAAGGTATTCTAAATGGATGCCCTGCTAGCAAAATGGAAGTGTCTCTAGACACTACTGGAAATGAAAAATAAAATTAGCCAGTTACCAAGAGATGAGCACTCATCCCTTGTATGGTGTAAGGCTCATTTATCCCCACAGGGTATCAAGGTGAGGCAAGCCCTTGAAGGCTGAGCCTTAGTCATTTTCTGGAAGCCCAGGAGGCTTTCCAGGCCATCTGCTCTTGGAGGATGGCAAGTTAGCAATAAGAAATAAAGTTGATGGCTAGAGGATGAGCACTCATTCTTTGTATAATGTACGGCTCATTTGCCCCCACAGGGCAACAGAGAGAGATTGGCCCAAGAAGGTCATGTATTTGTCATTATCTGGAATCCCATAAGGCTTACCAGGGCACCTGCCTCTAGAGGTTAAATAGTATAATAAATGTTCAGCAAGTAAAGTATAAAAAGGGTGCTTGTCTAGATTCTAGTGGAACCTTCTCATCATTCCACCCATTTGTGAGACACTGCCATACCCCATTGTTCACCTAGTCCAACTGATGTGTTGTGCGGATCTCCTTATCCTTTAGCCCAGGTGCTTACAGTGTTGAGTTATCAAGTCATCTCTTGGCCTTACTTGGTTTTTGTTCCCATCACCTTTGACTAGCAAAAGGGCTAAATCTATAAATGAGTATACATTGGAGGTTCTTGTTTTAAAGCAACTAATCATTTTGATTTAGATTATTGTGCTTATACTTGCCAACATAATCGAATCATACTTGATTGTCACTGCTAGCATAGATAATTGAGCATGCAAGTCCATTTGTACTTTGCAGCATCAGAGTTTAGCAGTTGGGTCATCATTTGATTAGTTTTGACTTGGTCAACCCAGTGTTGACCAAGTCTGGAGCAGGTTCCAGGATGGGTTATAGACTAATGATTATTTATGGTCTACATGTGTCCATTAGACATATTCATGCTTTAGATGATGATTTATTATGATAGTTTGTATTGTTTCTATGATTATCAACATTTACAGGCTTTATTTTTATTATGGTTTTGACATGGATGGGGCCTTTGATGTACCTTTGTGGTGGACATATTGTGTATGAGTACTCATTCCTAGTTGATTTGGAAATTTTGAATCCATTGTGTTGAGTATATAGTTGTCATTGATGTCAAAGGTGTTCACGAATGACAAAGGAATAACCGGTGGATATGATGGCAGGACAAACTCAGTGAAAGACAAAGGTAATGATGACATGGCATGGATGATGATATGGCAGATATGATGGCATGGCATAGTTGAGGATGTGGCATGGCATATATGATGATATGGCATATGATGGTGTCCTAATGATGATGTCATAAGAGTTCATTAATGACAAATGCAATGGATGAAATGGACATGGATGATAAGACAGCATGAATGACTGATCTGAAGGCTTCCAAGACAGTGTTGACAGTATGTGTAAACAATGGTTAATGAAACAAAGAACAGAGGTCGAGTGGAAGTGGAGATGCAATATGAATGACAAAGCTGGTTAGACAAATGAAAAGTGGAAGTGTAGAAGAGTGAAATGAATGGGAGATAGAGTATATGTAACAATTGAAGAATAAAGAAACTATATCTGCAAGAGTGTTTATAAATTCTTTATAATCAGCAGCATGATGAAATTTTCTGTGTATAAATCTTCAAAACTGTTAGAAAAGGTCGCAGAGGATTCCTGCAAACAAATCGTGTAGATCCGCAAAGTTATGGTGAGATCCGCATTCAATCTAAAATCAACGATCAGGAAGCATCCCGCACGAGATCCGATGGTTAAGGATCTGTTCCGCAAAGGATAGGCAAAAAAGGTGAAGTTCCACAAAAGAGTATAGATCGATGGTCGAGATTAGATCCGCAAAAGATCTAAGGTCGAGAAGAGTTCCGCAAGTGTACGAAGATCTAGGGCTGAGGAGCATTCCGCAATAGATCTATGGTTGTAGGAGGGTTCCGCAAAAGGAGTGCGGAAGAAGAAATCCGAATCTGATCAAGAGATCAATGGCCATGGTTGGATTCGCAGAGGAGTTGTGAGATAGCGAACGTACGGTAAGGATTTAACCTGCAGTAGATTGTAGATCGACGGACAGGAGTGAACCCTCAAAAGAAATCAACGGTTGATAAGAAAAGTGGAAAACAGACAACAGAAGATCAAGGTCTAGGATAATATGGGTTTTCGCAAACTGAAGTTTGGAAGGCGGAGAATCGTGAAAAGAATGTGGGAAATGTCACAGTTTCGCATTCCGCATCCCGCGATCCGGAAGATCGACGATGTGGAAAGATTAGTGCAGAAAACGGAAGGCAGAGAATTGCGAAAAGAATGTGGGAAATGTCATAGTTCCGCATGTAACACCTCGGTTTTGACCCCGTTTGCATTAAAGTATATATGATGTAAATTTATATTTAATCATGGTGTGGAGCTAAAGGCCAAAGCCTCGCCATCGATTTAGTGGTTTATGTTTCAGCAATTAAAATCGATGCCGATGGTATTTCTTGCTAGCTCGACACATAATAATTTGGACATCATGTATATATGCAATTTAATTAAAATAACCACAACTATCTATGTCAATGCAACATTAAAGAGATGGGGGCATGATTTCCTAAGGATAAGGAGGGGGGAAATATTCAAACCATTGAGCCAATGGGGAAAAGCCAAATGTCAAAGGGAGAACCCATAAAAACTGTCAACTACCCATTTTGTCTTCTTGTGCATGTTATCACCAACCTTATAGTTGCCTATGTGAGATGGATCTAGGATGGACGACAGAGGGACAAGCAACTAAGGAGGTGGAACCAAGATTGCCTCGACTCCCAAATGGATGGTTGTTACGCCAATCGAGGCAGTCTTCACTTTATGTTATCTTAGCCCAAGACAACAATGGGGGAGACCCAGATCTACTCCCGATAGGAGAGATCAGACCTAGACACCAGATCAGATCAAATGGACTTGAGGTACGTAAGGTGTAAGGTGATGGAAACCCTAAATCTATGGATGACGTCACTAGGTGAACCAAGGCTTTGGATTAGGGTTTAGGAGATATGAGATTTGATCCAAGTTGGGAGACGGATGACCTATGAGGTAAATACTAGATCTGGGGTTAAGGTACTAGCAAGAGGTAAAGATATCCACTTCCTTGGGAAACGTGACCAATGCAAAACAGGTGAGAACGGGATTGGGGCTATTTGGTACCAAGGGATAGACTCGAAGGAAGGTATGACAATGTCAAGGCACCCGAGTCAATAGGAGAAGCTCAAAACGTAAGGGAAAAAGGCAAAAGAGGGGGTAGCGCTAGGGTTGGAGATTAGTGCCTTTCAGATCTAGCGCAATGGAGTCATTTTTTGCCTAGCGTTGAAGAAGACCCACTTGGGTTTAGACCCGATCTACAAACCCAAAAAGTTGTTTTGCCGGAAAAGATCAAATTTCGAGAAAAGAGGGCAACATGGAAGGTAGCGCTAGGGTTTGAAGATTAGTGTTTTTCAGATCTAAGGCAACAGATTCACTTCTAGCTCAGCGCTGAGGAAGACCCACTTAGGGCATGACCTGATCTACAAAACCTAGGAATGGTTTGCCGAGAACTCAAGCAGATTGAGCCATAATAATTTTTGGTTTTTTAATGTTTAGGGTTTTAAGATAAAAATGGAAATACAGGTGCCAATGGATTGAGATCTGGAAGAGAAGTACTAACTTGTAGATCTTACCCGAAAAACCTTGTAGATGCCTTGATGATGATGATCCTTGCTATCCCGATCAATTTGAGAAAATTTGAGTGAGCTCTATGCCCAACGTTTTGCCCCAAGAAGCCAATGCGCCCTCTCTCCTGCACAACAAATGTCAACCATATCAGATTTGCTGCATCATGAGAAAAAAGTAAATGCTACAGAAAAATAGCAAGATGAAATCATAGATCGCATTGATGCTAATGAAAACCCCCTGATACAAAACGCATCCAAGCCAAGCGAGTTGAGGAAGCCCTGCAAAAACGCCCAAGTTGAAGTTGCCCTCCAGTAGACAAGACAATGTTTCTCGAAAAATATATACATCTCACAACAAAAACTCAAATGCTAGGAAGCAAAAGATTTTCCAATCACCATCTAAGAACACCAGATGCAAAGGAGATCCAAGAATTTCCACATGAAAAGTTTTTCTATTATACAAATCCAAGAGCCAAATACCTCTTGCAAATGAGAAGCTCTCTCCTTTAAATAGAAATGAGAAAACAAAAATCCTAACCACTTTTCAAATGGGTGGCTAAGATTAAAAGATACAAATGTTCTAATCAACGGTTGAGATGAGCTCAACATACAAATACATGGATCAATACAATAATATAATATAAAAGTGGACTAAATCACCATAGGAGAGGGGATCCCACTCAACAAAAAATAAATGAAGCACATGGTGGGTCAAGGGAGTGTTAACTAACTCCCTTTGGGTGTCCCCATGGCACAATAAAAATAATATAATTTTTTAACTGTGAAACTATGCCTCCTTGAGGAAATCGTGAGCCTCCAAAAGCTCCAGAAAATAATAAAATATGCCCGAAAAATAGATGTGGGCCCATCCAGGTGCTGCAACTGCTGGAGGAGTGGAAGACATCACACTCATCATCAGGACTCATCCCATGCCATTTCCTTGCCTTAGTAGCCCAAATCGAATTCTTGAGTAGCCATTTTAATTACTTTTTATCTACCTCGGGAAACGTGATATGCCAAAAACAGCCTCCTACGGTGCTTGTGTTATCCAACTGAGCCCACTAAGCTCTCTGGGAGGGGGGTAATATGGTACAAACAAGTGGCTAGACCCCCCATGCCCCATACAACGCCCTAGGAGATCCAACAAAATCATCTCCCTGCTCAGACATGTCATCCAGTAAAGCAAAACTGCACCAGAAAGGTACACTAAGCCAAATCAGCTCTGCAACTGCCCGGAGCTGAAAGCAAGCTGTCTAATTGGACTCAGGGAGTCCAAATCCATCCTAGGTGCATACTCATATACCTTATAGGTCTCTGCATCATCATCTACAATATCCAATATACCTAGATAGACACAACAATAATTTGTAAATGACCAGATAACCAATAATATAACTCAAGCCAACATCCATCTACTATAAGTGTTTTAAAGGTTAAGTCATGCTCTACAAATCATTCAAGTAACAATTATAACAATTAGCCATCACTTACTGGCGATCTATCAGCTAAATATAAAGGATTTCATTTATTAACTGTAATTCAAACCAGACTTTCAAAACCATACTCACTTCATAGTTGTAATCAATTTGCTAGTGAAGGGTGAGGGTTAAAATCTACCAGGCTAGGCCAAAGGGTTACTACCAACTTGACACTGTGACATTTCAGATATGGAAAGGGGATACTCACTCTAGCATATGACGGACAAGCAGCAACACAGGGGATGGCAGTGTCTCACAAATGGGTGAGTTACTTCAGAGGTGCTTATTCACCTTGACAAATGCTCACAATCCAAATCAAATACAAGTGAGGCCAACAATCTTCAGATAGAAGTTTTATGAATCATTGCTTTTTGGGCCTTTGATTTTCCATAGCCTTGGTCCACGTATTTATTATATAGACTTTTATTATTTTAGGCTTTATGCATTCATGTATGTTGAAAAACACTTTTTTTCATGAATGTTTTAAGATATTCATTTCAATATATTTCAAAGCCAATTTCATTAGGCTAGCCTTGCATTCATGTATGTTTAAAAACGCTACTTTTCATGAATGGGTTTTTTCACAAGATATTCATTTCATTTCCAAATACATTGTATTGATGGCAGCGCTACTTGCTTCAGGTTTAGCCAACACAACCTAAGCAACTCAGAGCCGAGACACAAATAAACAGGGAGGTTTGTCCAACAAAGGCTCTAGTGGGGAAAGGTCCTCCACGCCACAAGTCAAGTAGTAGGTCGGGTTGAAAACAAAACTGGAAGGTAATGGATGGGTGGAGATAGTGAATAATGAAACCAACACTAGCAAGCCAAAGTATGGTGGGAATGACTACCTCTATTCTCCTTAAGGAGGGTAAAACCAATGAGTATAGATCAAGAACTTCCAAGTCTGAGTAGGGACATCAATACATAATACAGATACATCCAAGTACAGATATTTATATGATCGCCATATCATGACACTAAATGCTAATACATGTCACAAAAATGAGTATAAGAGCAATGATAACCATAACACAAGATAATATAAGTGGAGTCAAACATGTAAATAATCCATCTGAACCAACATCTGTCCAATGAGCAAACACTGATGCAAATTTGGGCACTACTCACTGCTTTGCAAATGGCTAAATGGTTACATCAGTTCTTAGATTTGAGTGTCTTGAGACTCAGTCATGGCATGGGAGAGTACTATAGTCCACCAATAAAATAATGATCCATAAAAAATGCTCATCTCAGCATCTCATGTGTAGGGGAGTTGGCTGAAAAAATGTACTGAATCTGAAAAATAGAATATGGTAGCCCGACTACTATATATGTGATAACATCTGGCTCCAGCTGGGACAAGTGCTCTGCTGAATAAAGCGCTTGAGAACCTCAAAATCTCTGGTCCTCGCACTTTGCTTTTTGCATCCTCGATCCATCATTCCATCTCTGCAGCCGCTACCAAAATGCCACCAACTCCCTGCAAAATGTCCAGAGCTATACCAAACTCACAGACCGGTCGTCTGAATCATATGTGGATAAAATAAAGTACTAAAACTGAAATGCATGAAACTGAAAAGCAGAAAATAAATATAATTTATAAAAATAACTTTAAACAAAATTTTGATCTCACTGTGCAGGAAAAAGGTAGAATTCAAGACTATACTAGGAGCTTCAAAAAGGTGAGCTTCAGGAAAAGACAAAAGGTGCAAGACTGAAAAGCTAAACTACTGCCCAAAAAAGGCTTATTCAGGTCCTACCTACTCTAATCTAACCAATTAGGGAGGTGCTAAGTAAAATGATAGATCCAATGTAACCACTTGCTAAAATGATCGATTGTTTTGTCTTTACAGTTAATGACCCAACAAGCCAGAGATGGTTTAGAAGCAATGCATATGAGAATTGAAAGCATTCTAACTTGTTTGAAATTCAAAGAAAGATCTGGAATGACATCATGCCAAGGCTGAAATTGCCTTTTTAGAAACTCATCCATCAAGATACTGATAGGATCATAAAAGGTATGTGAGTTCGTATTTGATGGAAGAAGGCAATATGACTCATGATTCAACCACTCCAAAGAGTGCTTTGTTTTCTCCTCTACCTTACTAGGACATTCAATTCTATTTACTCCAAAAGAAATGGGAGAATCAGATGGGGACAAGTTGTAATGTAATGAAACTGTGAATGAGATCAAGCCCGTTTGTTGCTTAAAAATGGAGAAAAGATGAAATTGATCTTTATACACCTTCTACAACCACCCATACAAAAGATTTATAAATTGCAAAAGATTATTCATGAAAGATGATCGAGAAGGGAAATGAAGCGCATTTTCTCCAATTATGTGACTATGCTTAAAGTCATGACTAACAATTTCAAAAGTGACCGCTTGATTAGAACACAAACCCATATAAGAAGACCTGAAAAGTTGGGATGGGAGGGTGGATTGAAAATTTTCTCCCAGATTTGGAACAATTGATCTCGGAATTTGATGAGAGGAAAGAGCTTTCAAATTAATTCTAGGAGTGATTTCAAGATTTGAAACAAGGTCAATATCCACACATTGAACCAACATATTCTGATTAAGGATTAGATGAAGGATTCTATCGATACTATTAGTACAAGGACCCTCATTGCAATGTACTTGATCAAGTTCACTTACAACCGTATCATCATGTGATTGTTCTTCTTTAAGCTCTAGATAAGGAAAAACATCAATAAGTTCAGTTTCAGTTTCCCTATCAACTTTACAAGAGTGCTCTTCAACCATATAGTGATGACATGATTGGCTCTCGGGAGAAGTCATATTGTCTTCTTCTTCAAAGTTATGATCAAAATCTGAATCTAGATTCGGATGGCTTGAATACTGACTCAAATTATCGTCCATTAGGTAATGACTATGGAGTTGCTCTTTTAAAGGCTCTATAATGGACTCACAAATGGAAGGCTCAACTATAGATGTTTCATGATGGTGATTGTTAGGTTCCCTTCCACGGATTAAATCTAAGACTTCCTCTGTGACTGCTTCAGGTAATAATAACAGAGTATCTCGTATGATTTGATTGATATCCCTCTTAGTCTCAGCATGAGGTTTTGAAACATTATTCTCAAAGTACTCTGTAACATTCTTATGGATTGCAGGCACGCTTGTTATCACTCGCCTTGTAGTTGCTTGCTTGTGGTGGATCCAAAATGGATGGTAGAGGGGCAAGCAACTAAGGGGTGGAACCACGACTGCCTAGACTCCCAAATGGATGGTTGTCACGCCAATCAAGGCAACCTTCACTTTAGGTTATCCTAGTCCAAGACAACAATGGGGGAGACCCGGATCTGCTCCCGACAGGAGAGATCGGACCTAGACACCAGAAGAAGATCAGATGGGGCTTCAGGGTATTTAAGGTGCAAGGTGAATGGAAACCCTAGCTCTAGGGTTTAGGTACTAGCAACTGGTGGAGGTGACCATTGTCTTGGGAAACATAACTATCACAGGGTAAACAAGGACAGAGTTGGGACTATCTAGTACCTAGAAATTAGACTTAATGAAAGGTATTTGAGTTATCAGTAAATGTTGGTAAAGGGCAAAGGCTAAGAGCCTAAGGGCAGCACTAGCTGGGAGATCAGTGCTTTGTGTGCATTGGGCAATGGAGTCAGCAGTAAACCAACGTTTCAGAAAACACACCTGGGAGACA
The DNA here is from genome assembly GCA_001517045.1 of Pseudotsuga menziesii. Classification (NCBI taxonomy): domain Eukaryota; kingdom Viridiplantae; phylum Streptophyta; class Pinopsida; order Pinales; family Pinaceae; genus Pseudotsuga; species Pseudotsuga menziesii. The sequence goes on from LPNX010145775.1 coordinate 369,052, forward strand.
GCTTGATCTATGAACTAGAAAGCAGTTGGTCCGGAAAAGCTAAGGTACAGGAAACCCAACTCAATGCATGACTAGCGCTAGGGCTTGGGAGGACAGATCTGCAGTTTCAGGGTCATCGGGAGGCTAATGGCTTAGCGTTGAGAATGAGAAGAGATCAGGGAGACCAGATCTACAAGCCCAAATCAAGAAAATAGCAGGAAAATCAGATCTAGAAAAGTCAAAATCTAATGATGGGGCTAAGACTTTGAAAACTGATTTTTTCAGATCTAGGGCAAACCAAGATGAATTAGCACAACGTTGAGGGTGTTCTGGGATGCTAGGGACCCGATCTATCAGCCTATCATGTCAGATTTCAGAAAAACCTACTTCTGGAGAAGGCCAATTTTCAGTGAGGGCGCTAGGGCAGTTTCAGTCTATTTTTCAGATCCTAGTCAAACTGTTGAGCCTCTTAACAGTGTTGGGGTTGATTTGGACTGCCCAAGACCTGATCTATCCGTCTGTGAAGTCAGAAATCAGAAAAACTCAAAACCCTAGCAGGTCAATTTTTTCAGTGGAGGGTTATGCAGTTTTCTGCTAAAAATCAGATCTAGGTCAATCTATGAGGAACTTGACCAGCGTTCCAGTTGATTTAGTTAGGGGGAGGCCCGATCTATGAAACCCAGAAATGGTTTGGCAAAAGATCGGATAGTTCCCTGATTATTTGATTTTTTAGGTTTTTATGGTTTAGGAGTTTTCAGAAAAATAGTTAAATTTCAGCAAGGTACAATGGAATAAGATCAAAAAAGAAGAACTTACCTATGGATCTTACCTAGATAAGCTTGTAGAAGTCTGTAACAGTGACAATCTTAGCTATCCCGATCAATTCTGGAAGATCCCCGTGATTTCTATGGCATATGCAAGCTCCAAGTCATTAAAGCGCCCCCTACCTTGCATGAGCAAACGCCAACCATATCAGATTTGCACATACAAAATAAAGAAACTGAATGCTACAAGACAGTAAAATGAAGTAATCATAGATTGCAATGAAACTAATGAAACCCCCCTGATCCAAGACGAAGAGAACCGAGCGAGTTGAGGTCCCCCTACAAAAACGCTCCAGCCAAAACGCCCTCCTACAGACAAAACAATGATAGCCACGAAAAAAAATAGATCTCACGAGAATTTCCACGATGCTAGTAAGCTGAAGACAAGCTAATCACCATTTGAGCACATCAGATGCAAAGCAAATCCAAAAAAATTTCCACAGAAAAAAGTTTTTCTATTATTCAGATTCAAGAGCCAAAGACCCCTTGCAATTGAGAAGCTCTCTCCTTTAAATAGAAATGAGAGAACCTCAATCATAACCAAATCTTAACCACTTTCAAAACGAGTGGCTAAGATTAAAAGATACAATGTTCTAATCAATGGTTGAGATGAGTTCAACATACGATACATGGATCAATATAATTATAATTTACCAAAGTGGACTTAAACCACCCAAATAAAGGTAACCCACTCAACAAGAAATAAATGAAAGCACATGGTGGGTCCAAGGAGTGTTTGACTAACTCCGTTTGGGTGTCCCCATGGCACAATAAATAATATAGCAATTTAAAATTTTGATTTTTGTGCCTCCTTGAGGAAATCGTGGGTCTCCCAAAAAGCTCCAGAAAATATATAAAATTTGCCCCAAAATAGGTGCAGGCCCCATAAAATGCTGAAACTGCTGGAGAAGGTGTGGAAGACATCACTCTCATCATTGGGACTCACCCCATGCCATTTCTTTGCCTCAGTAGCCCAAATCGATTTCTTCAATAGCCATTTGATCATTTTTTAATCTGCCTCGGGAAACGTGATACTGCTAAAACAACCTCCTAGGGTGCCTGCGTTGTCAAATTGAGCCCTCCAAGCTCTCTGGGATGGGGTTACAATGGTACAAACAAGTGGTTGCACCCCTTTATGGCCATACAACGCCCTAGGAGATCCAACTGAAACATCTCCCTGCTCAAACAAATCAATCTGTGAAGAAAAACTGCATTAGAAAAACAGAATAAGCCTGATCACGTCTGTAAGTGCTCGGAACTGAAAATAAACTATCTCATTGGACTCAGAGAGTCCCAATCCATCTAAGGTGTATACTCATACCCCTCATAGGTCTCTATCTGATCATCAATCATATCCAATAAACAATATAACCATCTGTGAATAATCAGACACCAATAATAACTCAGAATACATCCATCTGTTGCAAGTGTTTAAAGGTTAAACCATGCTCTACAACTCATTCAAGTAACAAAATCAACAAGTAGCATTCATTTCACTGGCGGTACATCAACAAATACTTATAAATATCAGGCTTTGTTTATTATTACTTAGACTCAGACTTTCAAGACTATACTCACTTCATAGCTGTAGTCATTTTACTAGTGAAGGGTGAAAGGTGGAAATGACAAGGCTAAGGCAAAGGATGACCTCCTACCAAACATCATGACACTTTGGACAAGGAAAAGGGCAAACTCACTACAATCAATACTGGACAAACATCAACACAAGGAATGGCAATGGCTCACAGATGGATGAGTTGTTTAGAGAGTGCTTATTCAACTTAAGCATCATGTCTACATCAATTTCGATCCAAGTTCATTAGGATCACATTTCATTCTGTGGCCTTTTGGCCTATATGAACCCTTTGGGACTTCACCAGTGCTTAAAAGCACATCTAATCGCAGCTTTCATCCGGGCCATATTTATTTTTAATACGGTCAGCAATCCTTTGATATAACATTTTTTTAACCATTGTTTTTTTGGACCTTTTCTTATACTCTTCAAGGAGTATTTTTTTTTAGCATTTCATTGCTCTTGCCCTTTTTGCCTATGTTAAGAAACACAGTTTTACAATTTTCATTTTCCATGGGCGCATATTTCATATTTCAATAAAAGTAGTACATGAGCTTTCAGTTTTAGCCAACAACATCTCAAGTGACTAGGGGGGGATTCTGCACAGTGCCTAGCATCGGGACAACCGACCAGAATGATTTAGGCATACAATCCAACTTACCAAAGGCAAGTTCTGTCACCAACTCAGAGCCGAGACACAATATAAACAGGGAGGCTTGTCCAACAAAGGTTTCTAGCGGGGAAAAAGGTCCTCCATGCCATAAGTCAAGAAGTCAGTCAGGTTGAAAATTAAACTGGAAGGTAATGGATGGGTGAAGACAATGAATGATGGAGCCAACACTAGCAAGCCAAAACAATGGTGGGAATGACTACCTCTATTCTCCCTAAGGAGGGTAAAACCAATGAGTATAGATCAAGAACTTCACAGTCTGAGTAAGGACATCAATACATAGTATAAGATACAACCAAGTCCATATAATTATGACCGCCAGATCATGATACCACAATTCAATACATGTCACAAGAATCAGTATAAGAGCAATAATAACCATAACACAATATAAAATGCTGAGTCATAACCATGCAATATAATCCATCTGAAACACCATCTATCCAATGAGAAAGTACTGATATAACACTGGGCATCCATGATTGCTCTGAAACGACATAAATGGCTACATCGGTCCTCAAATCTGAGTGTCCTGTGACTCAATCCTGAGATGGGAGAGTACAATAGTCCACTAACATAATAATGATCCATAAAAAATGCTCATCTCAGCATCTCACATATAAGAGATCTCGCTGAAAATGTACCGTGTCTGAAAAATAGAATATGGTAGCCTAGCTACTGTATATGTGATAACATCTTGCTCCAGCTGGGACAAGTGCTCTGCTGAAAAGAGCGCTTGAGAACCTCAGAATCTCTGGTCCTCGCACTCTGCTTCTCGCATCCTCGATCAATCCATCTAGCTCTGCAACTGCTACCAAAAATGCACCTGAATATCTGCAACATGTCTAGAGCTATACCAAACTCACAGACCGGTCATCAGAACAATATGTGGATAATATATAAAATACTAAAAATAAAGATGCATGAAACTGAAAAGCAGAAAATAAATCTAATCTATAAGCATAACTTTCAGTAAAAGTTTGATTTTTTATTTTGCAGGATAATAGAATTACGCTAAGAGCTTCAAACAACAAAGCAAAACACTATACTACTACCGGGAAAGGCTTATTTAATCCTACCTACCCTACTCTAACCAGTTTAGACAAGTGTTAGGTAAAATCATAAATCCAATGCAACCACTTGCTAAACAAACCTATTGAGCTTTCTTTACAATTAATGATACAACAAATCAAAGATGGCTTGTGAGCAATGTAAATGAAAATTGAAGCCATTATAACTTGTTGTTTGAAAATTAAAGAAAGACATGGATGAAAAGAAATGAAATCATGCCAGGGATGAGATTGATTGTTGCAAACTTCTTCTAGCCATAGATCGATAGGATCATAAAATTTATGCAAGTTTAAATTTGATGAAATAAAAGACTACGATACATGATTCATCCCCCCTAGGCCATCATTTCTTCTCTCCTCTTTCTGGTTAGCACACTCAATCATACTCATATCATGATCAATGGTGAAGCAAAATAGGGACAAATTAAAAATCATTAAACCAGAAATTGAGATTAACCCCATTTGTCGCTTATAAAAAGAGAAAATATGGAATTGGTCTTTATAGAGCTTTTCATTCACCCAATCAAAGAAATTAGCAAAATTTAAAGCATTATGCACCAAGGATGAAAGGAGATAAAATGTTTTACCTTTGACCATTTGGAACTTTCGAGACTCTGTGCAGCGTGATACCATAGAGGACTTCAATAGATGGGATGGGAGGGTGGATTGACAAATTAAAACTTGATTTGGATCACCTAAGATGAACACCAATCTTCCATGTGATATGGGACATTCGCTAGAGAAATTGGCAAGATTGAAACTAACCTCCCAAGAACTAGACTCACTATGATTAATATCCTCTACCAAATCACCTTGATCAAAAGTATGACGGGGAATAGCAGCAACATTACAAGAATCATTCCTTGGAGGCTCTTGATTATTATTCGGACGCAGATTCCAGTTCGACAGATGTGATCAAGAAGGCTCTAGGTCAATCTCGCACACTATTATATCATCATCATGTGGTTGTTCTTCTTGAGATTGTTCATCACATTCAACTGAGGATAAATGATCATCATCATTCATTTGACAAGGAAAAACATCACCATGTTCATTTCTATCCTCACAAACTTGGTCTTCAACTACAATATGACCACATGATTGCTCTTCAATGGAAGTTTTATTAATTTCAACCTTTTCTTCTTCTGCAGTGGTATGATCAAGGTTTGAATCCAGACTCTGATAGGTTGGATACTGACTCAAATTATCATCAATTCGGCAATGACTATGGAGCTCCTCTTCTAAAGGCTCTTTAATGGACTCACAAATGGAAGGCTCAACTATGGATGCTTCTTGATGGTGATCAGGTTCCCTTCTACGGATCAAATCCAGGATTTGCTCTGTGACTGCTTTAGGTAATAATAACAGAGTATCTCGTATGATTTGATTGATATCCCTCTTAGTTTCATCATGAGGTTTTGAAACATTATTCTCGAAGTACTCTATAACATTCTTATGGATTGCATGCACGCTCATAATTTGGAACATATCAGGAGAGGAATGGTCCAATTGAGAAAGCACTTCGCCAATATACCGATTATAATCATTGCTCGATTCACACTCTGAAGAATCATCAGTGTTCATACTCCAACTATTAATTAACAAATCTGTGAACATGTCATACCCAGTGATGGATCCTGGTGCTAAATGATCAAACCATAGTTGAACATCCCCTTGCAAGGATTCTCCTAAGGCTCACATATAAACATCTTCATTGTCTGCACCTCTAGATTCCATGTAATCCCAGAGAATGTCCAAATGACTTTCAATAGATATATCATTATTTCCACTAAACCGGGGCATCCTCCTAGTGTAATCATTCGACATAGGATGAGGTGCTCATGGTATTTCAGAAAAGTCAAAAGGAGACCATTTGTCTTGCTTTTTAACAACTTTTGTTACATGGCTATAAGGCTTTGATTGGGAATGACTTCTAGGTTCATGCCGACTTACAGGTCCACTCGAGATGGTCGGGAAATTTTTATTGCATGGGTGAGGCAGTTGGTGGGTATCATAAAGATTGTGATAACTAGATTCATACCCATAATCATGCTCGAAGTCATCCTCATACTCGTAGTATGACCTCCTTCTATTCCTTTCGTTTATTTGTCTGTTAGTTTCAATCATGTTCTTGGTTACTTCCTTCAAGTGCTTCAAAAATACATCCGAATTCATTATGATTTATGGTATGTTCTAAGGACTTAAAATTAATGTGTTGGGTACGATCCTCAGTGGAGTCGCAGGGTGGAGTCGCTAGGTGAACCACACAAGTAATTCACCAATAAAAGATATGTCGTAGGGAAAGGTGAGGTATGTTGAACCAAGGTAGGCCTCTACCTCCTCGGCAACGGCGCCAAAAATGTTGGCAAAGAGAACGGGAATAGAGCCTAAGGATAAATGTCGGACCAGGGTAGGCCTCTACCTTCCCCGACAACGACGCCAAAATGTTATCACCCGCCTTGTAGTTGCCTGCTTGTGGTGGATCCAAAATGGATGGTAGAGGGGCAAGCAACTAAGGGGTGGAACCACGATTGCCTAGACTCCCAAATGGATGGTTGTCACGCCAATAAAGGCAGCCTTCACTTTAGGTTATCCTAGTCCAGGACAACAATGGGGGAGACCCGGATCTGCTCTCGACAGGAGAGATCGGACCTAGACACCAGAAGAAGATCAGATGGGGCTTTAGGGTACTTAAGGTGCAAGGTGAATGGAAACCCTAGTTCTAGGGTTTAGGTACTAGCAACTGGTGGAGGTGACCACCGTCTTGGGAAACGTAACTATAATAGGGTAAACAAGGACAGAGTTGGGACTATCTAGTACCTAGAAATCAGACTCAATGAAAGGTATTTGAGTTATCAGTAAATGTTGGTAAAGGGCAAAGGCTAAGAGCCTAAGGGTAGCACTAGCTAGGAGATTAGTGCTTTGTGTGCATTGGGCAATGGAGTCAGCAGTAAACCAACGTTTCAGAAAACACACCTGGGAGACACCTTGATCTACGAACCAGAAAGCAGTTGGTTCGAAAAAGCTAAGGTACAGGAAACCCAACTCAATGGATGACTAGCTCTAGGGCTTGGGAGGACAGATCTGCAGTTTCAGGGTCATCGGGAGGCTAATGGCTCAGCGTTCAGGATGAGAAGAGATCAGGGAGACCTGATCTACAAGCCTAAATCAGGAAAACAGCAGGTAAATCAGATCTAGAAAAGTCAAAATCTAATGATGGGGCTAAGACTTTGAAAACTGATTTTTTTAGATCTAGGGCAAACCAAGATGAATTAGCACAGCGTTGAGGGTGTTCTGGGATGCTAGGGACCCGATCTATCAGCCTATCCTGTCAGATTTCAGAAAAACCTACTTCCGGAGAAGGCCAATTTTCAGTGAGGGCACTAGTGCAGTTTCAGTCTATTTTTTAGATCTCAGTCAAACTGTAGAGCCTCTTGACAGCGTTGGGGTTGATTTGGACTGCCCAAGACCCGATCTATTCGTCTGTGAAGTCAGAAATCAGAAAAACTCAAAACCCTAGCAGGTCAATTTTTTAGTGGGGGGTTATGCAGTTTTCTGCTAAAAAATAAGATCTAGGTCAATCTATGAGGAACTTGACCAGCGTTCCAGTTGATTTAGTTAGGGGGAGGCTCGATCTATGAAACCCATAAATGGTTTGGCAAAAGATCGGACGGTTCACTGATTATTTGATTTTTTAGGTTTTTATGGTTTAGGAGTTTTCAGAAAAATAGTTAAATTTCAACAAGGTACAATGGAATAAGATCAGAAAAGAAGAACTTACCTGTGGATCTTATCTAGATAAGCTTGTAGAAGTCTGTAACAGTGACAAACCTAGCTATCCCGATCAATCCTGGAAGATCCCCATGATTTCTATGGCATATGCAAGCTCTAAGCCATCAAAGCGCCCCCTACCCTGCATGAGCAAACGTCAACCATATCAGATTTGCACATACAAAATAAAGAAACTGAATGCTACAAGATAGTAAAATGAAGTAATCATAGATCGCAATGAAACTAATGAAAACCCCCTGATCCAAGACGAAGAGAACCGAGCGAGTTGAGGTCCCCCTACAAAAACGCTCCAGCCAAAACGCCCTCCTGGAGACAAAACAATGATAGCCACGAAAAAAATAGCTCTCACGAGAATTTCCATGATGCTAGTAAGCTGAAGACAAGCTAATCACCATTTGAGCACATCAGATGCATAGCAAATCCAGAAAAATTTCCACAGAAAAAAGTCTTTCTATTATTCAGATCCAAGAGCCAAAGACCCCTTACAAATGAGAAGCTCTCTCCTTTAAATAGAAATGAGAGAACCTCAATCATAACCAAATCCTAACCACTTTCAAAACGAGTGGCTAAGATTAAAAGATACAATGTTCTAATCAATGGTTGAAATGAGCTCAACATACAATACATGGATCAATATAATTATAATTTACCAAAGTGGACTTAAACCACCCAAATAAAGGTAACCCACTCAACAAGAAATAAATGAAAGCACATGGTGGGTCCAAGGAGTGTTTGACTAACTCCGTTTGGGTGTCCCCATGGCACAATAAATAATATAACAATTTAAAATTTTGACTTTTGTGCCTCCTTGAGGAAATCGTGGGTCTCCCAAAAAGCTCCAGAAAATATATAAAATTTGCCCCAAAATAGGTGCGGGCCCCATAAAATGCTGAAACTACTGGAGAAGGTGTGTAAGACATCACTCTCATCATTGTGACTCACCCCATGCCATTTCTTTGCCTCAGTAGCCCAAATCGATTTCTTCAATAGCCATTTGATCATTTTTTAATCTGCCTCGAGAAACGTGATACTGCTAAAACAGCCTCCTAGGGTGCCTGCGTTGTCAAATTGAGCCCTCCAAGCTCTCTGTGATGGGGGTACAATGGTACAAACAAGTGGCTGCACCCCCCTATGCCCATACAACGCCCTAGGAGATCCAATTGAAACATCTCCTTGCTCAAACAAATCAATCTGTGAAAAAAAACTCCATCAGATAAACAGAATAAGCCTGATCACATCTGTAAGTGCCCGGAACTGGAAATAAATTGTCTCATTGGACTCAGAGAGTGCCAATCCATCTAAGGTGTATACTCATATCCCTCATAGGTCTCTATTTGATCATCAATCATATCCAATAAACAATATAACCATCTGTGAATAATCAGACACCAATAATAACTCAGAATACATCCATCTGCTGTAAGTGTTAAAAGGTTAAACCATGCTCTACAACTCATTCAAGTAACAAAATCAACAAGTAGCATTCATTTCACTGGTGGTACATCAACAAATACTTATAAATATCAGGATTTATTTATTATTACTTAGACTCAGACTTTCAAGACTATACTCACTTCATAGCTGTAGTCATTTTGCTAGTGAAGGGTGAAAGGTGGAAATGACAAGTCTAACGCAAAGGATGACCTCCTACTCATCATCATGACACTTTGGACAAGGAAAAGGGCAAACTCACTACAACCAATACTGGACAAACATCAACACAAGGAATGGTACTGGCTCACAGATGGATGAGTTGTTTAGAGAGTGCTTATTCAACTTAGGCATCATGTCTACATCAATTTTGATCCAAGTTCATTAGGATCACATTTCATTCTATGGCCTTTTGGCCTATATGAACCCTTTGGGACTTCACCAGTGCTTAAAAGCACAGCTAATAGCAGCTTTCATTCGGGCCATATTTATTTTTAATAAGGTCAGCAATCCTTTGATATAACATTTTTTTAACCATTGCTTTTTTGGACCTTTTCTTATACTCTTCAAGGAGTATTTTTTTTTTAGCATTTTATTGCTCTTGCCCTTTTTGTCTATGTTAAGAAACACAGTTTTACAATTTTCATTTTCCATGGGCGCATATTTCATATTTCAATAAAAGTAGTACATGAGCTTTCAGTTTTAGCCAACAACATCTCAAGTGACTAGGGGGAATTTTGCACAGTGCCAAACATTGGGACAACCGACCAGAATGATTTAGGCATACAATCCAACTTACCAAAGGCAAGTTCTTTCACCAACTCAGAGCCGAGACACAATATAAATAGGGAGGCTTGTCCAACAAAGGTTTCTAGCGGGGAAAAAGGTCCTCCATGCCATAAGTCAAGAAGTCAGTCAGGTTGAAAATTAAACTGGAAGGTAATGGATGGGTGAAGACAATGAATGATGGAGCCAACACTAGCAAGCCAAAACAATGGTGGGAATGACTACCTCTATTCTCCCTAAGGAGGGTAAAACAAATGAGTATAGATCAAGAACTTCACAGTCAGAGTAAGGACATCAATACATAGTATAAGATACAACCAAGTCCATATAATTATGACTGCCAGATCATGATACCACAATTCAATACATGTCACAAGAATCAGTATAAGAGCAATAATAACCATAACACTATATAAAATGCCGAGTCATAACCATGCAATATAATCCATCTAAAACACCATCTATCTAATGAGAAAGTACTGATATAACACCGGGCATCCATGACTGCTCTGAAATGACATAAATGGCTACATCGGTCCTCAAGTTTGAGTGTCCTGAGACTCAGTCTTGAGATGGGAGAGTACAATAGTCCACTAACATAATAATGATCCATAAAAAATGCTCATCTCAGCATCTCACATGTAAGAGATCTGGCTGAAAATGTATTGTGTCTGAAAAATAGAATATGGTAGCCTAGCTACTATATATGTGATAAAAACGCTCATGATTTGGAACATTTCAGGAGATGAATGATCCAATTGAGAAAACAAATTGTCAATATACTGATTATCATCTGCACAATCGTTGCTAGATTTATACTCTAAAGAATTATCAGTGTTCCTACCCCACTTATCTATTAACAGATCTGTGAACATGTCATACCCAGTGATGGATTGTGGTGCTAAATGATCAAACCATAGTTGAACATCCCCTCGCAAGGATTTTCCTAAGGCTTGCATATAAACATCTTCATTGTCTGCACCTCTAGATTCCATGTAATCCCATAGAATATCCAAATGACTTTCAATAGATATATCCTTATTTCCATTAAACTGGGGCAACCTCCTAGTGTAATCATTTGACATAGGATGAGGTGCCCTCGGTATTTCAGAAAAGTCAAAAGGAGACTGCTTGTCTTGTTTTTTAACAACTCTGGTTACTTGGCTATAAGGTTTTGACTAGGATTGACTCCTAGGTTCATGTCGACTTACAATATATTAGGGGTAGTCATGACAAAACTTGTATTACATTGTTGAAGAGGATTAGAAGGATCATTCACTTGATGCTTGCTTACTGGCCCACTCGGGATGGTTGGGAAATCTTTATTGCATGGGTGAGGAAATTGGTGGGTATCATAAAGATTGTGGTAACTAGATTCATACCCATAATCATGCTTGAGATCATCCTCATACGCATAATCTGACATCCATCTATCCCTTTCGTTTATTCGTCTTTTAGCTTCATTTATACTTTCATTTAATTCCTTCATGTGTCTTAATAATACATCTGGATTCATTATGATTTATGGGATGGGTTCGCTTTTTAGTGGAGTCGCGTTGTGGAGTCGCCAGGTGAACGAATTGTCGTGTTCACCAACGGATGATGTCGTAGGAGAGGTAAGGTATGTGGAACCAAGGTAGGCCTCTACCTCCCCGGCAACGTCGGGAAGATGTTATCACCAACCTTATAGTTGCCTATGTGAGATGGATCCAGGATGGACGGTAGAGGGACAAGCAACTAAGGAGGTGGAACCAAGATTGCCTTGACTACCAAATGGATGGTTGTCACGCCAATCGAGGCAGTTTGCACTTTATGTTATCTTAGCCCAAGACAACAATGGGGGAGACCCAAATCTACTTCCGACAGGAGAGATCAGACCTAGACACCAGATTAGATCAAATGGACTTGAGGTACGTAAGGTGTAAGGTGATGTTAACCATAGATCTATGGATGACGTTACTAGGTGAACTAAGGCTTTGGATCAGGGTTTAGGAGATATGAGATTTGATCCAAGTTGGGACACGGATGACCTATGAGGTAAATACTAGATTTGGGGTTAAGGTACTAGCAAGAGTTAAAGATATCCACTGCCTTAGGAAACGTGACCAATGCAGAACTGGTGAGAACAAGATTGGGGTTATATAGTACGAAGGGATAGACTCGAAGGAAGGTATGATAGTGTCAAGGCACCTGAGTCAACAGGAGAAGGTCAAAACGCAAGGGAAAAAGGAAAAAGAGGGGAAAGAGGGGGTAGCGCTAGGGTTGGAGATCAGTGCCTTTCAGATCTAGGGCAATGGAGTCATTTTTTGCCCAGGGTTGAAGAAGACCCACCTGGGTTTAGACCCGATCTACAAACCCAAACAGTGGTTTTGCTGGAAAAGATCAAATTTCGAGAAAAGAGGGCAACATGGAAGGTAGTGCTAGGGTTTGAAGATCAGTGTTTTTCAGATCTAGGGTAACATAGTCACTTCTAGCTCAACGTTGAGGAAGACCCACTTAGGGCATGACCTGATCCACAAAACCCAGAAATGGTATGCAGCGCCCTAGGAAATCCAACAAAATCATTTCCCTGCTCAAACATGTCATATAGTAAAGCAAAACTGCACCTGAAAGGTACACTGAGCCAAATCATCTTTGCAACTGCTTGGAGCTGAAAGCAAGCTGTCTCATTGGACTCAGGGAGTCCAAATCCATCCTAGGTGCATACTCATACACCCTATAGGTCTCTCCATTATCATATACAATATCCAATATACCCAGATAGACACAACAATAATCTGTAAATGACCAGATAACCAATAATATAACCCAAGCCAACATCCATCTGCTATAAGTGTTTCAAAGGTTAAGTCATGCTCTACAAGTACAAATCATTCAAGTAACAATTATAACAATTAGCAATCACTTACTGGCGATCTATCAACCAAATATAAAGGATTTCATTTATTAAGTGTAACTCATACCAGAGTTTCAAAACCATACTCACTTCATAGTTGTAATCAATTTGCTAGTGAAGGGTGAGGGCTAAAATCTACCAGGCTAGGGCAAAGGGTGACTACCAACTTGACATTGTGACATTTCGGATATGGAAGGGGGATACTCACTCTAGCATATGACGAACAAGCAACAACACAGGGGATGGCAGTGTCTCACAAATGGGTGAGTTACTTCAGAGGTGCTTATTCACCTTGACAAATGCTCAGAATCCAAATCAAATACAAGTGAGGCCAACAATCTTCAGATAGAACTTTTATGAATCATTGCTTTTTGGGCCTTTGATTTTCCATAGCCTTGGTCCACGCATTTATTATACGGACTTTTATTATTTTAGGCTTTATGCATTCATGTATGTTGAAAAACACTTCTTTTCATAAATGTTTTAAGATATTCATTTCAATATATTTCAAAGCCAATTTCATTAGGCTAGCCTTGCATTCACGTATGTTTAGAAACACTACTTTTCATGAATGAGTTTTTTCACAAGATATTCATTTCATTTCCAAATAGATTGTATTGATGGCAATGCTACTTGCTTCAGGTTTAGCCAACACAAGCTAAGCAACTAAGATCCGAAACACAAATAAACAAGGAGGCTTGTCCAACAAAGGCTCTAGTGGGGAAAGGTCCTCCATGCCACTAGTCAAGTAGTAGATCTGGTCGAAAACATAATTGGAAGGTAATGGATGGGTGGAGATAGTAAATAATGAAACCAACACTAGCAAGCCAAAGTATGGTGGGAATGACTACCTCTATTCTCTCTAAGGAGGGTAAAACCAATGAGTATATATGAGGAACTTCCAGGTCTGAGTAAGGACATCAATACATAATATAGGTACATCCAAGTCCACATATTTATATGACTGCCAGATCATGACACTAGATGCTAATACATGTCACAAAAATGAGTATAAGAGCAATGATAACCATAACACAAGAAAATATAAGCCGAGTCATAAACATGTAAATAATCCATTTGAACCAACATCTGTTCAATGAGCAAACACTGATGCAAATTTGGGCACTACTAACTGCTCTGCAACAATGTTATCGGAACCGGACCGGTCATCGAACCGATGAAGCCCAAAATGTGAACCGGACCGGAACCGGCAAAAAAACCGGGTAAAAAACCCGTTGACTAAAAAATACATAAAATATTCATATTTTGTAAAAAACATATATATATTCATGTGCATACATATGAATCCATACCATTAATACAAAAATATGCAAATTTTCTCATATATATAGCAAATATGGGTGCAAATATCCAAAATAGCACCTAGTGCAATACATCTCTGAGGTTCTGAACCAAAGTACATTAACAAAGAGGCTCCAAAAGAAAGGCAGGGTGAATCTGTGACACATTATATGTTCATGTCATGTGTGCCCTATAATTGCCTTCATACATGCATTGGTACTATGCATTGTCTCCACTATGCCCAATTCTTGCAATTGTACATCATTAATTGATCTTCCACTTCACCTTTGCATGTTCTCAATGATTCTCTGAGGTTAGTAAAACCATTAGTCCCCTTCACCTTAGGGTATCTACCTCCTTTTTGCCACAGGAAAAAAGCATCTCCTTCATCACCACTTTCATTCATAACATTGGCTTGATACTATTGTGAGATGTCCATCTTCCACTTCTTGCAGTCCCTCTTCAAGTGCCCTGGCTCCTTCACACTATAGTTACACTAACAGCTAAAAAACACGCATATGCAAACACCTTTATCCTATATGATTAGTAAATTACACATGGAGAATTTTTCTAATGAAATTCCTTGAAACTGACTCAACTAGATAATCAATCCTTGGGCTCCTGTTATAAAAGTAAACAGTATGCTTAGTATGATTTCTATAAAATTTCAACTCTATGTGAATAGTGAAACTGCATAAACTCCTTTTATTGGACTGCACATTATGCCTTCAATTAATTGACTTGAAGTGCATGGTCTTCAATCTTTCTGTTTACTAGAAGCTTTATTTGCAGCTCATGAAATGACATATTGCAGATTGAAGAACATAATGCAATGTTTTATGTGCTTATGTTGTAAACAATTTCATCTTTAGAGCTGCTTCTTGTTGAAATTTGTTTCATGGTACATAGATTTGCACTTTTAGTGAACAAAACCCTAACTAAAACTGACTAAACATCTCTGAAATGGTAGACTGTCTAGATTCATAAATCTGGACTGTAAACTTACAAATGCAGTTCTTGCATTAAATGGAAAACACAGAACATCAGACTGTTATGTGTTAGTTTGCATAAAATTAAGTTTTCTGGAAATTGTAACAGCACGTAGATAGCTGCATTCAATCACACATACTTGGATTACTCAGGAAAGAGGAAAGTTATAAAGGCAATAGCTCAACACTAATGTGTCACAGATTCACCCTGCCTTTCTTTTGTAGATTCACCTAGTGCAATACATCTCTGAGGTTTTGAACCAAAGTACATTAACAAAGAGGCTCCAAAGTACATCAGCAAAGTTTTATTTTCTGGTTTTAAAAAAAAAAATTGAGTTTCCTGAGTCCCCAGTCCAGACCGGCCGGTTCGGCCGGTTTTGGCCGGTTTTGGCCGGTTCCGGCCGGTTCCATACCCGGTCTGGAAAAAAATCCGGTTTTTTCAAAAAAAATTGCTGACCGGACCGGCCAACCCTGTAAACCGGTCAGACCGGCCGGTTTTGCCGGTTCCGGTCTGGTTCCGATAACACTGCTCTGCAAGTGGCTAAATGGCTACATCAGTTCTCCGATCTGAGTGTCCTAAGACTCGGTCATGGCATGGGAGAGTACTATAGTCCACCATTAAAATAATGATCCATAATAAATGCTCATCTTAGCATCTCATGTGTAGGGAAGCTGGCTGAAAAAATGTGTTGAATCTGAAAAATAGAATATGGTTGCTCGACTACTATATATGTGATAACAATGCCAATCATTTATTTCTGCCAGAAGTGGTTGAGTTGGTTAATGCATGGGAATGGGAAGAGTATGGACAAATTCGAATTGCATTAGAGGAAATTTCAACTCAAAATGGGCCTCCTAAGGAAAATTAATAAAATAATAGTTAAAATAATAAAATAATATTTATTAATTTTGGAGGAAGAAAAGAAAAAACTAATTTTTTGTTGTTATTTTCGACATATCTCCTTGTGTTTTTACTCAAATTTCGATCGGGAGAGCTCGTTGTATGCGGGATTAAATTTCGCATCCAACGAGTACCCACTTGGCATACTTTTGACGGGCCTTGCTACCCCAAAAACAAGAAATACCTGAAAAAACGTGAAATTCCGCATCCAACTAGCTAGGCCCGTCAAAAGTATGCCGAGTGGGTACTCGTTGGATGCGGAATTTAATTTCGCATCCAACGAGTCATCATCATGTTTTTTCAGGTGTTTCTTGTTTTTGGGGTAGCGGGGCCCTTCAAAAGTATGCCGAGTGGATACTAGTTGGATGCAGAATTTAATTCCGCATCCAACGAGCTTTCTCGATCGAAATTTGAGTAAAACACAGGGAGATATGTCGAAAATACGAACAAAAAAAGTAGTTTTTTTTATGATACCTATCCCCAAATTTACATTAAAAAATTGTTTAAGAGGGTGCTCCCTTTTTGAATTTTAAAGCATTTTGATTGGCTAATACATGATGACATGGAATTTGTATTATTTTTGGAAGGCTCATTTTAAATTGAAATTTCCTCTAATGGGCAGAGCACCCATTTTGGAAAAACGTGTTTTGACTTCTTGGGCAAGTAAAAACCCAAAAACGTATGCCCATTCTATTATGCATCCACGTTTTTCTCTTCCTCACTTTTTTGGAAGCTACTGGACATTTTTGATCATCCATCCTTCATTCATGTTGAGCTCTCACGCAGCTTAGCCTTCCTGGGTTTTTATCCTTCACGTTTTCAGTTGTTTCCTCATTTTTCCATGCCCAGGAAATTCGTTTTTGTGTTGCTAAGTGAATGGCCAGCAATGATTCACGATTTTGGGATTCATAGCAGTCATTTTGCTCATGCAATGCCCATAATCGTTTCTGAGTTCGAATTGCTCACCCAGGGGTCGATTTCTCCATTTTACCCATACGTTTTTGGTTGAAAAACGTTTTTACTCAAACCCAGATCTTGCATTTAGTTGTGTGTGCATCCTTTGTTCTGGTCTGAACTGGTTTGGAGTGGAATTGGGGAAGAATTAGCTTGATAAGCCTAGTGGGGAAAGGAACCTCACAGACAGATCAAGGGGAGCTGGTTTTTCTTCTTTGCACACCCCGAAGAGCACTGGAATGGAAGGCATAACTTGAGGGACTGTGTAGCAGAGAAGAGGATGCTTCCTTGTGTTGGGTGTGTAGGTGTTGGGAAAGCCAAGCCAGATCTTGTGTAGGTGTCCATAGCTCTGTGGTTGAGCTCACTAGCTTAGCAATTCAACCTTCGACCTCCTTAGCAACCTGATAAACCCAAATGTAGTTTTGGCTTGGCTGAATTTTGATATATCTTTGGCTATGTGTGAGCCTGCTAGTGTTCCCTTATTCCTTGTGGGAATCATGCCCAACTCGGGGGTGGCAGTGGTGTTGAGAGATTGATGAGCACACTGGCCTATGGTTGTGTGGAACGTTGCAGCGACATAGTTGGTTGCGGGACAAGCTCCTTTTCAAGATAAGTATCTCTTGTGTTTAATCTCTGCAATGGTATTTGCTTAATGAAATATGATGAACATGTTGAATGTATTGCATGAATGTTTTTGCTTCCGCTGTAGATTGCATTATGCATCTGTAAATTTTTTATGTTTAATGCATTTTTAAGTTGTTTATGTTCATGGGGCTTAGGTCCCCATTTAAATGATAGCACCAGTGCCGTTGGTCGCGTACTCTCGGGCGGGAGGGGACGTGACACCACATTTCGCATCCCACAATTCGGAAGATCGACGGTTAGAAAGACATCTGTGAAAGATCGACGGTGCGGAAAACGAAAGACGGAGAATTGCGAAAGCAACGTTTGAGTTTTTGAGGACCCGCACTCCGCATCCCACGATCCAGAAGATCAACGGTCACGAAGAAGCCTGGAGGAGATCGACGGTGCAGAACGATTGGTGCGAAAAGATTAGAGCGGAAGCGGAAATCTCGAAATGACATTTTGGAAAGTCACAAACCCGCATTTTGCTATCTGCATCTTATCTCAGATCAACGGTCACGGAAGAGCCCACAGGAGATCAATGATGCAGAACGTTTGGTGCCGAAAGATTGGTTAGGAAAACAAAAAACATGGAATGATAATTTCACATATCTGATATCCGATTTCCAACTCAGATCGACGGTCATGAAAAGCTTGAAGGAGATCAACGGTGCGGAACGGTTGAGGCGGAAAGCTAAAAGTGCGTAAAGACATTTTGAGAAATGTCATAGTTAGGCAATTCGCAGTCCGGGAGGTCAACGGTCACGAAGAGCTTGAAAGAGATCAACGGTGCGGAACGGTTGAGGCGGAAAGCTAAGTGCAGAAAGACATTATGAGAAATGTCATAGTTAGGAAATCCACATACCGCATCCTATCTTGGATCTACGGTCAGGAAGATGCCCGAAATGAGATCAACGGCTCAGGGTGATTTCGGAAATAGAGCTACGGAAGAACACGACTGAAAGATTAACAGGAGTTTAGGTAGCTCACAAGGAGCTTGCAGAGGAGGAAAAGAAGCCCACGGGCGTGAGAAAAAGAGAAGCCCGAAGGCCCGAATATAGAGTATTCCCGCTGATGGAGGAGAGGAAGCCCACAGGCATTGGTTTGATGAATCCCACGTTCAGAGAACAAGGGAGCTCGCAGATCAGAAATGATCAAGAAGTTTTTAATTAATTACTTAATTAAAAATCGTTAATATCAGATTTGAAAGGGCATGATTGTGAAAGGGCATGTTTCCAGAATGAAGAGATGCGTCTGCAAGAAACGTGAAGGTATTTACACGCAGAGGGATGAGTGAGAGAAATTGTCTCTGGTGTCAGATCATAAAACCAGTAGTAGAGACTAGTAAGTGTGAAAGAGATTGAGGGGAAAAGAAATCTGAAAGATTATTGAAAACATATTAGGGTGGCAGGGTGGTGCTAGGGCAGGCAACAGGCCTGCAAAGGGTTGTAGCCTCCTTCCAGTGGTAGCTGGTAAATAGGGTGTAGTAGCATCCTGTCATTTGTAGCTGACAAAACCAGGGGGTCGTTGCCTCCTTCCAGTGGTAGTTGGGAAATAGGGTGTAGTAGCATCCTGTTAGTTGTAGCTGACAAAACCAGGGGGTCGTAGCCTCCTTCCAATGGTAGCTGGTAAATAGGGTGTAGTAGCATCCTGTCAGTTGTCGCTGACAAAACCAGGTGTTCGTAGCCTCCTTCCACTAGTTGCTGGTAAATAGGGTGTCGAAGCATTCTTTTAGTAGCAGCTGATAAACCACGGGGTCGTAGCCTCCTTCCAGTAGTTGATGGTAAATAGGGTGTAATACCATCTTTGTCTGTAGAAGCAGGAAAAACTATTTGTAAATAACAATTTTGCAGTAATATGAAGCTTTGGTGGCTTACCCAATTGGGGTTCCACGATAAAAATATGTGTTTTGTGTATCTTGTTGATTATATGTTTTGATTAAAGTTTAAATAGTGGTTAAAATGGTAAAAAGTTAACAATACTGATTCACCCCCCTTCTCAGTATTGAGCAATATTTCAACAATTGGTATCAGAGCAGGTTCCTTCACCATAGTTTAACAACTGGAAGGAAGATCCTATTTAAAAACCACTATGGATCAACAAGAAGGGTTCGATTCCAATAGAGCTCCAACACTTAATAAAGGAGAATATGCAGTATGGAGAAAAATAATGAGTGTATACTTACAGTCATTAGGATGTGGTGTATGGAATGCAGTTATCTCTGATTACATCCTACTAGAAAGAGTAAGGACCACATCTCAGAAATACTCCAAGAAAAATAACTCAAGGGCAATGGAGGCCATACTTGATGGATTACCTCAACCCATCAAAGAGAAGATAGGACAATGTATCAGCTAAGGAACCCTGGGTCAAATTAGAAAAACTTTACTCAGTTGAACAAAGAGCAGAAGCAAGAAATGCTATTCTCGAAGAGATTAGTGAAGATGAAGAAAATTCATTCATGGGGACAGTAGCTTTAGAAGATGATTCAGATATGGAAGGAGAAGTGAACCTAAAGGCAAAACTCATAAGCGCCCTTGAAGAATTGAGAAAGAGCAGGATGAAGAACAATTCTTTGAAAGAAAAATTGTCAAAGTGTCAAGAAGTGCAGAATTCAAAAGAAGAGGAAGTCAAGCTCCTCCAAGAAGAGCTACACAATTCAAGACAACAAGTGTTGGCTAGCAAAGAAGAGGTCGATGGCTTAAAACAAGAAGTTGTTGAATTCAAGGAAGATGTAAAGAAGCTAAAAGATCAGCTGACTGCCAGTGAGAAGTTCAAGGGAAGTACTGAAGCTCTTAATAAAATCCTCAGCTTACAAACATTCCCCAGGGATAAAACAGGTCTTGGATATAATCACAAAGAATCAAGCTCCATCACTCAAGAAGATGTTGGAAAGGTTAAAAATTGGGATAATGTTTCAAAAGACATATCCAGGCAGCAGAAGAATCACAAGGAAATGAAGTCCAGTCATCATAATTCTACTCATCCTCCCAAGATGAAAAACTTCAGAAGACATGCAATTGAAAAGAGTCATTACAAGCAGAAAACCCAGAGATTCTCCAAACATACATTATGGATATTGTCATTACTGTCACAAGTTTGGTCGCAAGGCTGATGATTGTAGAATCAAAGAAGAAGATCAAGGTCTGAAAAAGAAAGAAGACACTAACATCTCAAATGGAAAAAGACCTATTATATGTTTCATATGTCACAATATTGGACACTTTGCAAAACATTGCAAGAATAGTACATGCAGACCTTCCAAGGAAACTCAAAAAAAGGTATGGAAGATGAAAACCAAGAAACAAAGAAATAACAAACCAGTAAGCAAAGTACCTCATGGAAAGATGTGGAGAAGAAAGGAAGACTCCAAAGATATAGAAGAAATAAAGATTTCCAACATCTGTGAGGTCTCCAAAGATGATGATGAGCATAATAGTGCAATAGATAAAAAGTACATCCATTATGAGGAAAAACAAGATGGAGATGTTAAAGAATACACCGATGAAGATGAAAATGAAGGTGATGAAGAAGGAAATAGTGATGATTGTGGGATTCTTTTCTAAAGATCTCTCATGAATTAAAGAGAACCCTGAAAATGACATTAGGGAGAATCATGTACTCAAGGGGAGTTAAAGTCAGAAAAGTCAGAAAGCTATTTTCATCAAAGACAATAGGTGATCAAGGTTAAATGATAAGATTGGTGTATGGTTGACATAAAGAAAGTACAAGACCTATGAAGTAACATGAGAACAACAAAGTGTGTGATTCATGAATACCATGAAGTCTGCAATCAATTAGAAGATAAAGATTTTATGTTCACTTAGAAGTTGAAGTCATGACACAAAAATTTGTTTACAGTGGAAGAAAATGCCGAGTGTAAACTCTGTCACAAAAATGTTGGCAAAGGAGAGGAAGTACAGTGACAGGGGGAGTCCATGGATCTATCATTTAAGTTATCATCCAAGAACCTATTTCAAGAAAGGAAATGCTAAGATAAATGATAATGCATTGATTAAATAACCAAGTTCAGTTAACAAAGGGGAGATATGATGACAGGGGGAGTTGTCAGAAAGAAGAAAGACAGGAAATCCTATATCAAAATAGGTACAACATTGGTATAACAGGTTATCCTTTGTCATTGTTGTCAAAGGGAGAGAATGTTTAGATGTTGCCATCAATGCCAAAGGGGAAGATTGTTGAGTATATAGTTGTCATTGATGTCAAAGGTGTTCACGAATGACAAAGAAATAACCGGTGGATATGATGGCAGGACAAATTCAGTGAAAGACAAAGGTAGTGATGACATGGCATGGATGATGATATGGCAGATATGATGGCATGTCATGGCATAGTTGAGGATGTGGCATGGCATATATGATGATATGGAATATGATGGTGTCCTAATGATGACGTCATAAGAGTTCATTAATGACAAATGCAATGGATGAAATGGACATGGATGATAAGACAACATGAATGACTAATCTGAAGACTTCCAAGACAGTGTCGATAGTATGTGTAAACAATGGTTAATGAAACAAAGAACAGAGGTCGAGTGGAAGTGGAGATGCAGTATGAATGACAAAGTTGGTTAGACAAATGAAGAGTGGAAGTGTAGAAGAGTGAAATGAACGGGAGATAAAGTATATGTAACAATCGAAGAACAAAGAAACTATATCTGTGAGAGTGTTTATAAATTCTTTATAATCAGTAGCATGATGAAATTCTTTGTGTATAAATATTCAAAACTGTTAGAAATGGTCGCAGAGGATTTCCGCAAAGAAATTGTCCAGATCTGCAAAGTCATGGTGACATCCGCATTCGATCTAAAATCGATAGTCAGGAAGCATCCCGCACGAGATCCGACGGTTAAGGATCTGTTTCGCAAAGGATAGGCAGAAAAGGTGAAGTTCCGCAAAAGAGTATAGATCGATGGTCGAGAATAGATCCGCAGAAGATCTAAGGTTGAGAAGAGTTCGCAAGTGTACAGAGATCTACGGCTAAGGAGCGTTCTGCAATAGATCTACGGTCGTAGGAGGGTTCCGCAAAAGGAGTGCGAAAGAAGAAATCCGAATCTGATCAAGAGATCAATGGCCGTGGTTGAATTCGTAGAGGAGTTGTGAGATAGCAAACAGACGGTCAGGATTTAACCCGCAGTAGATCGTAGATCGATGGACAAGAATGAATCCGCAAAAGAAATCAACGGTTCATAAGAAAAGAGGAAAACGAAAAGCGGAAGATCAAGGTCTAGGATAATATGGGTTTCCGCAAACAGAAGTTTGAAAGGCGGAAAGCGGAAGGCGGAGAATCGCGAAAGAATGTGGGAAATGTCACAGTTCCGCATTTCGCATCCCGCGATCCGGAAGATCGATGGTCAGAAAGACATCTGTGAAAGATCGACGGTGCAAAAAGATTAGTGCAGAAAACAGAAGGCGGAGAATCGCGAAAAGAATGTGGGAAATGTCACAGTTTGCATTCTGCATCCCGTGATCTGGAAGATCGATGGTCAGAAAGACATCCATGAAAGATTGACAGTGCAAAAAGATCAGTGTGGAAAACAGAAGGCAGAGGATTGCGAAAGCAACGTTTGAGTTTTTGATCCGGAAGATCAACGGTCACAAAGAAGCCCGCAGGAGATCAACGGTGCAGAACGATTGGTGTGGAAAGATTGGAGTAGAAGTAGAAATCTTGAAATGACATTTTGGAAAAGTCACAAACCCGCATTTCGCTATCCGCATCTTATCTCAGATCAACGTTCATGGAAGAGCCTGCAGGAGATCAACGGTGTGAAACGTTTGGTGCGGAAAGATTGATTCGGAAACAGAAATCGTGGAATGATAATTTCACATATCCGATATCCGATTTCCACCTTAGATCGACGGTCACGAAAAGCTTGAAGGAGATCAACGGTGCGGAACAGTTGAGGCGGAAAGCTAAAAGTGCGTAAAGACATTTTGAGAAATGTCATAGTTAGGCAATCCACAGTTTGGGAGATTGACGGTCACGAAGAGCTTGAAAGAGATCAATGGTGCGGAACGGTTTAGGCAAAAAGCTAAGTGCGAAACGACATTCTAAGAAATGTCATAGTTAGGCAATCCACATACCGCATCCTATGTTGGATCTATGGTTAGGAAGATGTCCGAAACGAGATCAACGGCTCAGGGTGATTTCAGAAATAGAGATTGCGGAAGAACACGACTAGAAGATTAACAGGAGTTTAGGTAGCCCACAAGGAGTCCGTAGGGGAGGAAAAGAAGCCCACAGGAGTAAGAGAAAGAGAAGCCCGAAGGCCTGAAGATAGAGTATTCCCGCTGATGGAGGAGAGGAAGCCCACATGCATTGGTTTGATTAATCCTGCGATCAAAGAAGAATGGAGCTCGCAGATCAGAAATGATCAAGAAGTTTTTAATTAATTACTTAATTGAAAATCGTTAATATCAAATTTGAAAGGGCATGTTTCTAGAATGAAGAGATGCGTCTACAGGAAACGTGAAGGTATTTACATGTAGAGGGATGAGTGAGAGAAATTGTCTCTGGTGTCCAGATCATAAAACCAGTAGCAGAGACCAGTGAGTGTGACAGAGATTGAGGGGAAAAGAAATATGAAAGATTACTGAAAACATATTAGGGTGGCAGGGTGGTGCTAGCGAAGGAAACAGGTCTGCAGGGTGTTGTAGCCTCCTTCCAGTGGTTGTTGGTAAATAGGGTGTAGTAGCATCCTATCAGTTGTAGCTGAAAAAACCAGGGGGTTGTAGCTTCCTTCCAGTGGTAGCTGGTAAATAGGGTGTAGTAGCATCCTGTCAGTTGTAGCTGACAAAACCAGGGGCTTGTAGCCTCTTTCCAGTAGTAGCTGGTAAATAGGGTGTCGAAGCATCCTTTCAGTAGGAGTTGATTAACTAGGGGGTCGTAGCCTCCTTCCAGTAGTTGCTGGTAAATAGGGTGTAATACCATCCTTGTCTGTAGAAGCAGACAAAACTATTTGTAAATAACATTTTTGCAGTAATAGGAAGTATTGGTGGTTTACTCAATTGGGGTTCCACGATAAAAATGTGTTTTGATTAGAGTTTGAATAGCGGTTAAAATGGTAAAACGTTAACAATACTGATTCACCCCCCCTCTCAGTATTGACCATTATTCCAACACATTGGTACAACTGATTTTCAGTTTCAGGCAGTTACAGGACAAATATGGGTCTCTTGGGCTTTTGTAGCATATTTTGCCCCGGGAAAATGAAAATGAAACATAGTGCAGATGTTAAAGAGAACTCTTGGAACGCTGGTATGGATCCTTGGGGTGCAACCAATCATTTGTACCATATACCTGGGGTGCCAGGCACATTTGTGCAACGATGTTTTTGTGTAGATGCTTTCTAGGTGAGATATTGGTTGTTTTATGTTCTCAAGGCAGCAGTTCTGTGATTAAAAATGGCTAATGAAGAAATCGATTTGGGCAATTGAGGTAAAGGAATGGCATGGAAGTGGTCCGAGGCATAGTGTTTGGGTCACAGTCATCATTCGACATCAACTTCTCTTCACTTGGGGTCCACACATCCTTGATTTATGCAGTTCGAGGGTATTTTGATGTATTCAGAGGGAAATACCCTAGTGATTTTTATCATTCCTTTATATTATTTGTCACCACACCTTGTTATTGTGCCATGGGGCCATGCTAGTGAAGGATAACATAACCTCCCAGCCCCACCATGTGCTAATGTGTGGTTATTAATCATTTTTATGTGATGCGCCCCTCATTGGGGATTTCTAGTGATGCGCCCCCTTCTATTTGAGAGTTGATCCATGTGAGATGTATCCGACTAATCTTAGTCGTAGATTAGGATGATTTTATCTTATGATCTTGACCCTTGATCTTTTTGGATCTAGGTTTTATGTACTTGATAGATCTATATATTGCGATGCTCTCTCATTTGTAAATGGACTTTTGGCTCTGAGAATTATTGAATACAAGAAAATTTTGTAGAAAGCTCGTGGGAGCTTTGTAAATGTCGTGGATGTGATTGTTATGCCTCTTGCTTAGACATTTCAGTGGATCTTGCATGCAAACACTAATTTTATGTGAGGGTCGTACCATAGTTACATATATCATGTTGACGAATTTATCGTCGAGGGTCCGGAATTTAACTTATCGGCAACAACGACGAAAATATCGGAAAATGTCGTAAAGCATAAAAAAATACAAAAATAACCATTTTTTTCAATTTTTTAACATCCAACCAAAGCAACAAAAACATCAAATAAACACATTGCTACATAAATATGAAAATACAACTAATATATAAGATGCATAAGATGTCAAATGGTGGATCATGATCACATATTGACTATAAACTGAAAATACTGAAATATGTTTCTGATGGAAGGATATAAAATCACATCAAATGATCAAAATAAATGTCTTTCAAGAGATGAATCATCATGACTCATTAGGCATCTAGATACTACATAGTACAATGATAAATAGTAGGAATCATCGATCCCCTCTACCCCTTTTATTGGCAAGGGGCACCACTCTTCCTCTGGAAGCAGTAAGGGGTCGTGTAGGTGCTTTGCATGAGTTAGGCGTCAAATTGGAAGGTCCAACTACTCGGGCTATGGTGGAAGGTAATGGGGATGAGGTGGAAACTAATGTGAGTTATCTCTTTCCATAACTACATATCATAAAAATTATTTCCTATATTGGGATCCTATTCATCAATAACACCCTATGCCCCCCTCCTCTAGGATCTAGCTCTTACCTCTACCTTGAATCTTGAAGTTGATCCTCCAATGACATTAGTCAACACTCTACAATTTTGATGAAACTTCCCATGCTTAATGAGTGAAGGGTATGTTTTTATTAAGGTCATGATAAAATATTTCAACAGTCAACGCCACCAACATCATGGTACATAGAGGGGTTGATATGCTTGATTAAATGCTAATCCTATACCCTCATACTTGATAAAATCTAGTGGAACTGTTGCAATCTTGAAATTCTAAAAATTATTAAGTCTGTTGAATTCTAAATGGGATCTAAAATTCTACTTTTTGCATATGAAGTCTGATGAGGTTGGAACCATTCTCATACATCCTGAAACAATTAATGGTAATGTTAAAAATTTAAGTAAAAGTGACATTCTCCTTAACTTTCATTTTCTATCCTTTTACTTTAAGAATTTAATATTACCATTTATTGCTTTAAGAATTTAATATCTTTGGTTTTAATAACACTGCCATAAACTTAACCCATGGATTACTTTCCCAAATTCTTGCAATTTTTTTTAGTAGGGCGTTATTTTCCAAAATATAGCGATATATTCCCAATATATCGCGATATATTCAAAATGTTGTAAATGTCGCGATTTTTTAGTGGCGATATATCGCCAAGGGGAATGACTCGCGATATGGCGATATATCGTCGATATTTGTAACTATGGGCCGTACCCATCTTTTTGCAGATAGCGATTTGGAGGAGGAGATTGCTAGGGCGACTTGCATCATCTTCTAGTCAAATTGCCTCATGTTCATGGAGTGATCAATTGTTACTTTGTGCATTGAATCTTTCTCTGTGGATGACACATGTAGCTTATCTTTTTCATCAGTGAACAATTTTGACTTCGGTAGATTGATTTTGCAGGTGGAGAAGAGGGGGCGCACTTCCTCATTTGGGCGTTTTTCTCCCGTTTCATGCTGGATCTTGCTCGAAATTGTAACTAAGTGAAAGGATCATCAACATTCAAGGGGGACGCAAGTATTCTCAGGTACGATCTTCAAGCTGAATACTATTTTCATTATTTTCATCCAATTGTCAAAGTAAACCCTCACTTTAAAACCCTAGTTTTGTAGATGTGATAGCTCCGGTGGGTTTTTGATGATGGCCATCAAAACCCAATTGGATATTAATGAATAAACCCTAGATCTCAAGTTTCACTGAAATCAGACTCCATTTGCCTTGGGATCTAGCACTAGTCACTCTAGGCGGGGCGCCTTCCTTGGGTGGGTGGCCATTCCTTTAGATCTGTCAGATGGCTATGCTTGAACCCACCTCAAAACCATAGATCCAATCCTCAAGCACCTCGATCTAGTCATCTTATGCCATGATCTACTCTTTTGGGTCCACTTTGTCAACTTTTGCACAAACCCTAGGTGGGTCTCATTAGAGTTTTCATTTATATGGCCAAATCTCACTAGATCTACTTCTTTAAACCATTTGTGGTACAATCTCAATTAAGTTGGGTTATTTCCTTTCTTTATTAAGCCTCCCCAACTTGCCCTAACTTCAATACCACACTTATTCCATGGTTTTAGTTTTATTCGCTCATTATACCTCCTCTTTTATCCATTGCTAAACGCTAGGAGTGTCTTGAGTAGGTGCACTAGCCCTCTTAAGCTAGTAGGGTCTCCCCCTTGATCATCCTCCGGATTGATCTAAAGCGACAAGAGCGTGTCCAGTGCGACAACTACCCTTTCCCCGTAATGGACAAGGCCCTTGCGGTGTCATCAGTTAGCTACCTTACCTCTACCGTCCCAGATAGGATATCTCTAGTAGGTAGCTACACTTTGTGTGATAACAAGACCAATGATGAACCCTTTAGTAGGTTTCAAGAGTTCAAAGTTCTAGTTGAAAACCAGACAAGGAAGAATATCAAAGTTTTGAGATTAGACAAATGTGGTGAATATACCTCGAAGGAGTTTGACGGTTTATGCAAGGATGTACGAATCAAGAGGGAGTTGATTGTTCCATACAACTCACAACTAAACAGGGTTGTAGAGCAGAAGAAGCAATCCATTATAGGGGTTGCTAAGGCCATGGTTCATGACTAGGGCATGTGTGTGACCCTTTCAATATGACATGGAGTTGTTTAGATCCCTAAATCGAGGGCTAGGTTTCATATTGTTGTAAATTGTAATTTGGACTTGGGATATATTTGAGTTAGTTATGGGTCATTTTATGTGGCCAATGGAGTTGATGAGTTTGGGAAAGGCTTTTGGAGGTGGTTAGTGATTTTGTTATTTCCTAGGAAGTTTGTTAAGGAGGTTGAAAAAGATTTTTTTATTTATTCTTCATGAGAGTAAAGAGGACCTTGTGTATTTTGCACTTGTACATGTGGCTTTGACCACTATTATATATGGTTTTAGTTGGAATTTGTTAAAGGATTGATTAGAGAGTTTAGTGGAGAATATTCATTGTTTACTCCACCCTAGGCTAGACCTAGGATTTTAATAATATGTTATTGTAAGATGAGATTGAGCTACAACCTATATAAGGATCGGCTCTCTCATTCATTTGCAAAGTTGGATTTTAAGAGCTCCCTCTCTTTTGGAGCCTAATTGACATATCTTTATGGAGCATTTTAAAGTGTAAAGGTTTTCTTTTCCTTTATGACTGAATATTGAGGTAACGTGTATCTTTTGGCATTGTAAGATATTTAACCTAGTCTATTGAAGAAAGTCAAATTTACCTAGGTGGATTAAATAGGGAATTGTTTCCTTGTTTATTTTATATTTTAGTGTTGTGGCATCTTGTGATTTGGTTATCTTAGGAGGGGTTACAAATCAAGCTTGCATAAGCTAGGGTATAGTCTAGGGTTACAGATTGAAGGTGTGTGCTAAAGCTACCCTTCATTGGTAAATTTTGCATGGATATTCAAAAGTTTGGGGTAGGGAATTTACCTTGATTTGCAAAGTTTCTAGCCAAACACTTTCAATCAAGGCTCAAGGGGGATCATCTCAAGATTCCATATGCCTTGGGGATTGGCACTAGTCTCCTTAATCCTATTATCACCTATTCCACAAAGAAGACCTCAAGTTTTGCTAAGGCTAACTCTTCAAATCACTTTGTGCCTCCATTTCCATAGCCTAGCAATTCTATCTTAGGGAAGGCCCCTTTGAGTTGGAGAAGTGCCAACTTGAAGTGCAAAGAGGTGGTTATTGAGGTGGCAATGGGTACTACCTCTAGGTTATAGTTGGGCTAGCTTATTCTTTGGGGCTTTAATCACACATGCTAGTTCAAGCTGTAACACCAGTGATAGAGAATGAGGAGCAAGAAGCTTCTAAAGTTGGATCAAGGTCTCAAATGGCTTTAAGTTCAGAGTAACAACATTTAGGCACAAAGTAGGAGCCGCCAACTCCTATTGGTTTTGTCAAGAGACCTCGATGGTTCACTCAAACATTGAGGGATGTTGAGGTTCCTAAGAGCACACACAGGGAGAGTAGACTTTCGAAGAAGTTTCCAAACTACATGATGTTGATGAGCAACATCATAGATTTTGAGCCTTCCACCTTTTAGGACTCAACGAACTAGCAGGTTTGGAGGGATGCCATGGTGGAAAAGTACACTTCCATCATAAAGAACGATGTATGGGAGATAGTGTCAACACTAAAGTGTAAATTAGTAGTGAGTTCTAGATGTCTCTACAAGTTCAAGCATGCGGTAGATGGTAGCACGGGGAGATACAAAGGGAGGTTTGTGGTTAGAGGGTTCTCCAAGAAAGTGGGAATGCACTGCGAGGAGACTTTTTCTCTAGTCTCCATGTACACTTCCAATAGAGTAGTGATGTCTTTAGTTTTTGTTATGGGATGGACTGTACATCAAATGGTTGTAAATACAACTTTTCTCAATTGATAATTGAGGAAGAAGTGTACATAGAATAACATCAGGGCTTTGAGATTAGTGCGAAGGAGTCTCATGTTTGTAGGCTAAAAAATCCTTGTATGGAGTCAAGCGGTCATCAAGAGCATGGTATTCTAAAATCAATAGTTATTTGCTGAGTATGGGATTCACCAAAAGTGAAGCAGATCCTATCTTATATTTTATATTTGTTAGTGTTGATCTGCTTATTTTGGTGCTATATGTAGAGGACTTCTTTCTTCTAGGTTTAAAGAAGCTCATTGCAGGGTGTAAGGTAGATATGGTAGCTGAGTTCAAGATGAAGGACATTGGTATGATGCATTACTTCTTGGGGTTGGAGGTTTTGTAGAGGTCGGGGGAGATTTTCCTTGGGTAGGGTAAGTATGCAGTTGATATCTTTAAGAGATTTTAAATGGAGGACTTCAAACCTATGGTCATGCCTATGATGACTAACCTGAATAAGGTAACAACTTCAGATATAGATATGGTGGATTCCACATTGTACAGGAAATTGGTAGGTTCCTTAATGTATTTGGTGAACACTAGGCCATATATATGTTTTGTAGTGAACACCTTGAGTCAGTTCATGGTGGAGTTGAGGTAGGAGCATTTGGTAGTAACAAAACATGTGCTTAGATACTTGAGGGGAACAATGGAGTATGGCATGAGATATTTTGGAGATGGTTGGGAGAAGTGGCCGAGGTATACAAACTCAGATTGGGCAGGCACTGCATCAGACAGGAAGAGCACCTCAGGGTGCTACTTTAGCTTGGGACCAACAATTTCATCTTGGTTAGCAGGAAGAAGACTTTCAAGGCACTCAACTTTGTAGAGGTAGAGCATATGGCAATTAGTTCTGCTAGTTGTAAGGTTATTGCTATGTTACCAAGATATGGATACAGATTCGGATTCAGATATAGATTCGCCAGATTTTTTAAAAGCTAGGATCCGAATAATGTGGGGAAACAACAAGTACACAAATATATACAAATATTTTTATAATAAATTAAAGAAAAACATAGTGAAGAATCAAAACTATTCACGAAACACAAGAGTAGAACTATAAGTTATTGCCAAAAGAGAGTTTTCATGCATATTACTATTAGGCATTCATGTACCATAACTGATAATTTGACAAGTTATAATCATGATTGATATTGATAATTTTGAAGATCATCTGAGCGTGAACATGAAATATGTCATAACAACGTTTTTGTGAGGCACATCCACATGCCCATATTAGCAATCAATAAATTGGTTTTCTTGAAGGCTATGGTAGGACTAAATAACAGTGTGGGTGAAGTGAGAAACAACATAACACACAAGGATAGATCAATCCTTGACAGGAAACCTTGACCATAAAGATAGATCGAATGAAAACCTTGAGAGCAGACCTTGATAATTTAGGGTACGAGAGTAGATCTTGACACAAGGATGGATCAGACCTTGAGCAAGTTTGGGGCAATGTTATTAGAATCAGACCGATCATTGAACCGACAAAGCCCAAAATGTGAACTGGAAAAAAACTGAGAAAAAACCTGGTAGACTAAAAAATACATAAAATATTCATATTTTGTAAAAAACATATATATTCATGTGCATACATATGAATCCAAACCATTAGTACACAAATATGCAAAGTTTCTCATATATATAGCAAGTACAAGTCCAAATAACCAAAATAACATCGAGTGCAATACATCATTGAACTTTTGAACCAAAATACATCAACAAAGAGGCTCTAAATGGCCCATACATATGAAGCTAAACCATTAATACACAAATATGCAAAGTTTCTCATATATATAGCAAGTACAGGTGCAAATAACCAAAATAGCACCGAGTGCAATACATCATTGAACTTTTGAACCAAAATACATCAACACAGAGGCTCTAAATGGCCCCTATGATTCAAAAAATAAGCATAGTACTACTACTAATGAATAACTATAAACTGATAGCATGAAACTAGGGTTAGATTAGATCCTGTAGAATAGGGATTTTATGTTTTTTTTTTAAAATTTGAGTTTCGTGGGTCCCTGGACGACTGTCGTACGATATTGTACGGACCGAATCGGTTTCGTATAGAATAAGTCAAAAGCGGTCGGTTTGGCGGTTTTGGGTCGTTTCCGTACTGAATCGGTTGGTTCAGTGGTGGTTCATGCTCAAAATATGGCTCAAGCGGTTCAGGGCCCTAACCAGACCTACAAACTCTGTAAACCTGTCGGACTGATCCATTTTTCCTGAAACCGGACTGGTTCCGATAACACTGGTATGGGGTTTAGAGTTTTATCCTTTAGATGTTGAACACAATGTTTTAAAATCAAACTTGAAATCAAACTTGGATACATCAAGGATAAACTCAGACTTGGACTCAACATTTGTAATGTCCTCATTTGATTAGGCATTGAGGACCAAAACCGCTAACCTATGTGATTCTTGTAGGTTCGAGCAGTTACTGACAGTTAGGGAATCATCTAAAGACTGATGCCATCTATAGAAAATCTAGGGCATCATAGGTCAAGAAGGGCCACCGGGGCCAAAGGCTACCATCATGCATGCCATCTAAGCATTATTTAATGATGCATGCACTCATTTAAGTCTCCATGCGCATGCATGCAAGACAATTGCAAATTAGAAAATAAAGTGACTTAATTAGGTCAAAGATTAGGGTTTTCGCAGTTGAAAATTTTAAAAGGAAGATAAAGTGAAAGGAAACTCACTTTTGATGATTATTATTTTGGAGCTCTTGAATAGCAGCACAACGTGCAGCACAGCAGTTGGGGTTGGAGACGACGTCTTCAGCTAGCGGGGTTTCGGCAGTGAGATATTTGCCCTAGTCTCATTCAGGGTAAGCCATACAGGTTCACCATTTGCTCTTTCATTTATTCATAGTTATCTAGTATACGACAAAGATTGTTGCAGGGGCACGTGTGCAGCCGTAAGGGGTTTTCAGTTGGAAAGCCCTAATCATTCGCTGGGTCTTCAGATCTCAGTTTACCTTCGAAACTCAGGCACCATTCTCATCATCGACATCTTACTCCGGTACCCGGTGATTATCAGATTCGATCGTGCTCATCCTAAGCAATTATCAGCCATTTCGGGATTAGGGGGGCGTGAGCAGCTGCATCTCTAGAACAATTTGCTAGCCTGCCTAGAGACCTCAGAATTTCCGCATGTGCTAGTTATTCTCTCAGGCACGGGAAGGTTGTCAGTCCTGCAAATCAGCAGCTTCATCGGACACCTCCTTCATTGAAAACGTCACCCTTAGCTGATTTGGGGTTCGTGCTGTTGGGGTATCATCGGGAGCAGAAGATACCAGTTCATATCCGATTCAGCTCTTGATGCATGCATATTCTCTCAGGAGCAGTCCAGCCAGCTTATCAGTGGTAATTGTTCATTCTATCCTACAAACCCTAACCCTAATTTTTGCTATAAAATAGGGAATTTTGCATGGCAATTTGCATGCCCGGTTGTATCAGCACATTTGCATAGAATTATAAAATATCGGGATTTGGGATATTACAGTGGTATCAGAGCTATCTTCTTGGCCAGCTCTGGGCTTAAGAAATGAGACATAGATGAATACAGAAGGAGACCCTTTTGTAACCTATAGGAGAAGAAAGAGTAGATACATAGGGCAATTTGAGGATATCCAACTAGAGGATATCAGCTCAGACATGGAACAAACAGGTATACACTCTGATAAGGGAAAAGGAACGGGAGAAGAGGAGGACAGGATGGAGTTTCGCAACTTAGTATTTGCATTGTAAGACGTAGCCAAAGGGCAAAAATATGTACTCAATGCAATCAACAGATTATCTGCGAAACCAGAAATAGGTATCAACAGTACACCTCCCTCATCGGTAGATCGAGGATCTACAAGCAACAATAGAAAGGTTGCGTACACTAATAGACAGAATACACCGCACATATATAGCAGACCTTCCAACAGGCCTACCATGCCTCACTTCTTGGCAGATACAGTAGGTGGTCCAGTCATGCAGGTAGAACCTAGCAAACCTTTTGGGGCTTATTTGCAGGAATATAGAGTCTTAGGGGATGAGTTTCATGCTGTCATGTCTTTTTCGGATTTTTGCAACATGAAGAGTAGGAACAGGCCCAGGAATTTCAACAAGGGATTCAATCACAACTATGAGTTGCAGAAGACCTTGGGTAGGTTGACCATCCCAAACTTTGATGGGACTCGCGGAGGTTCAGCGAGGATATGGGTTCAAAAGTTGGATACCTATTTCCAACTCAATCCCATGACAGAGACAGATGCCATTAAATTGGCTAACTCCACCTGGACGGAGAGGCTCACGAGTGGTGGTGCCACGGAGTGGTGACATTGGGTCACAACACCATACACTCCTACGGTGAGTTCACTCAGAAGCTCATGGAGCTGTTTGACAGGAAGGATCCAGAGATACATTTTAGGGAGTTGGCTCAACTCAAACAGACAGGTAGTGCAGAAGCCTTCATCTCATAATTCCAGAGGATAGCGGTCATGGTAACAGATGTGTCAGAGAGCAGGTTGACTATGTTATTCACTGAGGCCCTAACAGAGCCGCTACAGGGATGGGTGAAAGCCTACAAACCCTTCACTCTGTAGGATGCCATTAGCAGAGCCAGAGATCTACAGGATTCAGTCCCCAAGAACAGGTTTCCGCTCAAAGCCAACCTTCCTGTTAGGGACAAGGACAAGAAACCTTTCCAGCAAGATGTTCCCAAGAAAACATGGTTAGACGAGGACACTAGGAAAGACTCAAGGAGGAAGAAACTATGTTTCACTTGTCAGGAACCATGGGTACCAGGACACAAGTGTGCAGGGAAGGCGAAGGCTCACTACATCGAGGTATATTCGGACAGTGATGAGGATGACTATGAGCAGGAAGCCACAGAAGAACTACGGGCAGCTGAGGAAGAATCACACCAGGGTGATACACCAGAGGGAGTCATTGCTACATTATCTGGAGTACCAAGATTCCATACTCTCAGGGTCAGAGGAGTAGTACAGGGTCACAGAGTAGGAGTATTGATTGATGGGGGAGCAACCCACAGTTTCATTGACTTCGCTTGGGTAGCTAAGAGAGGTATTCAGATCGAGAAGTTCGAAGGATTCACTGTAGCAGTAGCCAGGAACTCCAGCGTGGAGTGCAACTACTGGATTCCAAAATTGAATGTCACCTTAGGTAACTATCAGATGACAGATTCCTTCTATGAGTAGATGTATCGGATACTCATGTAGTATTGGGTGTTCAGTGGCTTTATTCCATGGAAATACACTACAGACTATAGGGCAATGGAAATGGAATTCCAGGGGCCAGACGACAAACGAGTAGTTTTGAGGGGCATGAACACTTATCCCCCAAAACCGGTCTCATCACAGAGAATGGAAGCAGTCCTCCGGCAGGATGATATAGAATGGGCTGCAGAATGTTTGGTCACCTTTAGGAAACCCCCAGAAACAAGCACACGACACCCAAGTGACATTCAGGCCTTGCTATAGAAGCATGAAAAGGTTTTTTTGGGACCTTCCATCAGGTAGACTGCTAGACCGAGGCTTTGAACACATTATTGAGCTAGAGGAGGGGACACAAGCAGTCATCACCACTCCTTACCGACATCCCAAAAGATACAAGGATGAGATCGAGAAAACAATTAAAGAATTATTGGAGCTTGGATATATTCGACCCAGTTCTAGCCCCTTCGCATCCTCAGTAGTATTGGTCAAGAAGAAGGATGGTACACTGCGAATGTGCATCGACTATTGAGCACTCAACAAAAAGACCATTAAGAACAGGTGTCCCATCCCTAGAATTGATGAACTCATGGATGAACTTCGGGGAGCCAAATACTTCTCCAAGATTGATCTTCGCTCGGGGTGCCATCAGATCAGAGTAAGGGACCAAGACATCTCCAAAACAGCTTTTCGCTGTCACTGTGGTCACTATGAGTTTTTGGTCATGCCTTTCGGACTTACCAATGCTCCAGCCACTTTCCACTCATGCATGAACCATACCTTCAGAGTTCAGCTACGTAAGTTTTTGCTAGTATTCTTTGATGACATCCTGCTTTACAACAAAATATGGAAAGAGCATTTCAAACACCTGGACGAAGTACTGAGCATTCTAGAAGAACACTCGTTTTACGCGAAGATGTCCAAGTGTGAATTTGGCATGAAGGAAATGCTGTACTTAGGGCACATAATCAATGAGGAAGGAGTACAGGTTGACATGGAGAAAATCCGAGCTATCAGAGATTGGCCCGCGCCAAAAACAGTCACAGAATTGAGAGGTTTCTTAGGACTGTGCACCTATTACCGACGGTACGTTAAGGGATTCTCCCAATTTGCAGCACCCCTCACAGATCTCACAAAGAAGGGAGCATTCACCTGGACAGACTTAGCACAGAAAACTTTCAAGGAGATGAAAGTTATTATGAGTTCCTGTCCAGTTTTAGCATTACCAGACTTCTCACAACCCTTTGTAGTAGAATGTGATGCCTTAGGGGAAGGGCTAGGAGCAATATTGATGCAAAATAATCACCCTATTGCATTTGAGAGCCGTAAATTGAAGAACTACGAGCGCCACTACTCCATATATGACAAAGAGATGCTAGCCATCTTACATGCTCTCACGAAATTCAGACGGTACCTAGTGGGCAGTAAGTTCAAAATCAAAACAGATCATAACAGACTCAAGTATTTCCTAGAGCAGAAGGAACTGAATGAGCGCCAATAGAAATGGGTCAGCAAAGTACAAGCCTACGATTTCGAGATCGAGTATGTAAAAGGTAAGAATAATGTAGTAGCTGATGCATTATCCAGGCGTCCCGCTTCACTATCTCTCAGGAGTATATCCACAGATTGGAGGGCACTTCTCTTAGTAGAATACTCCAAAAATAAATTCGCTTGCGAATTATTGGATGGACAAATTCAAGATGACAAGTACATGATTGTTGATGACATCATCTATTACAATCACAGGATATACCTTGTCCCAGAATCCACGTTGAGGAAAAAGATCATTCAGGTAGCACATGACTCTCCATTATTAGGACATCAGGGTTTCTTGAAGACCTACAGACAGATCTGAGAGAGGTTCTCATGGAAGGGCCTCAAGGGGGAAGTTATGCAGCACGTACGGGAATGTAGCATCTGTCAACAGAACAAGATTGAGAACATCCATCCAGTAGGGTTGCTTTAGCCACTACCAATTCTAGAACAGAAGTGGGAAAGTGTCTCTATGGACTTCATTATAGGATTGCCCAAGGTCCAAGGGTGAGATTGTTTATATGTAGTAGTTGACAGATTGACCAAGTTTGCACATTTCTTTTCTATATCATCAGATTACTCTACAGCTCAAGTACCCGAGTTATTCTTCCGGGAGGTCTTCAAGTTACACGGGTTACCTAAGACCATTGTCAGTGATTGGGATAGCAAATTCACAGGTGCCTTCTGGCAGGAACTATTTAGATTAGTGGGGACCGAACTGGCTACCAGCACGAGTTATCATCCCCAGAGCGATGGACAAACTGAAATAGTCAACAAGTGGATTGAAGGATATCTAAGGAATTACGTAACAGGGCAGCAACGAACCTGGATCAAATGGATACACTTAGGGGAGTATTGCAACAACACTACCTATCACATGTCTATTAGGATGACTCCTTTTAAGGCATTATATGGCTACGAGGCCTTGGACTATGCAAATTTGGCATTTGGAGACAGTAGGGATCCTAAGGCAAAGGATTGGATACAGGACAGTCAAGATATTCTTAAAATCTTGAAGGAAAACTTACAGACAGACCAAAATCAACAGAAGTTATATGCTGACAAACACAGGATTGAGCGGAGCTTTGAGGTAGGGAATTTGGTATACTTAAGGCTCC
The DNA here is from genome assembly GCA_001517045.1 of Pseudotsuga menziesii. Classification (NCBI taxonomy): domain Eukaryota; kingdom Viridiplantae; phylum Streptophyta; class Pinopsida; order Pinales; family Pinaceae; genus Pseudotsuga; species Pseudotsuga menziesii. Next base: position 407,369 of record LPNX010145775.1, read on the forward strand.
AACCTTACAGACAGTCTTCGCTTAAGAAGAAAGGAGCAGAAAAGTTAAAACCTCGCTTCTATGGACCCTATAGAATAATCGGGAAGGTGGGAGAGGTGGCATATGAACTAGAACTACCATAGGAAAGTAAAATTCACAATGTGTTCCATGTGTCCAACCTGAAAAAGACCCTTGGGCAACACATTCTCCATCAACAGAATTACCCCCTTTAGATGATGAAGGACTGCTGATACTGATTCTTGAACGGATCATACAGACTAGAGAAAGGAAACTCAGGAACAGGGTAATTAGGGGATACTTGGTTCAATGGAAGGAACTGCCACCAGAGGATACCACATGGAAAGGAGAACAGGTATTGCAGCATCCCAGTTTGTAGTTGCTTGAGGACAAGCAATCTCAAGCGGGGAGGACTGTAATGTCCTCATCTGATTAGGCATTGAGGACCAAAACCGCTAACCTATGTGATTCCTGTAGGTTCGAGCGGTTACTGACAGTTAGGGAATCATCTAAAGACTGATGCCATTTATAGAAAATCTAGGGCATCATCATGTTATCACCATTAGGTCAAGAAGGGCCACCAGGGCCAAAGGCCACCATCATGCATGCCATCTAAGCATTATTTAATGATGCATGCACTCATTTAAGTCTCCATGTGCATGCATGCAAGTCAACTGCAAATTAGAAAATAAAGTGACCTAATTAGGTCAAAGATTAGGGTTTTCGCAGTTGAAAATTATAAAAGGAAGATAAAGTGAAAGGAGACTCACTTTTGATGATTATAATTTTGTAGCTCTTGAATAGCAGCACAATGTGGAGCACAACAGTTGGGGTTGGAGACAACGTCTTCAGCTAGCGGGGTTTCGGCAGTGAGATATCTGCCCTAGTCTCATTCAGGGTTAGCCATACAGGTTCACCATTTGCTCTTTCATTTATTCATAGTTATCCAGTATACGACAGAGATTGTTGCAGGGGAACGTGTGCAGCCGTAAGGAGTTCTCAGCTGGAAAGCCCTAATCATTCGTTGGGTCTTCAGATCTCATTTTACCTTCGAAACTCGGGCACCATTCTCATCATCGGCATCTTACTCCAGTACTTGATGATTATCAGATCCGATCGTGCTCATCCTGAGCAGTTATCAGCCATTTTGGGATCAGGGGGGTGTGAGCAGCTGCACCTCTAGAACAATTCGCTAGCTTGCCTAAAGACCTCAGAATTTCCGCATGTGCCAGTCATTCTCTCCGGCACGGGAAGGCTATCAGTCCTGCAAATCAGCAGCTTCATCGGACACCTCCTTCACTGAAAACATCACCCTTAGTTGATTTGGGGTTCGTGCTGCTAGGGTATCACCGGGAGCAGAAGATACCAGTCCATATCCGATTCAGCTCTTTTTGCATGCATATTCTCTCAGGAGCAGTCCAGCCAGCTTATCAGTGGTAAGTGTTCATTCTATCCTACAAACCCTAACCCTAATTTTTGCTATAAAATAGGGAATTTTGCATGGTAGTTTGCATGCCCGGTTGTATCAGCATATTTGCATAGAGTTAGAAAATATCGAGATTTGGGATATTACAACATCGACCATGACTTGGATTGGTTGAATTTAATGGCTTGGTTTTCTAAAAATACATAGAATATGGGAAAAATTTATTTTTAAGATTCAAAACCATAATTCCAAACCGTTATATACAAAATATGTAACAGTCAATATATCAAAATGGAACCGAATGCAATACATATCTAAATCAAATACATAATCAATGAGGCTCTAAATGGCTAATAGAGTTCAAAAACAACATGCTATGCCTACAAGGTTACAAGATCAACATGATCATTCATCAAAATCATTGCCTATATTGGGATCCTAATCATCAATATAAGCTTGTGCCCCCCTTCTCTAGGCTCTAGCCGTTCCCTCTAACTTGAATCTCGAGGTTGATCCTCCATGGACATCTATCAACACCCTACAATTTTGATGAAACTTCCTAATCCAAGCATCAAAATAAGGTATAATTGTTATATTTTAAGATATATTTTTTATCTCTTCAAATTTAACAACAAATAAGGATCACTGAAAGAATAGCCATGCACAAAAACACAAGAACACAAGAATTTACCCTGGGAAAACCCAAACTCGGGAAAACCCATCCAACATTTCTTATTCAGAGATTCAGTACAAAGTACAAGTACATCAGATATAAACACGATCTATGACAAGAGATATCACATAGAAAGATGATGCCAAAGAAAGAACTCCAAAAAATAGTCTTCTACAACCTAAGAATTGTCTTCTCTCTCTCTTGCACACTTCTCCAGCTGACTTGAGCGAACTTGCTTGAGTGTGTCAAATGAGGAGGGCCTCACTTTTATCTATACTTGACTTTTGGGCGACTTTTTCATTGTGTTTGACTTGTCTATTTTGTTTGGGCCGACTTGTCTTCTAGAATGATAAAGCACAGTTTATTAATTGTTTTCTGTTGAGACGACTTGGCTAGTGACGATACCTCATGTTCTGGTTCTGAGATGGGCTCTAAACAGATCTCCTGATGATTTGAATCATGGTCCTTAAGAATAAGAGCCTCCTACTCCTCAATGTCATCATCCATGTGAGATTCTTGAGATCTTTGGAATGCCACCTCCTCATCAAAAGTCACGTCTCTGCTGATGTCAATATGATGATGCCTCGGAATATATGCTCGATATTCCTTTGAATTCTCACTGTATGCAACAAAGATGCGTTTCTGTCCTGAAGCCTCCAACTTTGTCCTCTTTTCCTTGGGCACATGAATGTAGGTTGGCCAACCAAAGATCTCAAATGTCCAACTTCTAGTTTCACACCTATAAAAGCTTCTTCAAGGGTTTTGTCCTCTAAAGCTTGGTGAGGACATCTGTTCTGAACATACACTGTAGTGTTGGCTGCTTCAGCTCACAGAAACATAGGAACGCCTTGATCATGGATCAATGCTTTAGTAGATTCAATAATGTCTCTATTCTTTCTTTTAGCAACCCCATTTTGCTGGGGATTATAAGGTACGGACAGTGCCCTCTTAATTCTTGCATTCTTGCAGAAATTGTTGAAATCCTTGGAAGTGTATTCCCCTCCATTATCTGATTCGAAGACCTTGATCTTCCAGTCTGTCAAGTTTTATTCTTGAGCCTTGAATTCGTGGAACTTGGAGAAGACTTCATCCTTTCTCTTCAAGAAATAGATCCATCTCTTCCGAGAGAAGTCGTCAATGAAATTAGTAAGATACAATTATCCTCCCAAGGATGGTAGTGACTTAGGTCCATAAATAACTGAGTGAACCAGGTTTAAGATTCCTTTGGATTTTCTGTCACTGGATAGAAAAGAATGCTTGGAATTCTTTCCAAATGCACATCCCCTGCATACACGTTCATGTTTGTTTGGAAGATCTGGAAGACCCGAGACCATTTGTCTCAAGGATGGAAGAGCTCTATAATGTAAGTGAGCAAATCTACGAGCCATAGCTCACTCAAACTGTAAGAGTCATGAACAAGAGCTTGAGCTGGTTGTCCTGTCAATCTGTAAAGACCCCCAAAGAATAACCATGCACAAGAACACAAGAACACAAGAACACAAGAATTTATCCTGGGAAAACCCAAACTCAGGAAAAACCCAACCAACCTTTCTTATTTAGAGATTCAGTACAAAGTACAAGTACATCTTATATAAATGTGATCTATGACAAGAGATATCACATAGAAAGATGATGCCAAAGAAAGAACTGCAAAAAATGGTCTTCTACAACCCAAGAATTGTCTTCTCTCTCTCTTGCGCACTTCTCCAGATGACTTGAGCGAACTTGCTTGAGTGTGTCAAATGAGGAGGGCGTCACCTTTATTTATACTTGATTTTGGCTGACTTTTTCACTGGGTTCGACTTCTCTATTTTGTTTGGGCCGACTTGCCTTCTAGAATGATAATGTACAATTTATTAATGTTTTCTGTTGGGACGACTTGGCTAGTGAGGATACCTCATGTAGCTACAACATCAACAATAATTAGAAAAGTTTCCCATGCTTATTTTTTGCTTGACTGAAGGGTACATTTTTATTAAGGTCATGATAGAGGAATGCAACAATCAACACCACCAACATCAAGGTACATAGAGAGGTTGATGTGCTTGATTAAATGCTAATCAACACCACCAACATCAAGGTACATAGAGAGGTTGATGCGCCCTCCTAATTCCTGCATTCTTGCAGAAATTGTTGAAATCCTTGGAAGTGTATTCCCCTCCATTATCTGATCCGAAGACCTTGATCTTCTAGTCTGTCAAGTTTTCTACTTGAGCGTTGAATTCTTGGAAGTTGGAGAAGACTTCATCCTTGCTCTTCAAGAAATAGATCCATCTCTTTTGGGAGAAGTCGTTAATGAAAGTAGTAAGATACAAGTATCCTCCCAAGGATGGTACTGACATAAGTCCACAAATATCTGAGTGAACCAAGTTTAAGATTCCTTTGGATTTTTTGTCACTGGATGGAAAAGAATGCTTCGAATTCTTTCCAAGTGCACATCCACTGCATACACCTTCATGTACATTTGGAAGATCTGGAAGACCTGATACCATCTGTCTCAAGGATGGAAGAGCTCTATAATGTAAGTGAGTAAATCTATGATGCCATAGCTCACTCAAACTGTAAGGGTTTAAAACAGAGCTTGAACTCGCTGTCCTGTCAATTTGTAAAGACACCCACATCTGGTACCAATAACTCTAGATGAATCAATGCTTGAGTCTTTAGTCCACATGAGGACTTGTTCATCCACAAATGTAACTCTCATGCCCTTATCTTCCAAGGCCGAAATGGAGATAAGATTCTTCTTCAGACCTGGTACAAGAAGCACCTTTCCCAAATGTAAAGAATCACCTGAGTCTAACTGGAAGGATGTTGAACCAGCTCCCTTTACTACATACTTGGTATTGTCACCAAGTTCAACCTGAAGAGAGGCATGCTTATCTGACAACCTTGAGAGAGGGTTTTGAGAACCTGTCATGTGCCCAGATGCACCACTGTCTATTAGCCATACATCACTGTCTGAAATAGAACCTGAGAGAGAAGTAACAAGAAAGCAATCTTTCTGAATTTCTTATTCTTGTCTCTTCTTTTCTGGTGCATGCTTCTCTTTAGCTGTAGAGGCATCCTGCTTGCCTTTTCCTTTCTTCCAGCATTCTGCAGCAAAGTGACCTAGCTTGCCACAATTGAACCATTTGAGCTTGGATTTATCCTTCTTGATCTTTGGATTTTGGACTGACTTGATACCTTTCTTGCCCTTGTTCCACTTTCCTGCCCTCTTTCCAATTCAAGAACTAGTTCTTCTTCCTTTTCCTTTGAGGTAGAGGCAAGCTTCCTTGTTTCTTCTTGGATACGTTCTAACCAAAGCTGATCAAAACTAGGTACTTGACCACAAGCACATGTCCCTTTCATTGAGACCATCAAAATCCTCATGGCTATGGCTTCATTCTTCTTCTGTCTTGCTTTCTCCTGGGATCCCTTTGGCTTTGGAATATCTTTGAGTATATGATCCTTAATATCATGTTCATTTAGGAGCATGAGCATCCTACTCTTCCAAGATCGAAAGTTTGAAACTCTCTCCAATCCGTCTTCTACTCCGAGTCCGACAACCATCTTGGCCTTGATTCAGAAATAGGTCAAAAACTAAAACTTTTCGGATTTGAAATTTGCTTCCACATATGAATGCGTCCTCTTGGGGCGAGTTGAGTAGCCGTCCTTTTCTTCTGGATATGAGGACAAAGCAACTCACAAACTGAAACCCTAATTTTTGTAGTTTTTGTTTTCTGAGGAATTTAGGTCAAAATTGAAACTTCGCCAATCTCGAATTTTCCTCCACAAAAAGATGCGCCCTCCTAGGGCGAGTTCCAAGGTGATCTCTCTAGATCAGATCTGTGGTTGGAAGCCCTAGAACCAAGAAGCCCTAGTTTCCGGTAATGGTCTCTTTTCGCACCGCTCTGATAACATGTAAGATTTTAAGATATAATTTTTCTCTCTTTCAACTTTAACAATTAATAAGGATCACTGAAAGAATAGCCATGCAAGAACACATGAACACAAGAATTTACCCTGGGAAAACCCAATCTCGGGAAAAACCCAACCAATCTTATTTAGAGATTTGGTACAAAGTACAAGTACATCTTATATAAATGTGATCTATGACAAGAGAGATCACATAGAAAGATGATGCCAAAGAAAGAGCTCCAAAAAATAGTCTTCTTCAACCCAAGAATTGTCTTCTATCTCTCTTGCGCACTTCTCCAGCTGACTTGAGCGAACTTGCTTGAGTGTGTCAAATGAGGAGGGCGTCACCTTTATTTATACTTGATTTTTGGCTGACTTTTTCACTGGGTCTGACTTGTCTATTTTGTCTGGGCCGACTTGCCTTCTAGAATGATAATGTACAATTTATTAATTGTTTTCTGTTGGGACGACTTGGCTAGTGAGGATACCTCATGTAGCTACAACATCAACAATAATTAGAAAAGTTTCCCATGCTTAATAAGTGATTTTGCTTGATTGAAGGGTACATTTTTATTAAGGTCATGATAGAGGAATGCAACAATCAACACCACCAACATCAAGGTACATATAGAGGTTGATGTGCTTGATTAAATGCCAATCAACACCATCAACATTAAGGTACATAGAGAGGTTGATGCACCCTCTTAATTCCGGCATTCTTGCAGAAATTGTTGAACTCCTTGGAAGTGTATTCCCCTCCATTATCTGATCTGAAGACCTTGATCTTCCAGTATGTCAAGTTTTCTACTTGAGCGTTGAATTCTTGGAACTTGGAGAAGACTTCATCCTTGCTCTTCAATAAATAGATCCATCTCTTTCAGAAGAAGTCGTCAATGAAAGTAGTAAGATACAAGTATCCTCCCAAGGTTCCGGACGCCGACTATAGTTTATACAAGGTTCCAGTCCAAACTCCTCTCGTCAATACCATCACTCCTTGCACCATTTTGCACGTATCTTTCTCAAATACAGACTGCACACTTGCATTCCCCATCATACTTACTGAGATCTGGTTTTGAGCCAAACCTGGCAAATGTAGTACCCTTAGAAGTGTTCCTGTTCTCTCATCTTTCAGTTTCAGTCAAACTTCACCTCTTTCGACTATCATGGTTGGTGAATCATCTCCCAGTAGAACATCACCACCATTAATATTTTCATACTCACAGAACTACTCTCTATGAGGTGTCTTATGATACGACGCACCGAAGTCTATCAACCAAGAGTAATAATCTAACTATGTACTTGTGGAGGCCAAATACACATCTCCTTTCTCTTCTTGTGAAGACTTACCATCATTCGATCAACCTTCTTTAAACCCTTTGCCTTTCTCAAATTTCGTCAACTTGCAGTTCTGTCTATAATGATTGACTTTACCACATCGCCAACATGTTTTTGTCGTCTGACTAGGGGATCTGCTCTTAGACCTACCCATCGACTTCGATCTTCTATTGGAGATTTTGCCTTTTCCTTTGTCTACCGGTCGACCTCTTACCGTTAAGGCTTAATGGGGGTGCTCCTTCCATGTTCTTTCATCTCATCTCTTTAGACAACAGAGTGTGACCACATCGTTGATCTTCATTGTGGAGCTATTGCTTCTAATAGCACGACCGACCTATCCCAGGATTCTAGCAAAGAACAAAACAGACTGGTGCACTTTTCCTCCTCGGTGATTTTAATATCCATGGACAACAAATGGCTGATAATAGTGTTGAACGCATTCAGGTGTTGTGTAACCGAGTCACCTTCACCCATTCTTAGAAGATACAACTTCTTTCTAAGAAATAACTTGTTAACTAGATTTCGATTGGTACAGGTTCCCCATCTTTTCCCATAGCTTCTTTGCAGTGTATTCTTTTGAGACATTCAACAATACAAAATTTTCTAAACAAAGTTGGGTTATACTCCCTGCCTTTCTGTCGATCGTTTTCCAATCTTCATTCAATACACCTGCTGGAGTCGTTCTTGGGTCGACTGCAATCCATTGTTCTCGATCTAAAAGGAGATCCTTCATCTTGAGCTTCCAAATCTCAAAATTTTGTCCATTGAACTTTTCAATTTCTATCCTTGATGTGTTAGCCATTCTAACTATGAATCAAGGCTTTCGGAAGACTCCCACTGTAACAAGTATTCCTTAGATCCAGGACCAAACCAAACACTTAGCAACAAAGGCGTCCCCATGCAACAAAATACAACTCTAATACCAATTGTTGGGTCTTATTATCGACTACAACATGTTTGCAAATTGATTCATAGAGTTAAACACAAGTAAACTTAATCAACGACACAAAATAACATCAACACATTACACAAAAATTACCTTGGAAACCTCTTTCTTGGAGTAAAACCAACAAACCAATGAGCTTTTGCTCATCTATTAATCAAACACTAAAAAAAGGGTGTTTACAACCATGACTTGCTAGACCACAAATCACACTTCATTACATGATCATGCTACACAGTACTACCATAAGTACAATACATCATGCATAGTCGTTACATCTTATTTATAGATGCAATACAACCAACTGTTCATTAATGACAATCCATAACTTCCTAACCAGTTTTAGTTATTTTGTTATAGTCGACTTGACTAGGTCAACTTCGGTCGATTGTCTGTTAAGATTTTGGTCATTCCATTGACTTCTCGTTGACCAATCGTTTGCCTTCAAACAACTATTCGAGTTGGTCGACCGCCCAGACTTCCCCTGTTTGTTGCCTCCAACTCCAGTCGACTTAAACTGGTTGACTGTCTGCTTTACCAGTCGATCCATATGCAAAGAATATAACATTCCTGACAATATTTACTTTCCATCTATCTATGTGATTGTTGCTATGTGAATAAGTTAATTCTTTGCAATTAAATAAATTGCTTGTTTAGTTGAGAACATAAGGATAACAATCACCTAGGGTTTGGATTTTTCACATGGTATCAAATGTTCTCTAACTGAGAGGATATAAAGAGTTTACGACAGTAGATCAACTATCGAGAACTAGGACTAGCGGTTAGAGGGTTTCAAAGGTAGTGCTTATTAGATTTGAAAGTTTGTGTTAGAACTTAGAGATGGCATCAACTAGCCTCAGGTTAAAGAGCAGATTGGAAGGTCCCTTGTATTTTCTATCATGGAAAGTTAGGGTAACTCTTCTACTAGAAGAGAATGATCTTTGCGATATCGTCAAGGATGTAGTCACTGCGTTGTTAGATCGACAAGATTTGGCAGTTCACAAGTAGAAAGAAATGAAATCCAAGCAAATGATCATGGATACTTGAAAGGATCATTTGATCCCTCTTTTATCCAAGATAAGAGAATGAAGAAGATGTTTGATGCTCTGCTTATCCTTTACCAGAGTGAGAACATCAACGGGGAGATGATATTGTATGATAGGATAAGATAAATAGATATGACCAGGGCTTGTCGATGTTTCTAGAATCTATGGGTAGAAGCATGCAACATAACAATCTACATCCAGAACTTATGCCCTTAGGAATTTGGAGTACAAGACACCAAAGGAGGCATCTAGTAGTGTGAAGCCAAAAGTGAGTCATTTTCGCATCTTTGGTTGTCCAGCTTATATCCATATACAATAGAGAAAAGGACCAAGTTGGAGCCCTCCAACAATAATGGTTTTGTTTGTTGGTTATAGTGAGACTTCAAAGGCCTACAAGGCCTTTATTCCAGAGTAGAGAAATACAATCGTAAACAGGGATGTAAAGTCTGAGGAAGACATTTCATCTAGGAAGTCTCATGAGTCTATTCTAGTGACAAAGGATGAAGAGCAGGAAGGTCCAAAGGTTGAGCCAAGGTCATGTGACTTCCAGTTTAGGGTAGCCGCCTTCATGTGGAGAGGAGGAGCCACTAGCTCCTACCAATTTTGTCGGGAAACCTTGAATGGTTCACTTAGACATTGAGGGATGCTCAGTAGCATGTTGAGGCCCCTAGGAGCACATTTAGGGAGAGTAGACTTCCGAAGAAGTTCCAAACTACATGGTGTTGATGAGCAAATCATAGATTTTGAGCCTTCTAGTTTTTAGGAGGTAGGAAATTAGCAGGTTTGGAGGACTACCATGGTGGAGTACACCTCCATAATGAAGAATAATGTATGGGACATTGTACCTAGATTTGAGGGTGTTACGCCTCAGAGTATTTGTGACGTTCCTTATAGATCCACCAGAATGAGAAGTTTTTTTTTGCTATGTAAAAGTCAAGTCTTTGAGCATTTTTGTATGTAGTGTTGATTTGGGGCTAACTACCCCTAATCATGTCATGGATGGTCCTCTTGATTTCCACCTCTAGGAGGTGCTCGCCTCATAGGGGTTGGTGCCTTTGGGGGATAATCAATTGGATGCATGATCACACTCATTTATTTTCCATGTAAAAGGTGATAGCACTTTGTAAAGGGTTGTGTAGCCTATCTAGCACCCCTTATTTGCTCACTTGGACCTATTTTATGATATAAAACCCCTCCTTTGGTCTGTGTTACCCGCAAATTGTACTTCCTTATGGAAGAAGCTTGCAAGGGTAATGAAGGAGGACGTTGAGGGCACACATTTGTTGGGGTTAGTTGGGGCATGACGTCCTCCTTTTGGCATGCCTAGCACTTGGTGTAGCCTAATTGCATTATTATTATTATTTTTATGTCATTTAGAGATATTTTATTATTATTTTATGAGTTGTTTAGCCCCCAAGTTGTGGGTGAGCAAGCCAAATGTTATTATATTTTCACATTATTTTGTAGGCTTGTAACTTAAAATTAGGTGAGGCTAGTCTTATATAAATAACGCCTCGCTCTCATTGTAAAAACACAACAAGATATTGGTTCAGTATGAAATCTTTTCTATTTCTCTTGGTTTATTGGAGCTTTTGATGCTATGTGCACCTCTCTTTGGATGATCTTTCTTCCTTGAAGGTTGATGTGATGAAGTTCTAGGGTTTCTTTTGCACATGCTATTGGTTGATGCTAAGAATAGTTGTGATAACTTGTGCTCAAGGGTGACCTAAGGTGCATCTCCTTGTTCATTCCTTGGTTATTGTTGGTAAGTTTATCTCCTAACCCTAGTTTAATGTCATTCTTGAAGTGCTTTGGGCTAAGTCAGGGTTTCTTGCTAGCATTTTGTCAACTTTGTATGAGGAGACCTTTCTATAAAGGAGCTCTCCATTGTCAATTGGGCCCTGAACTTCTTCGCTTGCCCTAATTAGGCTCTTCTACCTAACCCTTATGGTTGCTAGTTGATGCCCTAATTTCAGGTATTGAAAGCCATTCTTAGAGAGGTACGGTGTATCGATCTCTCAATGCCCTAGGGATTGAGACAAGAATCATATGCCCTATCTTTTCAACAAATCCATCTCTGTTTTAGCAATTCACATGCATCTTTATATATTGAAAAACCCCCTAAAAACTATAATATTGCTGGAAAAACCCTAAATATCTAAATAATTTCAAAACTCCAAAAATATTTGCAATTTCATAATTTTGGTCCACCCATCAAATTTGCCCTAGTGGATTTATCCATAGATCTCTGAGGGTGTCCCACTTTGACCTAGTGCATTGGGAAACCTGAAATTGCGTAAATTAGGGTTTCTGCAAAGCCTTTTGCTGTTCTGATTGGACCATCAAGTGCGCTCCATGTCACTTGATCATCCCCTATTCAGAGCGCACTTTTCTGAGGTGGTGCCTTGGGAAGTGTGAAACCTTACCTTGGGATTTTGAAAGTTTATTGAAGTGATGATATTTATTGATATTGATTGGTAGATTGAATTAATTCCTTTTATATGGTTTTATGTGTCCTTATTATTCATTGTTGACTCCATATAAAGCACTAATCTTAGCCATAAGACTTGTAGAAAGGTATTTGCAGGTGTGTTGGTGTCTGTAGGTGTTCTTACTCCATCAGGGACTCTCCCCTGGGTTTAGGAGTTACCCGAAGAAGTTGAGGAGTTAGGTTGTGGTGACATTGGGTCTAACCCCTCTTGTATGCTTACCATCACTAGCATAGGGCATACTTAGTTTGCTTTGAAAGAACTGCTAGTTTGATCGGTAAGAGAGGGTAAATTAGTAGTGAGTTCCAGGTGGCTCTACAAAATCAAGCATGCAATATAGGGCAGTAGAGAGCAGTACAAAGCGAGGTTTGTGGTGAGAGGGTTCTCCTAGAAAGAGGGAGTGGACTATGCAGAGACTTTTGCTTCAGTTGCTAGGTATACTTCCATTAGAGAAATGATGTATTTAGTTTCCGTTATGGGATGAAGGATACACTAGATGGATGTGAAGACAACTTTCCTCAATGGGATAATTGAGAAAGAATTGTACATAGAGCAACTCTAGGGCTTTGAGATCAGTGTGAAGGAGTCCAATGTTTACAAGCTCAAAAAGGCCTTGTATGGACTCAAGTAGGCACCGAGAGCATGGTATTCTAGGATCAATGGATATCTATAGAATGTGGGCTTCACCAAAAGTGAAGTTGATTCAACTTATATTTTATATTTGTTGAGGCTAACTTGCCTGTTTTGGTGCTATATAGAAATGACTTGTTTCTTATAGGTTCAGAGAAGCTCAATGCAGGGTGGAAGGCAGATATGATGAAGGCTGTTGGCATGATGTATTACTTCTTAGGTTTGAAGGTTTGGCAAAAGGCCAAGGGAGATTTTCCTTGGGTAGGGTAAGTATGCAGTCGAAATCCTGAAGAGATTTTGGATGGAGGACTGCAAACCTATGGCCATGCCTATGATGACTAATTAGAAGGTAACAATCTTAAATTCAGATATGGCGGATCCCATGTTGTATAGTCAGTTGATAGGTTCCTTGATATCTAGTCATTAGCATATCTTGGTTAATAAGCTGGAAACTGACTTCTGTGGCACTCAACCTAGCAGAGACAAAGTATATGGCAGCCAGTACTTATAGTTGTGAGGTCTATTGGCTTCGCAAGTTGCTTGTAGGATTATTTGAACATGAATTGGATCCCACATTGATTTACTGTGATAATCAAAGTTGCATCAAACTCTTCGAGAATCCAATGTTTCATGATGGGTTCAAGCACATTGAGATCAGATATCACTTCATTTGAGAAAGGATATCCCACTATAATGTACTGTTGCCACACACCCTTTTCTACACCCAACACTTCTTATGTTCTTCTCTTGCACTTGGACATTGCTACCTTATGTTACCCTTCTTCTACACTGCTTGTGGTGCCAATCTACTCACGACCTATTACTCCAGAATCATCAAGCACCAACAGTATTTTTTTTTATCTTTAATACAATTAGACAATTATGCCCTTGCTCTTCCTGTGTGTCTCTATAATGTGCACACAAAAAAATCTTTGTTCATGTCAAATCTCTTCTGACAAATTCTGTTACCTGGTCATGTTTAATATCGGGCCGCTTCCTGTCTATAGAGTTGCCATCAAAAGGTTACGCTCTTGTTGCCTACACGTGATGCACATCAGTCATTGAGTCTCCAAAGTTTTGTAGTGCAGTATTTTTTCTTATCCACCAAATTATTATCGGTATTATTCTGCTATTTGGAACAGCTGCTTGCACAACCATTGGACTGAATTCTAGTTTTCAGCCACCACCCATCAGCCAAAATTTGCTAGTCTCCCCTGCACATTTTCTACATCCATGTCCCTGCTGATTGGATGGGCTCTCTTGCAGATCCCTTTCACCTGGTTGGGTGGTTGTCTTATGCTTCCGGAGGGTTAGCAGTGCACAAAGCCATCACTACTGTCATGTGGTCAAGCTGCATGCCTTTCACTTTTCGCCTCGTTCACTGTGTTGATGTGCTTCCACAGTTCCTCTGTTTCGCTTCTTGGACCTTCACCATGTTTCCTTGTATTATCTTCTTTGCTGCTCTGAGACCATGTCAGGTAATGCACATAAACAATAGCAGAAAATTGCAGAGGGAGGAGAGAGAAAAGAGAGATTGTACTTGATTGTTCAATGTGTAAATGTCAATACAAAAAGGGAGGATTTTAAAATTCAACCTTTGTTACCCACCTGGTTGAGACATATCACAGTGCCCATGTTATCTTTGAAGTCATGTGAATCCTTGTAAAGAATATTCACTGGAGGCAATAAATAAACACCCCACAGCACTGCATTGATTGCAGTATATCCTGGGATATCTACCATCTCATCTGAGGCATCTAAGATCACAGTATATATTGCATTTAATACAACATTGCTTGGTGCATCATGCTTGCTCTCACTCAAAGCCATTACAGATAGAGAACACTCCTTGAAATGTGAGAATGTCTATTGCCAGGACTGGCTCCTGTCATATGCATTCTTCATCATTATTGCATATTCACTGCCCCACCTGCCCTTATCAGTTCTGTTTACTATCAAAGGTATTGTCATGGTAAAATCTCGCATAGCTCTATTCTTCCATTCTGATAATGATTTCTTGACTAATTGACTTTCCTGCAGCAACTTCCTCATTTGCTTTAAGATTGCTTACTTATATTCCCTGTTAACTTGAAGAAGCTTATAACTATTGGATGATGCAAGCTTTTGCTTACATTTCTCCAGTGTCTTCTTTTCTCTACAGCTCTTTGGTGATGATAACCCTTGTAGAGCTGAAGTGAAATGAAATTATATTAAGTTCCATGACTGACTGAAAAAGGTAAATGGGACTAGGAAAGCCATACTTGACAACAATAGGGGAGTTCCTAGAGCATCTTTGAAGCTGTCTGAAATCTTAGGTTAAGGAAAGAAAGAGCGAGTAGACAATAAGGTAGAAAGCGGGATCCCAAAAGGTAACCCTAGAAATCAAAACAAATAATATTCCGGAAGGAGAAAGCATCCGAGTGACAGCTGCACCATGAAAGGTCCTCCAGAAAGCAGCCAAGACTTTGGAGACTGAGAAAGAGAAACATCTTGGCCAACATCAGAATAAAAAGAAGAGCCACCATAATTCACTGCCAGAAATTGCCATAATTCACAATATTGCGTTTACAGGTTTTCGAGTCTATTTAATTGTTATGCTTGTCTGCTAATTACCGTTTCTATTTTAAAAGTTGGAAGTTGTGTAGTGGCAAGCTCATAACATTATTGCATGTCTGATATGTGTGCTGGGCGAATGGACTCTAGATGAACTACATGCACTTGACATTGGAAGGAGAATAGTGAAAAACTTGCATATGGCTGGAAATGAGGATAAAATCAAAGGTTGGACATGTCCTATTGCTGAAAGCGAAGAACCTTTATATAATGCAAAGGAGCTTCATGGCATTGTGTCTACAGATCGTAAACAGTCATTTGATATTCGTTCTATAATTGCTCGCATAGTTGATGGAAGTGTATTCGACGAATTCAAGAAGCTATATGGCACAGTAAGTACAGTAAGATTGATGCTATTTAGTATTTACAATTTCTGATTTCAAAATATTTAATAATGCATCATTTTTGGTTAAGCCTAAGCTTCTTTCATGCTATTCTTTGATACATATGAATGTCTCTGAAGCCAAAGTTAAACAGAAGCTATTAACCGTGTTTGGATAGACTCTTGTTACAGGTTTTGCGAGAATCTTTGGACAGCCTGTAGGCATTATTGGGAACAATGGCATTTTATTCACAGAATCTGCTCTAAAAGGTGCTCACTTCATCCAGCTATGTACACAGCGCCAGATTCCGTTGATATTTCTTCAAAATATCACAGGATTTATGGTATGTCTACCTCCATTTTTATTTGACTCCATATTTTCATTCTATCCGTTTTACTTTTTATTCATCTATGAGCATGAGTGGTAGTCTATAAGAATAACTATTTCTTGCTGGCAGTTGTTCTTCCTTCAAGAGCTGTGGGTGTAACTATTCTTCAGTTTTCAGTGCAAATTTAGGCACTTTTAAAATATCTGTATCCATTTAATGGAACATTTCAAATTATCCATGCTAAATTATTTCAAACCATAGGATGCATAGGTGTGACGGTTGATGACATGTTTTTTATATTTGTAATGAAACATTTTCGAGTTAGTTCAGATATAAGCCAAAGTATGTTATCATAGAGCAAAAGTTTAAGTCATCCTTTATCAAATGCATTTTTTGAATAAACTGCATACATTTATGAAAGCTGGAATGCCTGCACCATATTAGATTCATGCACAAAATAATAAAGATTAAATCTGAACTATGCATGGAGATAAAAAAAATATGGGTATGCTATGCTCTCCACAATCAATACTGTAGCTTTGCAAATGGATGCATTGTTGGTTATGACTTGGACTACATTTGATGGCTCAGCACTTTTAATTGCTTTAATGTAATATCCCAAATACTGATATTCTCTAATGTTCTATGATAGTGTTGAATCGCACACTCAATCTCATACAAATTTGCAAAATAACTGTGCATGCAAACTCGCCATGCAAAAATGCCCTAAAATATAGCTAAATTAGGGTTAGGGTTTTGCAGAGAGAAATTAACACTTACCACTAATATTCTGGCTGATAATGACTCCAGAGATAGCTACATGCATAAGGATCCGGATGGGTGGTCTAATAATGCTCTTTTCCTCTCGTGTCACCGCCCCACAGCACCGTAAAAACCCTCCAGACTGAAGGTGACGTTTTTGTAAGAGGAGAGGTTCGTTCGAGCTGAAACTTTCTAAGCTTGTCCGTCTGCTGATGCCGGAGAGAATGCCTGATGCATGCGGAGGATCTGAGACCTCTAGGAAGGGTAGCGAATCGCTTCAGAGAGGCAGCTACTCACACCCCTGGAACCCCGAAACTGCTAATAACTGCTACGGATGATCACTGATGGATCTGATGATCACCGGGTACCGGAGTATGAAGCTGATGATGAGAATGATGCCTGAGTTTCGGAAGGAAACTGAGATCTGAGGGCCCAACAGCTGATTAGGGCTTTCTGGCTGAAACCCCCCTCTTACGGCTGCACACGTGTCCCTGCAACGATCTATACCATGTACTAGATAACTGATGAATGAATGAAGAACAAGTGGTGAACCTGTATGGCTTACCCGGAATAAGACTAGGATAGATGTTTCACTGCCGAAATCCTGTTAGCTGAAGACTCCGTCTCCAACCCCAACTGCTGTGTTGCACACTGTGCTGCTATCCAAGAGCTCCCAAAATAATAATAATCCAAAAGTGAAGTCTCCTCTTGCTTTCTCCTCTATTTATAAAGTTCAACTGCGCAAAACCCTAATCTCTTGACCTAATTAGGTCACTTTATCTTCTAATTTGACGTTGACTTGCATGCATGTCACTTTATCTTCTAATTTGCCGTTGACTTGCATGCATGTAGAGGGAGACTTAAATAGTGCATGCATCATTATAATAATGCTGGGATGGCATGCATGTCATTTTTAGGGTTCGCATGCATCTCACTTTTAGGGTTTGCATGCATGTCACTTTTAGGGTTTGCGTGCATGTCACTTTTGGGAATATTACAGTCCTCCCTTGCCAAAGATTGCTTGTCCTCAAGCAATGCCAACGCAAACCCACAATCAATCAATTGAACCAACTGAATCCGAGGATGATCCCAGGGTCCCAAATTATCCTAGGAGATCTGCAGCACCCTCAACTCAAAACACTGCACTGTACGGTACCATCACCAGAGACTTCCTGAGAAAGAACAATTTCTGGAACCCCCATCTTCAATGGATTTCTCACAAATTTCTCCTCAAGAACAATACTACCTTGACGTGAATCTGTAATCTGGTCTGTATGTCTCTTGTTGTGTAAAACGTTTCCAAGAGCATGAAATAAAGAGAGAATTCCATCACGTCCCATGCTGGACTTTACATTGTCTGTCAATTCGGGGAAGCTAGAAGATAAAATAGACGATTGAGCAACTTTCTTCTGCTTATGTTTCTTAGATTTTGCTCTAGGAAGTCCAGGATATTCAAAGCTACCGTGGTCCCAAAACAATGGTGCCACAGCTGCGGTTTGCCAATTGTGTAGATGTAGGATATCAGGCTGCTTTCCAGACTTCAAAAGATAATCTAATGATGCACGGCAAAAATATGTAAACCTTTCAAAGTCATCCTCATACCCATAAAGAAGGTCCCGGTCAAAAAAACCACTAAGATGAAAAGGTTCAATGAATGTCACTGCAATGCCATAAAGAATCCCTGTCCAGATTCTATTTCTGTGCCACTCGCCTCCAAAGTAAGAAGAAAAATCAGCTTCAACTTCTTGTAGACCCTGTACTTGATTCAAGTCCATAGATTTATACTTGGGCAAAATGACTTCCACAAAATTCTTCCTCCTTTGCAATGCACAACATAAATTTTTCACATGTGATGCCACAGATCCAACCTTTGTGAGTGGTGCCATTTCAGTACAAATGTGCAAAATGTGTAAACCCTGCCTTTGCTTTGGGTCCGAAAGAAGAAGAAGACCTGCAGCAAGCTCTTTGTCATTCATGTGCTTAAGATTACAAAATGTTTCAGCTAGTACAGGATCCTTGTTGACAACTAATTTTCTGATCTCCGATGCCTGTGTTTTAGTAATATCGCCCACCAAGGCCATTGTATCAATCCGTAGTAGTATCTCACTGAACAATGGTGATGGATCTACCTTAACCCTGCTATGCTTCTTGCTTTTCTGAAGGTTCCAAGTATCAGATGCCTGGTTGAGGCAGTAGAACTGTAAAGAATTGATCGCATGCCTAAGATCACCTTCACTACTTTCAGATATATAACTTAGCCATTCTGGAGGCAGAGAGTGATATTCTGCTGTCCATATTTTTGTGAGTGTCTTCGTGATGCTTTTTGATGTAAGAGGATTGAAAACTATCTTTGTAGCACCTCCATTCTCAAGAGCTAACTCCAATTCTTGGATCATTCGTCCAGGTACCCCTTGATCTTTAGCTTCAGTGAATTCAGTAATCGATACAATTGTTGGAAATTGTGTAGACAATGCAAGGGTTCTAAGACCCTGACAGAGTTTTTGGCAAGCTTCCCAACCATTTGGGGTAGGCAGGTCATCTACTAGAAGTAACATACCTTTCCGCGATCTGTCAGTTGCATTTGATGAGCCCATATTCAATACTGGATATTTTCGTATAGCATCTAAAAATGCTTCAAACTCATCAAGTTTTGTATCTGGAATTTTAACTGGATTTCTGTGTGATTCTTCTGTTTGATCTACCAATGATGGATATGAGATTATTTCCTGTTGATCAATGCTTATGCTTTCTGGCTGTTTTAGATCTTGAATACCACTTATATTTGTTCCAGTTATAGTTGGGAGGCTCTCAACAATTTTGGTTACTCCGTCAGTATCCAGAGCTAGAACTGTTTCTTGAACTTGTTCCTCTTCAGCTGGAGGAGGGTATAACTGTTCCTTGTTGACACACATACTTCCTGGTTCTTGTGCATCTTCAACATCATTACTTTCAAGTTTCATGGGTTCACCCTTTGCAGCTCCATTGATAGCTATATTGCCTGCCACTATTTTTATCTCAGTCGCTCCCATATGTGAGTGGTCATGTGGTTCTTCTGAAGCTATGATCCGGTCTTCTTCCCAATCATTTTGCTTCCTGTGAATAGTGTGAGGAACTTCTTTTGCGGCAT
>LPNX010145779.1:0-70024 GCA_001517045.1 Pseudotsuga menziesii
TATATATATATATATATATTTCCTATTTACAAACAACAATGCTATCAGCACTGTCATCACTGGAATTATAAGGAAATGGGAAAATAGATGTAGCCAAAGCTGAGGAATTGCTTGCTAAAGGTGATGATGAGATGAGTATCCATGCTACAGTTGCAGACTTGCTTCAGAAAAATAATGCACATATTTAAGATTCTCAATCACATATTTATGCATTGGATCAATTTGCAAGCCAATTCAATCGAATGCTGTTCGATTTATCCTTTTGGATATGTACTGTTTGTAGAAGATATTCAATGTTTCCAACATCTCTTCTTTTGATGTAGAATGGTCAAGAAATCCAAGCTGAAGGAAAAAGAAAGAAATGAATGAAAGAGTGAGATGGAACAAAAATGGTTGGAGTGGGAGATAAAAAGGGAGAAGGTTCAACAAGTTGGTTGGAATGTTATGGAAGAATGCAAGCTTTAAAAGGAAGGTTTTGGAGTTTTTGCTAACATTTTATATTACCTTTGTAGGAAAAGAAACAAGCTTGTGCTCAGAAGGAATCCATCATTCAAGTAAGATTCCAAGGCTACATCACTTTCTTTCATTGCTCATTGAAACACATTTGCATGATTTCTCATTGCTCTAGATTCTTTGAGTTGAATCGATTTGATTTTGCGATGTACTTAGGTCACACCTGGTATCTTGGCACCATATTAATTGGCGCACTTCTGCACAAAGACATCTAAGTTGGGTTATCTGGCATAAAAACAAAGTTGCATTGTTTAATGAATTTCAGTTGCAGGGGGCATCTGCTGAACTTGTAGCGCTGCCAAAATTGCAATCCTCTACAAACAAAAAATAGACATATAGTGAGGTTGAAGATCACGAGTTCATGTCAAAGAGCCTTGTAAATGACTGGGAAGAAGTTTTGGGTGACGGTTTTCCTTGCAATAACGGGAATACCACTGTACATAGAGAAAATAGGCTTCACAATAAGAGAAGAAACCTTTTGCAGTTTGATCACAGCCATAGACCTGCTTATTATGGAACCTTCTAAAAAAAAAGGTGAATATACTTTGCATAATTTTAAGTTTATTAATTATCAAAGCAACAAGTTGTGTTTTAATTTTTATAGCCCATGATGAGGAACATATGAAACAACTTGAAGCTCATGGATTCTTAATATTGCATTAGACAAGAGGGAAAATTTTGTTTCTGACTCTTTGTTTTTGATGCAGTGATGGCATTGGGCTTCGAAATCCTTTCAGGAAGGACTCTTCTTTGGACTATGAGAATGATAATGATGAAGAATGGGAAGAGGTACTCACCTTGGAATATGACAAGGATGATGAGAAAGAAAAGAATGAAGTTGACACAAATAAGTTTAAATATGAGGAAGATGATGAGAGTGATGGGTTTTTTGTACCTGATGGATATCTTTTTGAGGATGAGGTAAATTCTACAGAAAAAAATTTGTTTGATGGGGTTCTTTTTTCTTTAGTACATAAAAAGCCTTTGCTGTTATTTTAGTCTTTACTGTTGCAATGTCCGAGTTTTATTTGGGGTAATTGAAGGTTCATCCCCTTGTTTTATTGTTTCTTGTTGCAATGTCCTAGTTTTAATGGGCGTAATTGAAGGTTCATTCCCTTGTATTGTTGCTGGAATTTACCTCAAAAGCAGGGTTATTATAGAAGTATATAAGTTGAAAGAAATCATTTAATTACTTAGGGGATGTATATTGTTGAATATATTTATTGGACCTGATGACTATTAGTAATCCGTTGAGCTGCACATCTAATGGAGTTATAGGAAGGTATCCTGACAGAGAAGTTGCTATAAATGGTTGTTATATTAACCTTTTTTTAATCTTCTACAAGCTCTCTATGGGCTATAACCTCTTCTTCTTTTACCACACTTCCATCATTTCCCTCTCCTTCAAAAATTTCTTTAAAATAAATAGAAATCTTAATGTTGTTCTCCTTTTAGTTATAGCCTCAATGGGGTTGCTTCTTCCTTCCCCTAATCCACACATTCATAAATAAGAAAAGTGTTCATTAAACTCTTATCCTCATGGGTATGTCCTCTAGGGACTCTACATACTTGGATGCACAATAGATTATTGCTGCATTATCATCCTTTTCCAACTCTAGTAGAACATCAAATACCTACTCCTCATCATTTTCTCTCAGCTCCCTTGCATGGATATTTAGATTCACCACCTCTTCGTAGAAGGTTTCCTTAATATCTTCTCTTTTGACACATGCATGTTGTAATATGTAGAACATTCAATGTACATAGATCCAACTTTAGGATATTCACCAGACACTTTAAAATGCATTTAAGATGTATTTTGATGATGATGATCTACTTGATAGACAACCTATAATTTTTTTTCTATATTGTATATTCCATTGGAATTCGTATGCATCATCTTATTTATGTAAAATGTTTTAATGACATTGAATTATAAAACTACATTTCATGGTATTATATGTATAATTTATATATATTTTTAAAATTTTTAATATAGTACTATGTTATAGTTGTAAAAAAAAAAACTATCTCTTTTTATTGGTATTTTATTTATCTGATTGTTATATTTTTAATTATATATAAGTTTATGAGAGTTCCCTTAAAAATTTTAAAGCACATGCTTCTCTTTATTTCATTCTTTCAATAAGCTAAAATACATGTTTCTCTTT
The DNA here is from genome assembly GCA_001517045.1 of Pseudotsuga menziesii. NCBI lineage: Eukaryota > Viridiplantae > Streptophyta > Pinopsida > Pinales > Pinaceae > Pseudotsuga > Pseudotsuga menziesii. The sequence continues at coordinate 2,685 of LPNX010145779.1, forward strand.
ATTTCATTGTTTCAATAATTTACACAATACAATGAAAAACATTACAATTTTCCTTGTGCTAATTTTATTTATTTCATTTTTTCAATAATTTACACAATACAATGAAAAGCATTACATTTTTCCTTATGCTAATTTTAGTTATAAATTAGCACGTTATATTCTTCCTTTCATACAATAGCTGTACCGATTTTGGTTATAAATTAGCCAACTCTCCTTAATATTTCCAAATTTCTCCAGCTTTAAAAACCTATATTAAAATCTCAACTAAATAAGCCTTTGACATATGGTTTAAATAAATAAACACTTTTCGTATTACTCAAATTCCATATAATAAATAAAAATATGTTTCATTTTCTAGAATTGGCTGATACGGTAACTTATGCTTTGCAACACTCAGTCTAAAATCTTTCACTTTCATGTATTTTTATATTGTCACTGATAGATTGTTTTATGAATGGCAAGGTTTGCTTACCTTATTTGAATTTTACTTTGCTTGATTTCATATAAAGATATTTTTGTCATATATTCAGGCACGCCAAGAGATATTCCGTAAATTGGTTGACTTAATTGGTATCACATCCATCACAGAGGTATTCCGTTCTCTCTGGTAACATGAATGGATATGCCAGTCATGGAAAATTGTACATAGCTCTCAGGAATTAGTTTATCATAAATACTAGTTATTGGTAAGTTGTAATAGTAATAACTATGTAGTTTGTATATTGTTATCTATCATAAATTTGTTTGAATATCATCATTGTCAAGCATAAAAAACTTCTTAAAGGGTGCTAGCTCAATGGTAGAGCATGTGCCTAATTATAGGAAGGATGTTGGTGGTTCGATTCCTTTGTGCCCTATCATAAATTTGTGACTACAAAAATGACTAAATTTGCATATATATGAGTATTAGTAGCTAATTTCCCATACCTTAGTCGTATTTAGGTTAGTCATTAATATGTTATCATCTAGTAGTTTATTTAGTCGTATATTTGGTCATTAATTGTTGCAATCAGTGACTAAATCATTGACTATCACTGACTAAAACAATGACTAAATCATTGACTATCAGTGACTAAATCATTGTCTATCAATGACTAAATCAATGACTAATAAGGCAAGCTATTAATGACTAGTGAAATACGACTATCTATAAGATAGTGGAAATTAGCTACTATTAGTCACCGACTAAAAAATAGTTGTTTATAGCCTGATTTTAGTCATTAATTTCTCATTTTGTACTAGTGAATGGCTCAAATCAAATGCACGACATGTAAAATGGTGGATGATCCTAAATATACTCGCATGGCTTTTATGCTCAAGGAGAAGATATGAGCTAAATCCAGTTTCCATGGGATTGATAAGCTTACAATAAAAGAGAATATTCATAGGGTGGAGGTTGTTGGGATATTATAAACCCACTCCATACTTGCAGGGATAACAATATTTCATCATTATTGATTAATTTCCTATCTACTAGCCAGATAGTTGGCATCCACTTGCACCACTTGGTCAACACTTGCCATAAATACCCCAAGAGCACCTTTATCCCGATTCTGGTTATGTCCTTCCCACTTTATTGACCGCCATATTTAGTAACTTCTCCTTTATGTAGATTCTATCTTTATCCTACTTTATTCCATCTTTTCATTGGATAAGGTAAAACTAGTCAACTTGGAAACTGTTATCTTTTGTAGCCAATCCATCCTCCATGATTTTTTCTTCAGTTTCCAAGATTAACATGTTTTTCCATCACTCATGCTTTAGCTAATTCGTGAGGTCCTTGACAGAGTTGGAAAGTTCTTTACCCACCTATGGGGGTTTATTATTTTTAGTAAGCATGATTTATGAGTTAGCATGAGTTGTCTTCTAATAACTCAATCTTACTTTATAAGGACGTATTACCATTTTAATAATCAATCAATTATGCATTCTTCACTTCTTAATGTGATTTAGTCTCATTATTATTCTCTCTATTTTCCTTGTGCATGCTTGTGAGAATTATCTTGTAGCTAGATCTGCATCTTGTGTTTTCTTCTTAGAATCAAGGCTCTATTTATTCATAGCACTAGAGCTGTTTTTTTTACATGGTATTAGAGCCACATGTTGTGAATTTTATCATAGCACAAGGTTTATTAAGTTATACAAAGTTAAGGAGATATCAACTCTCTACATCAGAGTGCATCCAGTCTCCTACACTTCTCTGAAGAAGAGCTTGAATTGAGCTTACAAAAATTTATCCTAGTTTTTATTTATGCGGGTTGTAGAGAGTATCTTCTTGAGTGCATCAACTTATTACAATGGATTTCTCTTCAGCTATGATCATGGCTCCCTTCAACTCTCATGAATGGAAATCCAAAATGGGCATTCTATTCCGCAATAAGGGATTATACATAGTTTCTATGGCTTTAGAGAATGATCCCAATGCTACTGTTGAGAAAGCTAAGCGGCATACTAGGTTGGATGAATCCTATGGATTTATTTTCATCTCTATTTGTCTTTATCTACTCTTTCATATATATGGTTTGACCACTCCAAACCAACTATGGACCAAACTTGAGTCTCTCTTTGGAGTACAAGATGAGACAAGAGTGCACCATTTGGAGAATGAGTTATTCTCATTGAGTCCAAGTAGTTTCAATTCTATTGAGGGTTTCTTCACCAAATTCAAGTAACTTGTTCTATTTCTCATGTAGTGTGGGATTTATAAGAAGGAATATCGATCGATTTTTTCCATGCCATCATAATTGGGTCCTGAATACTCAGTTTTTGTGTCTACTTTTTATGATACTATGCTTGTCATTTTTAGTTAGAAAATGCCTTCTTTGAGTACATTATTTGACTCACTGAAAAAGGAGAAACATAAATTGGTATAGATGGGTGATATTGTATCCTACAAGGGAAAGGATCATGCTCTCATAATTCAAGGAAGTAAGAATGAAATATCAAAAGAGAAGCAAATAGTGAAATAGAAGAAACCAAAGTCAGATAATGAAGATGAATGTTTGAAGCCTATTGATGAAGGTTCAATGAAGAAAGTCAAGACGGAAGGGAGCACATCCAAGTATTATTATTGCAGAAATGGTTTTAATATTGAGAATAAATGTTTCAATAAGAATCTGGACACCATGTCTCAATTTCTTGAGAAGCATAACATCAAAGTTCCAGATGAGCTAGAGAAGCATGTTGAATCCTCATAAAAATATCATAGTGTGCAATTCCAAGGTGACATAAACTATGCCTTGAGTTCCAGAGTAAAATCCTTTCCTCACATATATGATATAGATTCATTTTTTGATATATTATAATCATAAATATCAGTTTCATTCTTGAATAATTCACCTATCAGTCTCCTAGATTCATCTCCCAATACATGTGATTTTTCACTAGATCCTAACTTGCCTTTAAGCAACTCTTCGTCACTCCATTCAAATTTTTATAATTCTGGTTTACCAGCATGTTTTAAGTCTGGTATGCATGTTGTGACATAATCTATAACATCTACCATACCTCTTAATACTCCTAAAACTATACAAACCCCAAGTTAGCTAATTGATTCCTCATTAGATTCCTATGCAGTGTTACTTATATCTTATGGTTTCAAGTCTTTTCTAGCTTTCATTGGTTGGTTATCCATGACCTTATTCATCATTGGAATAATCCTACACATGTTTTTATATGTTCTAAATACCTATGGTTCATATCTCAATTTTATCCATCATTCATATTTTTACACTAATTAATTTTCCCCGGTTGCTCAACCTTTTCCTAGTCTATCCCTATATCCTCATGGAGACATTGAACCTTTGGTCCTTGTTGTTCCATATGATAATATTTATAATATATCAGATTATTTTTAGCCTCATTTCATATTTGGGAAGGTTCTACATTAGTTTTTAACGAAAATATTTTATCCACATCACCATTTTGCATTTATACAAGGAACTCATTGTGTAATTAATTGTCTTAATTTTTGTACTCTTTGGGAAGGAGTATGCACGAATCCCTTCTCCTTTTCAGATTGTGTTTGTATATCATATTTTTTTATCATCAATAAGAATTCAAATAATTCTCCTACTTCATTAGGTGATGAGCTACAAGGAGTATCTCATCTTCTTTCTTGCAAATTCCACACTCTAGAGCATGACCATGGAGTTCACAATTTCTTCATCAAAGTCTTTAACTAGAAGGATCTAATTCATCTCATTCAAGTGAAGATAAATCCATATTGAAGACATGGTGTTAAAATTTTTGTGCTATGTCCTATCTTGAGGGAGGATTTATCCATGTGATTTTGCTTCTTTCCAAATTTCTTTGGACAAGATAAATTGTAAAGGGTGACCATAGCCTTGTTATTGGGCCCTATATGCACCTATATAGGTCTATGTGTTTTATTATTTCAGACATATCATCATAAAGTTAGACTGAAAGGGGGTTTTGGGATACTATAAACCAACTCCATACATAGGATAACAATATTTAATCATTATTGATCAATTTCCTACCTACTAGCCTAGATAGTTGACATCCATTGGCATCACTTGGTCAACACTTTCCATATATACCCTAGGAGCTCCTTGATCCTAATTCTGGTTAGATCCTACCCACTTTATTGACTTTAATATTTATTAATTTTCCATTCTAGTAGATTATATCTTTATCGTTCTTTATTCTAGTTTTTCAGTGGATAAGGTAAAGCTAGTCAACTATGAAACCACTATTTTTTCTTGCCAACCCATCCTCCATGATTTTATCTACATATTCCATGATTAGCATGTATTTCCATCACTCATAACAACTCACTCATGCTTTATCTAATTCATGAGTTCCTTGACAGAGTTGGAAAGTGCTTTAGCCACCTATGGGCGTTTATCATATTTAGTAAGCTTGATTTATGAGCTAGCATGATTTGTCTTCTAGCAACTCAATTTTCCTTTATAAGGATGTATTACCATTGTAATAATCAATCAATTATTCATTATTCACTTCTTCATGTGATTCAATCTCATTATTTTTCTCTCTATTTTCCTAAATTATGGGTTAGAGTAAATTCTCGCAGCACATGGGGGTCTTGTAGTGTGTTGGTTTTTCTACCTAACCATGGTATTATTTGTCCTTAAACATGTCCGAAGAAAAATTTATGAATATTCCAACATGAGGTTTCAGAATAAATTTTGGAGAAGTCCTGAAAATGACCAAGTGTTGGAAAACTGGCTCAGGTAGCCTTAAGAAAATGCCTACCACAAATTGTGTGTTGAAGAAAATTCCCACACCATATGGGGGTCTTGTAGATTGATATTTGTCCTACCTGATCATGTCTTCATACGGTCTTGGAAGTAGATGAGGAATAAGTTATGAACCTTCCAAAACAATGTTTTAGGCATATTAGACTAGACTAAGAAAATTGTCCTAGTGTTGGAAAAAATGGCTCATGCAACCTTGGGAAAATACCTGCCGTACCTTATAGGTGTATGATAAAAATTATCTGAAGATATCATCCTACAGCTTGTTGAAGAGGCTATCTCACCATGGTATCAGTTATCAAATAAGTTGTTTGATGAAAAAGATAATGGTCTTCCAAATTAACGTTTCAGGCTGTTTTGCACTATTCCAGTACTGGCAAAACTGCCTCAGTGTCCTCAGGGAAATGTCTGCCCTATCTCATAGGATGATGCGAAAAATAATATGAAAGTGTTAGGCTATATCTTGTTGATGTGTTCATCTAACCATGGTCTCAGTTATCCCGTAAAGTGTTTTATGACAAAGATATAAACCTACCAAATGTAAGAAAAATATTATCTTGCATTTTAAGAACATACGAAAATTGGTTGTGTTAGATTCGGGAAATTGAAAAGGCATTTTGAAATGCCCGCAAGGAGGGGTTATTTTGATGATAAAAATCATTAGGTAGCATAGTCATGTTCCTTGGTGAACTGAATATCCATCCATAGCTTCAGGTTGTCTTATGATGGTCTCATGTGCAAAATATCAATCCGCCAAAAATAGGAAAAATAATATTTTGCATAATGAGAACAAAAGAAAATTGACCAAGTGTTAAAAACAAGACTTTGAGTGTGTGTGTGTGTCAATAGATTTATCTTGTGATAAGGTATTGTTCATTGTTGAAATGGCTATCTACCCATGCTTGTAGGTTTCCTTATGGTAATCACATGAGGGAGAAATCAATCTTCCATAGTAGAAGAAAAAATGTTTTTACAAGTTAAAAACAATTTTGTCTTTGTGTTAAATTAAAAAGTTTGGAAGCCTATTTTCAAATGATCTCCAGATAATGCGTGTGTATCAAAAAATTCAAAAGGTGACATGGATCTGATCCTTGTTGAGGTGGCTATCTAGCCATACTTTCAGTTTGCATTATGATGGTCATATATGTAAAAGATGGAGCTGCAAAGTTAGTGAAAAATAATAAACATAGTTTATTAAATAAGAAGCTACAGGAATGTATTTAGAAAAATAAACAAAAATTTAATAAAAAGAATTGAGACTGAGTTTTGAAGAGACACATCTTACTATTGGAGATATGCAATGTTTAGAAGAAGTTTTAATTGATTATTTCATTAAAACAATAAATAACAAACTTAGATTTGAAGAGGTGTCTAAGCATGATGACATGGCTAAGTAGCCTCAGAAATATGACTGCCCTAAATTATGGGTTAGAGTAAATTCTCAGAGCACATGGGGGTCTTGAAGTGTATTGGTTTGTCTACCTAACCATGGTATTATTTATCCTTAAGCATGTCTGAAGAAAAAGTTGAATATGCCAAAATGAGGTTTTAGAATAAATTTTGGAGAAAGCCCTAAAAATGACTAAGTGTTGGAAAACTAGCTCAGGTAGCCTTAAGAAAATGCCCGCCAAAAATTGTGTGTTGAAGAAATTTCTCACACCATATGGGGGTCTTGTAGATTGATACTTGTCCTACCTGATCATGTCTTCAGATTGTCTTGGAAGTAGTTGAATAAGAAGTTATGAACCTGCCAAAACAATGTTTTAGGAAGATTATACTAGACTAAGAAAATTGTCCAAGTGTTGGAAACAATGGCTCATGTGGCCTTGGGAAAATTGCCGCTGTACCTTATAGGTGTATGATAAAAATCATCTGAAGCTATCATCCTATAGCTTGTTGAAGAGGATATCTCACCATGGTATCAGTTCTCAAAGAAGATGGTTGATGACAAAGATAATGGTCTACCAAAATAGAGTTTCAGGCTATTTTGCACTATTCCAATACTGGCAAAATTGCCTCAATGGACTCATGTGAATGCCTACCCTATCTTATAGGATGATGAAAAAAATAATATGAAAGTGTTAGGATATAGCTTGTTGATGGGTTCGTCTAACCATGGTCTCAGTTATCCTGTGGAGTGTTTTATGGAAAAGATATAAATCTTCCAAAAGTAAGAAAAACATTATTTTGCATTTTAAGAACACAAGAAAATTGGTTGTGTTAGATTCGGGAAATTGAAAAGGAATTTTGAAATGCCCGCAAGGAGGGGTTATTTTGATGATAAAATTCATCAAGTAGCATATTCATGCTCCTTGGTGAACTAAATATCCATCCATACCTTTAGGTTGTCTTATGATCGTCTCATATGCAAAATATCAATCTGCCAAAAATACGAAAAATAATATTTTGCATAATGAAAACAAAAGAAAATGACCAAGTGTTAAAACAAGAGTTTGAGAGCTGAGTTGGAAATGCCCGCCAAGGGCTGTTTGTGCAAATAAATTTATCAAATTTCATGGATCCATTCTTTGGTAAGTTATCCATCTGCTCCTAACTTCAGGTCTCCATAGAGTGTTCACACATGTGAAATAGGAGTTTGCCAAAATAGGAAGAAATATGTTTTGATGTTCAAAAGAGGTTGAGAAGCTATTTTGAAATGCTTACCATAGGTTGTGTGTGTGTCAACATATTTATCTTGTGATATGATCTTGTTCATTGTTGAAATGGCTATCTAGCAATGCTTGTAGGTTTCCTTATGGACCACATGAGGGAGAAATCAATTTGCCAAAGTAGAAGAAAAAATGTTTTTACATGAAGTTAAAAACAATTTTGTCTAAGTGTTAAATTAAACAGTTTGGAAGCCTATTTTCAAATTATCTCGAGATAATGTGTGTGTATCAAAAATTTCAAAAGGTGACATGGATATGATCCTTGCTGAGGTGGCTATCTATCCATACATTCAGTTTGCATTATGATGGTCATATATGCAAAAGATGGACTTGCAAGGTTAGTGAAAAATAATAAACAGAGTTTATTAAATAAGAAGCTATAGGAATGCATTTAGAAAAATAAACAAAAATTTAATAAAAAGAATTAATACATAGTTTTTAAGAGACACATATTACTATTGGAGAGATGCAATGTTTAGAAGAAGTTTTAATTGATTATTTTATTAAAACAAAAATTAACAAACAGAGATTCGAAGAGGTGTCTAAGCATGATGACATGGCAAGGTGTAATTGGAACGAGACATGAAGGACATAGATGACTAAGGACATGAATAATGACATTGACAAGTAAGCATGACAAGCATTGAACATATAGAGAGTCAAATGACCCTTCTGTGGTCATTTGAAGATGATTTGGGCAAGACAAAGATGTTGGTGCAAACATGACAAGGAGATGGTGGCATGACAACAAACAAGCAAACTTGATGACAGAGATGGTTGTGGGCATGATAAGATTGGTAGAAAAAAATGTTGAAATTGAGTTCAATCCTTAAGTCACTGATTCACCCCCCCCTCTCAGTGAGAATTGTGTCTAACAGACTGAATTTTTCATTGATGCCAACAAGTGTTGTGCAAATGGCCTTTGATTTACTCATAAGGAGACCTTGATAGTTTGGGAATTGGAACACTAGGTGGCCCAAATGGTCCAATTGAAAATTTGTCCTTCTACTGTGGAAAGTAATTAACACCGTGTCAATGGCCAATAGCTTAGTGGAGCATTGAGTCTATAAAAAAAAACAAATTGGATAGAGTCATTGTTGACTGGACCCTCTTATTGCAATTACTATGGTTTAAATAAAAGGAGGGAGTTGCAGGGTTGTTAAATTCATTCGTAAGGTACATGACCTGAAGAATACAGTTGTTATTTTGAGCCTCAATGTTAGTTTGTATCCCCCCAAAAAGGATGCATGCTTACCTTATATGAATTTATGGTTAGATGATTGTTGCAGAGTATGAATGATCTCTCTAGTTTTAGATATGGTTGATAAAGAAATCCGGGCTCAATCCATGCTCGATCAATCACCAAGAACCTTGTCACAACTATAGCAAATGTGCTAAGTGATACAACTTGGCATGCTCCCGTAAAGGATTTGTAAACTGGAAATATAAAAGGTAAAATTATCTATGCTGACAGCGTATAGGTAACTAGGTTTTAGTAGCAGAGATAGCTGCAATGAGGTAGTTAGTTTCATGGAAATTACTATTTATCCATGGCGACATCATATATGAACAAGTGTTAACGTCTCTATGCAAAATATAAGGGCACATGGATGGCCTATGGCAGGGGTATAGGCAGCTTCTGTCATATACATAAAATATTATACCACACATAGCCAGTTAGACCCAAACCCAACAAAAAAGATGCAACAGCTGGGGCAAAAAATCCAATCTATTTTATTATTATTGAGGGTTTCCATTTTAGGATTTCTCTCTATGATTAGACAGAATATAGAAGCAATATTTTTCTTTGACATTCAATGCCAGCTAGTTCATGCTTGTTGGCTTGAATATGAACCAATAATATGAACTGAGGGAGGGCTGGAATTCACTTCTCACCCAGAACAAGTTTACTCCATTATGCAATTAGGCAGTTCTTCTTATAAGTTAGATTTGGATGAAAATGCATGAGTTGACCTGCGCGTAAACAACCAAGAGCCATTGAAACCTAGAATTGGTTTGGCGAGTGTGCAAAGATAGCCATATATCATTGATATAGAGACGAAAGTTCATCGAAAATTAAACAACGCCGATATTGCCATGGTTTTTCCGCCATGATAAAAAAAAATGAAGTATCAATCCACGAATGTTCAAAATGTGGAAATATTTTGTGGAAAAATCCTCCCAAATGTATTAGTGTTTCTAAGTTATTTCAATAAGATAAGTTGTAAAGGGTGACCATAGCCTTGTTGTTTGGCCTTATATGCACCTATATAGGACTATATGTTTTATTATTTCAGACATATCATCATAAAGTCAGACTTAAAGGGGGTTTTGGGATATTATAAACCAACTCCATACATAGGATAACAATATTTAATCATTATTGATTAATTTCCCACCTACTAGCCTAGATAGTTGACATCCACTTGCACCACTTGGTCAACACTTCCCATATATACCCTAGGAGTGCCTTGATACTAATTCCAGTTTGATCCTACCCACTTTATTGACTTCAAAATTTAGTAACTTTTCCTTTCAGTAGATTATGTATTTACCGTTCTTTATTCTAGTTTTTCAGTGTATAAGGTAAAGCTAGTGGACTAGGAAACTGCTATGTTTTGTTTCCAACCCATCCTCCATGATTTTCTCTACATATTCCATGATTAGCATCTATTTCCATCACTCCTAACAACTCACTCCTGCTTTAGCTAATTTGTGAGTTCCTTGAAAGAGTTGGAAAGTGCTTTAGCCACATATGGGGGTTTATCATATTTAGTAAGCATGATTTATGAGCTAGCATGAGTTGTTTTCTAGCAACTCAATTTTCTTTTATAATGATGTATTAACATTGTAATAATCAATCAATTATTCATTCTTCATTTCTTCATGTGATTCAATCTCATTATTTTTCTCTCTATTTTCCTTGTGCATGCTTGTGATAATTATCTTGTAGCTAGAACTACATCTTGTCTCTTTCTTCTTATCATCCTAAAATAAGGGAACATTTCCTAAAACCATAGAATGTGCCCCCAAATCAAGGAATGCACCTCCAATTATAGAAATCCATATCAGGGTTGACTAAAATGGTCAATTTGGATAGGTTTTTTCTTGCTAGAGTCACCAAGTTAAGGTATACGAGGCCAGATATCTAGTTAATTTCTCCAACAAGCATAACCCCTTAGTGGTCTTTATTTAGTAATTTCTCTATTCGATGGGATTAGATGATCCAAGAAGAAACTGTCATAATTCTTTGGAGTTCATGTGTTCTCCCATCTTTAGTAAAGTTGAGAGAGAGCATTTTAAAATCCATAATGACATGCCCCAAATTCCAGAGGCATATGAGCCCCAAAACTATATCACAAACACCAATTTCAATAGAAAACATGTGCTTTGAGATGGTGGTTCCCCATTTGGATTTTAGACATTGTCATGACGATTGCCACATTTAATCATACCTTGATTGGAAATGATAATTTAGAAATTGCAATAGTTGTTTAAGCATTAGTGTGCATGTAGCTAAATGAAAAAGAAAATTGCATAAAAAAATATAAAGCAAGATATTCTCAAGTAAAGGTTAGAAAGTAGAGAGGAAAAATCATGTAGTTCAAACTCACTCAATAATTCTACCAAGTCTATGAAAAAATGGCCATGGGCACTAATCAATAACATGGTGATAAATAGGGAACAAATGATTGGTAGGATATACCACCATCATTACCTCAACTAAAACTAATAAAAGCGTGAATCAAAATATGATTAATTAAAAAATGCATGTCCCCTTATAAAATAAAACAGTTTTAAACCAACATAGATCCATCTTAAACCTATATCTATCAATCATTGAAAGGTATCAAATTTCTTAAGTAAATTCTCATTAAGTAAATTATATAAAAATAGTAAATAAGTATATCTCAATAACCTCACCTATAAGTTATTGCACCGAAATAAGGGATATGTTCTCTAACTGAGTATGAGCTAGAGATCATGTCACCTCAGTCACGTTATGCTAGCCAACATAAATAAAAAATATTAAAAATGAAAAAATGAAAAATATAAATTACATATTGACTTAAATAAACTAAATTTAAAAACAAATTGTATTACTTCTTTATTACCCTCTTTCATTTCCATGGTTTCATTTCTTAATTGGGTCAAAAAATACATTCTTAACCCGTATTGGGTTGTTTTTCCTGGAACATGGTGGTACATCTCTTTCAAAATTTCGTGAAAAAAAGGCTAGGGATCACATGCTTATATTAGAAAAAAACCTTTTTCATCAAGTAAATTATATAAAAATACTAAATAAATAAATCTCAATAACCTCACCTAGAGGGATGTGCTCTCCAACGGAGTAGCCAACATAAATAAAAAAATATTAAAAATTTAAATTATTGACATAAATAAAATATAAAAAATAATTAATTAACATAGATCCATTTTAAACCTAGATATATCAAAATCTGAAAAAGATCCAAATGGTAAAAAATGTACAGATGCCTCTGGATGCTTGATAGATATGGGTTTAAAATAAATCTATCCTATTTGTAAAACATAGTTTCATATAAAAAAACATTACTTAAAAAAATATAAAAATATATTAACCCATGCCACACCCATTACCATACCCATTCCAACATACTAATTAAATTGAAGCAACGAGTCTTCTCTTCCCCTATAAATAAAGGCAAATGCATTCTTTTTTTAAAACATTTTTTTTATATTTTTTGTGGTCATCAGAGATTTAATTGATGGGAGAGGCGTAGTTGTTCTTTTAACTTCGTAGAGGTGTAGTTTTTCTTTTAATCTTCCAAAATATAGAAATGGAAGCGCAAGGAGGAGGAGCAGAAGACATGAGATATTTTGACTAGTGGATAAGGTAAAACTAGTCAACTAGCAAACTGCTATCTTTTGTTGCCAACCCATCCTCCATGATTTTGTCTCCATGTTCCAGGATTAACATTTTTTCCATCAATCATGAAAGCTCATTCATGCTTTATCTAATTTGTGAGGTCCTTGAAAGAGTTGGAAAGTTCTTTAGCCACCTTTGGGGGTTTATCATATTTAGTGAGACTTATTTGAGAGCTAGCATGAGTTGTCTTCTAGCAACTCAATTTTCCTTTATAAGAATGTATTACCATTGTAATAATCAATCTATTATTCATGCTTCACTTCTTGATGTGATTCAGCCTCATTATTCTTCTCTATATTTTCCTTGTGCATGCTTGTGAGAATTATCTTGTAGCTAGATCTGCATCTTGTGTTTTCTTCTTAGCATCAAGGATATATTTATTCATAGCATTAGAGATGCCATTTCTACATGGTATTAGATCCACATGTTGTTAATTTTATCAGAGCGCAAGGTTTCTTAATTTCTACAGAGTTGAGGAGCAATCATCTCTCTACATAAGAGCACATCTAGTCTCCTATACCTCTCTAAAGAAGAACTTGAATTGAGCTTACAAATTTTTCTTGTAGTTTTTATTTATGCAGGTTGCAGAGAGTATCTGCTTTAGCGCATCAAATTCTTAGCATGGATTCCTCTTCAGATATGATCCTGACTCCCTTCAACTATAATAAATGTAAAGACAAAATTGGCATTCTATTGCGCAATAAAGGACTAAATAGAGTTTATATGGATTTAGAGAATGATCCCATTGCTACTGTTGAGAAATATAATTGGCATAATAGGTTGGATGAAGCCTATGGATTACTTTTCCTCTCTATCTATATTGATATACTATTTCATCTAGATGGTTTGACCACTCCAAACCAACTATTGACCAAACTTGAGTCTCTCTTTGGAGTATAAGATGAGATAAGACTGTATCAGTTGGAGAATGAGTTATTCTCATTGAGTCCAATCAATTTCAATTCTATTGAGGGTTTCTTCACCAAATTCAAGTCACTTGTTCTATTTCTCAAGTAATATGGGATTAAGAAGAACGAATATCAATTGATTCTTTCCATCTTATCAAAATCGGGTCTTGAATACTCGGTTTTTGTGTCTACTTTTCATGCTACTAGGATTGCTATTTCTAATTGGAAAATGCCTTTTTTGAGTACATTCTTTTATTCACTCATAAAGGAGAAATATAAATTGATCCAGATGGGTCCTCTTGGATCCTCTAAGGGAAAGGATAATTGTCTCATAGTTCAAGGAAGAAATAATGCAAGATCAAAAGAGAAGCAAATAGTGAAATAGAAGAAGCCAAAGTTAGATAATGAAGATGAAACTTTGAAACCTACTAATGAAGGTTCAATGAAGAAAGTCAAGAAGAAAGGGAGCACATACACGTGTTTTTGTTGCAACAAGGGGTTTCATATTGAAAATAAATGTTTCAAGAATAAGCTAGACATCATGTCTCATTTACTTAAGAAGCATAACATCGAAGTTCCAGATGAGCTAGAGAATACTGTTGAATCCTTAGAACACTGTCATAGTGCGCAGTTCCAAGGTGGAATAAACTATGAATTGATTTATAATTATGATTTAGAATCATGTTTGAAGGCTGATATGCATGTTGTGAAATAATCCATACCATATACCATACCTCTGAATACTCCTAAGACTACACAAACCCCAATTTCACTAGGATTCCTCATTTGTTTCCTATACAATGTTACTTATATCTTACGGTTTCAAGTCTTGTCTATTTATCACTAGTTGGTTATCCATGAACTTAGCCATTATTGGAATTATATTACACATGTTTGGATATTTTCTAAACATTTATGGTTCATATGTCAATTCCCTCCATCATTCATATTTTTACACTCATCAGATTTCCCCAGTTGCTCAACCTTTTCCTAGTCTAGCCCTATATCCTCATGGAGACACTAAACCTTTGGTCATTGCTGTTCCATAAGATAATATTTATGATATATAAGAGTCTTTTAAGACTCATTTAATATTTGGGAAGGTGCTACATCATTTTGGAAGGAAGATACGAGATCTACCATAAGCAGTTCATTCATCTCATTCAAGTGAAGATAAAGACATATTGAAGACATGTTGTTCAAATTTTTGTGCCTTGTCCTTTCTTGAGGGAGGATTTTTCCCATTTGGTTTTTCCTCTTTCCTTAGTTGTATGGAAAATGTAAATTGTAAAGGGTGACCATATTCTTGTTTCTGCGCCCTATATGCACCTAAATAGGTCTATATTTCTGATTATTTCAGACATATCACCATAAAGTCAGACTTAAAGGGGGTGGTGGGATATTATAAACCCACTCCATACTTAGGATAACAATATTTAATCATTAATGATTGATTTCCTACCTACTATCTTATCTAGTTGGAATCCACTTGCACTACTTTGTTAACACTTGTCATATATAACCCAAGAGCACTTTTATCCCGATTCTGGTTAGATATTTCCCACTTTATTGACTACCGGATTTAGTAACTATGTTTTCCTACAGATTCTGTCTTTATGCTGCTTTATTATATATTTTAAGTGGATAAGGTAAAGCTAAACTTAAATCTTCTTTCGTCAACCCATCCACCATGATTTTCTCTCTAGATTCTAGGATTAACATGTTTTTCCATCATTCATGACAACTCACATATGATTTAGCTAATTTGTAAGGTCCTTGACAAAGTTGGAAAGTGATTTAGCCACATGTGAGGGTTTATAATATTTAGTAAGCCTGATTTATGAGCTAGGCATGGGTTTTCTTCTAGCAACTCAATTGTTCTTTATAAGGATGTATTACCATTGTAATAATCAATCAATTATTCATTCTTCACTTCTTCATGTGATTCTGTCTCATTATTTTTCTCTCTATTTTCTTTGTTCATGTTTGTGAGAATTATCTTGTAGCTATATCTACATCTTGTGTCTTTTTTCTTAGCATCAAGTCTCTATTTCTTCATATCATTAGATTTGTTATTTCTATAGAGGTCAAAATTGCGATCAACTTGGAGATTCCATCAGCTAAGAGATTAGAGGAGAAATTTGGTCTAATGGAGGATGATCCTAAAAACATGTGTACTCGAGAAACTCAGTATTTGAAAAACCTAATATATTTATATAAACTAAGGAAATTCTAGGATGTTCCATTATAGAGAGTGCTCAGGGTATATTTGAGGAGAACAATAATGGCATGACCCTCTCAGACAAAATGAGACGGCTAGAAATTAAGGTCAATCAATTGTTTTCAAATCAAAAGGAATTTGATGAAAAGCTTAATTCTCTTTCCAGAGAGCTTCCATGAAACATTTATAAATGTATAATGACTCCCTCCAACATAGGATTTTTCTTTTGTAGACATATAGATATGGAGAACACTAGCAATTTTCTAGAATTGTCAAGGATTCCAAATTGAAGGTAGCTCCAATAATCATTATCCTAGATGATGATTAGTTCTTTGCTTTGTGTCAATCATAGATTGTTAGAATTATAATCCATACTTAGTACCTATTTTATAGCATAGTCAATTTCATTTGCTTTTAAGAATTAAATTTGTATGGTTTAGACTTAGGGAATTTGATCTAGGAGGTGAACTAGTTATTTTTATACTTTTCACACATGCACCAGTGCTCTAATTGTTAAACCCAGCACATGTGATCCCTAATTTAATGTCTTGGAGTGCTATCTCCTTGGTTTGTGGAATTTGGGTTTGACTAGGGGCGCTAATAATGTATTTTGTCATTTTTGGCTTTCCTAGGAGCATTTATTGTCACATTGAGCCTCCCACACACCTCTATTTGATCACCCACACATTACTTGGAGTCCTTATTTCCATATCACACTTTACCAATGTTCACATGAGGTTTCATGACCACTTGGGTTGAGTTGGAGGTTGATTGGTACACCTAGGGGGGAATGAGGTCAATTTTGGCCATGTCACATGTACACTTAGATTTGGCTTCGTAATCCTAAAAAATTTATCCTAATTTAATATATACCTGATCTAAACACATTCATATGCTATATAGTTCAATAATATTAACTTTGTGTTCACATGTGTATGTAAATTTGTTCCTCTTTCAAGCTTTTTTATTGGTTTTTGCAAACTAAGTCGAATTGTGAGAGTTTCTTTATCTCCCATATCCAACTATATATTAAATTATCAAATGGTATTAGATTTTATTAGAGTTCCATATCAATATTGAGTGTTTGAGCTGAATTTGAGATATTTTCCAGATAGAATTTGTGTGTTTTTTGCAGGTACTTTCAGTAAAATATCACCACTAGTGCAAGTAGAGATGTATAAAAAAAAATATTTCTCAATCCATTAAATTTATTTGAATGGAAGGATGATATGGTAATCCAAATGAGATCTAAGGGTCTCCATAGGTTCACCATGGGTACAGAAGTGGAACCAAATTCTGTAGTAGAGAAGTCAAAATACTTCAATAGACATGATGAGGCATTTGGATTGTTGTGTCTAATCATTTAAAGAGATATCCTATTTTATGTTGACAGTTTTAAAACCCCAAATGATGTCTGGAAGAGCTTGAATCTCTCTTTGGGAAAACTGATGAATTGAGGGGACACTAGCTTAAAAATGAGCTCATTACCCTAAGCCCAGTGCATTTTGAGACCATCCAAGAGTTCTTCAACAAAGTTAAGTCTCTATTAATTGAAATCAATAAGTGTGGAATTGAGAAGAAGGAATAACAACTAATATTTTTAATCCTTTCGAAGTTGGGGCCAGAATACTCAACGTTTGTTATCACATTCCTTTCTGGCAAGGTAACCATTTGAAATTGGAAAATTCCAACACTGGATAGCTTCATGGAGTCTTTGACCTATGAGAAAGATAAGCTATTTCATATGGGAACCATAAAAATCAAGCAAGGATCAATCCTTGGCTGCTAGTGTTTTGAATGCCTCCAAAGGCAGTAGAAAGCAAAGAATTCGAAACAGCCAGAGAAGAAGAAATCAGAAAGACCCAAGAATCCTGATGTGTGTTTGAATCCTTAAAAGGATAAGGAAAAGAAGTGAAAGGAGAAAACCAATTGTGCCTATTTCCACAAGGGATGGCATCCTGAGATCTCCTACATAAACAAAACCATTCACATGATGGCGCAATTACTGGATAAAAATAACATCCTAGTCCCAAATGGTGTAAGGAAGAAGGATGGAAGCTCATGTTATGACAACAAGGAGAAATGTCATGCTTTGGTAGCAGGTTCTTCTAATCGCTCCACCTTCATCATAGATTCAGAAGCATCTAGGAATATGGCCTCTATCAAAAACCTCTTCACTTCCATGTATTTGAATAGTGGCCCAACTATTCGAATGGGAGATGACTCTAAGATCAAGATTAAGAGAGTTGGAAGGATCGACCTTGACAATGGATATTTCAATGATGTCCTCTATGTACAGGAATTGGAAACAAATTTGATGTTATTATACCAAATGAAGCATACTGGAGAACCCAAGAGAGTAACATTTACTCCAGATGTGGTAGAGATAGCAGAAATCTCCTCCAACCAAGTTGTGGCATTGGGGTATGCAGATCACCAATCTAGAATGTATAAATTATCCAAATTTATTCCAAATTCCAGAGGCAAATCGATCCTATCTCATGCTAATGAGACCTCCAAGAGATGGCATGAGATATTTGGACACATGAAATACAAATACCTTCAAGCACTCAACACTGATGAGATGGTGGAAGGGCATCCTCCTATCAAATCTTCCAATGGTGCATGCATTGGTTGTGTAGTGGGAAAGAATCCATAGTGTAATTATGAGAAGGGGAAGGCATGGAGAGATACAAAAACACTTGTATGGGTACATTCATATCTCATTGGTACTATTCCC
This sequence comes from Pseudotsuga menziesii, assembly GCA_001517045.1. Taxonomy (NCBI): domain Eukaryota; kingdom Viridiplantae; phylum Streptophyta; class Pinopsida; order Pinales; family Pinaceae; genus Pseudotsuga; species Pseudotsuga menziesii. The sequence goes on from LPNX010145779.1 coordinate 21,372, forward strand.
ACTCCCTCCTATGTTGGATCAATGTATGTTCTCACTTTCATAGATGATTACTCTAGGTTTTGTTGGGTGTACTTCCTTAAGCTAAAATCTGAAGTCTTTGAGACCTTGAAGATTTGGAAGGACGTAGGTGAATTCTCAAAATATTAATTCACTCCCGAAGTAGCTCCCAACTGGGTGAGCTGCTTCTTGATGAATGGATTTGAAAGATTACTGCAAACCTTCGTGAACATTTTGCTGCAACTATTACGCAAAAAATTTGCATTTTTTATCCCCCCCTGCATTGATTTTTATCTTTTTGCTACTTATACCTTTTTGAGCTTTGAAGTCCATCATCCACGACTTGGTTTCACCCTCAAGAAATTTGAAAATTTGGGTTTTACCCTAAGACATAAATTATTTTTGGCCTGCTACAACAGACGCATCTTCATGTTTTATCCACAACAACGTATGAGTTTCAGTTTTAACCCGCAATAGTGGATGGATTTTAATTTTTGATCTACTATAACGATTGGCTTTTCATGTTTGAGCCGCAATGACAGATGGATTTTTATGTTTATTACTATAAATTTTTCCGATTCTTTTGACCCACTATGTCGGATGATTGTTTAACTTTTCCATAATGAAGGAAGGGTTAATGTTTCCCCATCTGGTTTTCATCGTTTGATCGTTTCATTTGTTTCCGTCCCACAACGACGAAAGATTCTCATGTTTTCTTGCCACCACAAAAGATGTTTTTCAAAGTTTCCATCCAGCGATTGTTTTCTTGTCGATGCCTTGGAGGAGTTGTTAAGCTCTGGTCGAAACCTGCAGCGGGGTCTTTCCTGTAAAGTTGGTCTCCTCCAGCAGGTGGTTTTCGTCAGAAGCAAGTTGATCGCAATGGTGTTGTTGGGAGGTTTGATATGCTGCTATCAAGGCTTTTTATACCTTGCATGCCATTTGTTCCTCCGATGCACTATGTTATTGGTTCCAACGATGTTTGTTTCGCGTGTGTGGAGTTAAGTGTCACCTACCGGATTTAATTGGTTTTACCCTTTTTTATATATATAACTGAGAAGGGTTATAACCATTGTTGTTTGTTGGCAGTGAGCGTGTAAGTGTTGGAAGTTTTTATTTTATCTCATTTTGACATTCATTGTGATTTGGTAGAACTGCCATATGGAGCTCATGTGGTTTGTTGGACGCCACATCTACGACCGTTGTTGAGCCCAACCATCCAGGTAGGATATAATCCGCTTACTTCCTTTTGGTTGGTAGGTTTGTAGAGATTGCAACCTGTTGGGTTTTGATGTGCCATGAGAGGTTTGGGTTGTCAGGTTTTTGTGGTTTAAAAGAACTCTCTCTTTTCCCTTTGTAGGTTTAACAGTTTTCCTTTGTTGTTTCCTTTTAATTTCTTGACCTATCCATGGTCGATCTACCTGCTCCCATGAATCCTTGCCTTTTTTGCTCTAAGGCATTTTTCCCACAAGCCTGGCATATAATGATGAATCCTGAGTGCCCCTACATTTTCTCTGGCCTCGGTCTTACCTAGTTCTTGCTCCTGTGTAGTGATAGAGGTTGTGGTTTTTTTGAATCAGGAAAGCCTTTTATTTTTTTTCTATTTTACCCTATCTCCTTGTCGAAGGATTTTGACCTTGGTGGTTGAAGCTAGGGCATCACCACTTTTTATCCTCTATTATGCTACTTGCAGACTATGAGTATCATGGGAGTATTTGTATGCGATGGTTTAGAACCGCGGAGGATGCCCTGGCCAAAGCTCACCTGCATATACAATTTTTTTAACCATAGTTTTGACCTTGCTAGGCTACGGTGCAATTTTCTTGTTCCGATGGGTGAAGAAAATGTGGTAAAATAACATATTGGTTAAGCTTGTTTCTTAAAGAAAATAATTTTCCCAACATAATACTAGTTTTCTGCCATAGTTATTTATCTTTCTTATCTGAATACATGAGTTTTTTAATAGTATAAATCATAAGACATTTTTCTATGTTGTTACAGTCATAACTTACAATAGAGAACATGAATAAGAAGGACAAAAATAAATACAATATTGTAGACTACGAATCAGATGCAGAAATCACACCCACACCAAGGGTGGAGATAACATACGAAAATACCAAATCCATCACCGGGGCTAAACCTGAATTTAAATGGGGTCATATCTATCACATGCTCAAGGAGAGGAATGTTCCTGAGGCAGGATTGGAGGACCTAGTCTTATATGATAACATATTGAAATCAGGAATCACCAAGGTGTCCAAAAGACCAGATATTTTTTTTTTCCCTAAGGTCATTGGATAGATTCTGTCCAAAGCTGATGGGACAGGGATGATCATGTACAACGTGGAGGATAAAGGATTTTCCTCCTTCACACTTGCATTCATAGAAAAAGCGTACATAGTTCCACCTTCGGAAGTCAGCATGACAACTGAATGGGTAAAAATCTTGACTCTTAATTACATGGATACAACAAAGATGATGGTAGCTAAAGGAAAGACTTTTCGGCATAAGCAATCTGGGGAATACGAACCTTCCCAACTACGTACCCCATACAGGATGGTAGTTCTAATGCTAAATAGGGTTTTTGATAGAGCTGATAGAAGGTCTTATAAGTTCAGATGGATCCCACTTATATACCATGTAGCCATGGTAGAGACAATTTTCAATTGGGTTGAAATAGTTTATCTTCCTACATAACTACATCCCAAGAAGGATTGAATCAATGAAAATCCGAGTTTTATATCGGATCTTTTTTGGTTTAATGTATACTTTGTTTTCATCCTTTTGAGAATCTCAACTGCAAATGGAAAGGAGGAAAATCCCTTATTTATGCAGCATGTCAGATACTGTGGACTCACAAATACCACATTCATTACAAGCTTATCTGTGAGGAGTTCTCGATGCCCCTATAACAACTAGTTTTCTTGGAGGAGTGCAAGTTCTTGTCGCAAGGTGATTTGGAATCTATAAAGAAGTTTGGAGATTACTTATTTTATAAAAAGGGCACATACTTAAGGATGTATCGGCGGACCAAAGCACCCTCATTGCTTCCCAAATATGCCACAAACTTTATAGTACACAAGCAAGCTGTGAGACAACTCTTCTTGGATGGATTTGGGAGTTATTTGTTCGACATGAAAAATGTTGTTTTTCCACTACTACCTTTCTATGTGGGAAGATATAAGTTTTCTAAAGTTAAGAGTGCAACTGATTTCATGAAAGAACTAGAAATCTTCCATTTTGCTAAAAAGAGCTTTCACAGGAATGCTTGCCAAGGTAAGGTTACAGCACATCAGGAACTCCTCAAGGTGAATTTCGAATATGCTGATCATGTGGATAAGGATGAGGAAATGTATTGGAATATTTGCAACATGACCGCTTTGAATAAGCAGCTGAAAAGGAATGTCACAATATTTGGAGTTAAAGGCAGTAGCAACAGTAATCCAGAACAAAAGGGACATGAAGAATAAGTTGCCTGGAAAGCAAAAGAACAAACAACATGTAGACTAGCAGAAGGTGCAAGGAAACTATTAGCTAAAGAAGCCCAATGAGAAAAGGAGGAAGAAGAATCCATCAAAGAGAAGATTGTAGAGGTAGAAATATCAATAGTCAAGTAAGTACAAAATCAAGAACAAGAAGCACAAAACCAAGAAGATGTCACAAAAGAACAAAGCAAGAAGGATAAAGAAGACCTAGATAATGAGAATCAAGGAAAAAGTCTTACTCAAGAAAATACAGAGAACCTCCCTTCCACCTCAAGTAGTATACTTAAAGGAGGGCATATCCCTATGGTTGAATCGAGGTTGGTACCATTTACCTGGTCAAAACAACATGAAGTTGCAAAATTAGAATATGTAGTTTCTGATCCCAAGAGAAAATCAATTATTTGGAGGAACTAGATAATGAGAATCAAGGAAAAAGTCTTACTCAGGAAAATATAGAGAACCTCCCTTCCACCTCAAGTAGTATACTTAAAGGAGGGAATATCCCTATGGTTGAATCGGGGTTGGTACCATTTACCTGGTCAAAACAACATGAAGTTGCAAAATTAGAATATGTAGTTTTTTATCCCAAGAGAAAATCAATTATTTGGAGGACCAAGAAAACCTTGAGGATGGGTACTCTACCCAAAATTTCCACAGTGACCAAGAGAACAGTTGTAAAGGATGTCGAAGAAGACTCGATGCAGATGGACTCATGGGGTGTTGCAACTACGTAAGTTAACTCCCATAATATTAGTAATTTTAAGGAAACCATTGATTAGTATAAAGCTAGAATGGGAGAGATGAAGGAAATCTTACAAAATGAGGAGAGAGTGGGCCAGGAATCAAAGAGAAAATATGATGCCACCCTTTCAAACTTTCAAAAGCTTCAGCAGGACTAGCAGATTCTAGAAGAGGAAAGGGATGCTTCGAAACTATCAAACAAAAACCTTGATGGAGAAAAGAAGAGTTTAGAAAGTAATATGATAGAAATGGAAGTACAAAAGTCCACAACTGACCAACGAGTAGAAGATTATAAAGTTCAAATTATGGAACTAGAAGCACATAATAGTTCCTTAGAAGTATTATTGAAGGCATCTAATAAACCAAAGATGGACATAGAACCTCTTAGAGATCATGCTCTTACTTAGAGGTAAAATATATCAAGTGCATGTTAAGCTAGTGGAAGAGGTTTTCAAAATCAAGGAAGTAGAAGATCGACCGCAGGAGATCTCAGTAGTAGCGACCGAATTCAAGGCTAGGACCCAGGAAATTATAGAGACTATACAAGGTCAACTGACCTAGTTGGAGACAAATAAAGAGCCCCCCAAAAGTGCAACTGTGAAGAGTCCAGAGAGGTTGCATATTGAGTATGATCTCATGAATTTTAGTAATAAAGCTGCTGAGAGACTGATAGATGCAGTTGAGAAGACAACCGATAAATGCATGGAATTCTATAAGAAGGTGCTTACAACTCACAATAAAATCCATACATCTTTCGCAAAAAGGCTGCAGGAGTTTCTAGCCCATGAAGAGCTCTTGAAGCACTTGCATGTTAGGCTACAAGAAGATGAACTAAGTATATAGCTGGTTAAAGGATTATATGAAAAGGTGATAAATGGTTTGGTGGATCGAGTTGCAGTAAGTAATTTCATGTTCGAATACCAACTTCAAGTAACTCCACCAAGGGTGGATGACATATAAACTCAACTGTCCAAGCATGAGGTCACAATTAGATTCTTAGAACCAACATATTTCGAGATCATCACATTAGATGTTGTGGCATGGAAACAAATCATTAATGAGTTGTATACACCCACTTGAGTGGTTTTGTCTTATCTATACGTGGATATGTTATTTTAATATTTTGTATTTATCTTATTTTACTAGTGAGAACACTAGAATATAAACATTTTGTAACCAAAAGTTGAGGAAGCCGAAAGGGCAGGGAAGACCAAGGGTCATTTTTTTGCAAATGTATAAATATAGGTAGAGTCGAATGGAAGAGGGAATTTTATAGCTCTCATATGAAATTATTTTTGTAAGAAGAACTATTTCTTGTTATAATAAAGAGGATTGAAGTTTTACTAGAGAAGGTGTTGCCTGAGTTTCAAAAGCATGCTGTGTAGATAGCTGAATAAAGAACTATTGATGTTTTAGATTACTATACAAATTTGTGAGATAGTTCCAACCACTGAACTATTTCTGTGTTATGAATGATTTCATTTTCATGTTATGAATCTTATGCAGTAAATGAGTAATGAATGATTTAACTTCATAGAGCTATCTCTATGTTCTTTTTTGTTGTATTTATGTATTCTGAATTTATCAACTATCTGTAAAATTATTTGTGCAGAAAATGCAGTACATTGATCATATAAATAATAATCTTCCTTCCCGTGAGAGGGTTATATAGAGTATATTATATTAATTGTTCTTTGCTTTCGGTGATTTAGGAACAAAGGGGATAAGATGGAAGGTAAGAATCTACACATCACATTGTGAGGTAATTTTGTTCATTGATCACTTGCATTTAATCTAGGCACTTACATATCATTTATAAAACATAAAAATACAAATAAATGGTGGATCAAGATGCAATCGGTAAAATATATTTAAGCACTCATTTAATTCTACGGTAGTCGAGCTTCTAATCGGACGGATCCCCACACCAAACGATAAACTATCTAATTGGGATGGTTATTGGGGAGAATCCCTACTGTCAGTACCTGGGATTTTCTAGGCATCAACATTTTTGGCGCTAGAAGAAGGGCCACCAATTCATGTCTGGAAAAGGAAACCCATTTTCCCAAAACTATTCCACCAGTGACAACCCTGAAACTAGTTTTTTTCCTGAAGAACGAGTAAACCCGAAAACTGTCGAACACCTTTACTAAGTTCCTTTTGAAGTAGTTGATCATTTCATAAGATAAATAAGGTCATATGAAAAAAATATCGGGGGATTGCAGACAATCCTTGAATTACCAAGAAGAGGAGATTCTAAAAGAACACCCACTTGCATAGAGGATTCAATTTTGGTAGGAAATTTGGAATATTTGGTGAAGTTATCCTTACAATAAATTGACCAACCACTTAATCAGTTGGGACCATAATCCTCGTATTATTCACCTCTTCGATCTCCTTTTCAATCTCCACCTATATCTCCTCCATGAATCATGGATGGAAATGCACCCTCGAATCCTAATGCAAATAACCCTCCACCGCAACCAGCTTGGAGGGCCAGAACTCCACTCAACTTGACTCCTCTATTGCATGATTTGCCTCCGCATCCTAAAAATTCATTACCTAAATTTGATCTGGGAGAAGACATTCCTTTGTATGATCACTTCCAAATTTTTTTCGTGGTCTTAGAAGGCTTAACGGTGGAGCATGAAGATGTAGTATGCAGACTATTTCCGCATTCTCTTAAGGATAAAGCAACATCATTTTTTTTGGATTACATGCAAATTCAATCATAGACTTGGATACTTTTGAAAGATTATTTAAAAACAAGTTTGGTAGCCAAAGAACTATTGCTGCCTTAATGAAATAATTACTAGCTCTAAGGAAGGAAAAGAAAGAGAAAGTGCAAGATTTTAGTCAAAGGTTTGCTGCTAATTTAAATAATTTCAGCGCTGCCATAAAGCTTGCTGAAGAGACTTTAAATGAATATTACACTTCATCACGAGGCCCCAACATAACAATGTTTGTTAAAAGATCAGTAAATCCTTTCTTAGTGGAAACTTATGAGGAAGCCGTAAACATAGAGACTGAACTTGAAAGTATAAACAAACACTCTAAAGAACTAGAAATAAGAAATTTCAGTAGCAAGAAACCTTTGTTGTTGACTAAGCCCAAAGATGAACATTCCCATGAACTAGAAAGTGTGGTAAAAATGGTACAAAAGTTATCCAACAAAATCATCAACATGGAGAAAGAAAAGGAAGCCAAGAAACAATTCAATCCTTATTATAAGAGAAGAGATGAAAGTGGTCCATCCAAACCACCCACGCACAGTCCGTCTATTATGAATTTAACTGAAGTTAGAATGGAAAATTTTTGTACGTTTCATAAACAACCTCACTCCAAAAGGAATTTCCCGTAGTGGATTAAATCCATGACTTTGGTTATGAATCAGTTGCTAGATTCTAAATTAACAAAAACTATGGTTGAAGAGGAAAAAGCTCATAGACCAAAGGAGGAACCTGAGGAAACTACCATGGTTTTGTGGGATTGTGTGGCCATGTTTGGGTTAGAAGATGAAGAACCTACTAAGGAAATACAACTGTCAAATATAGATGTCACAACAAGAAGCAAGGGTCGACTGATGAGGAATTACATTACTGCCCAAAATTAAGAAAATTCAGGAGAATATGAAGAAAATAAGAAATAATACTCAAACCCTACCTGCACCTGATTTAGTCATAACAAGGTAGAATACCCCCACAATCAGTAAAAAATTTATGGCTACAAAAAATAAGGTGTAAAGTATCAAGAAACGTTCAACAAAGTGTGAGATGGGGTATGATATAATAGAGGATATGAAGAATACTAAGGCAAATATTTATTTGTTCGAAATGTGTAACTTACCCCAACAGAGAAAGAAGCTTTTGGAATCTTTTGATGCACCAAAAAATAAACCCCAAGATGATATTTAGTCCAAGGAAGAGATCAATGAACAAAGTATAGGGGGGAATCCAAATCCATAACATTACCATTTCTGCTTACTTTTGAGATCTTTAATCACAACGTGCACAACTGTCTGGTAGACTCTGGAGCATCTGTAAATGTTATGCCTCTTTCAATATGTAAAGGATAAATGGGAAACCCATGTATTCTGTAGGAAAAATCATACAATTGTACAGAACAACAGTGAAGGTAGTGGGAGAGATGAATGATGTATTGATACGATTAGCTGTAGATGAAAGAGTGTGCCAATTTATAGACATTATGGTAGTGGAAATACCCAAAGCTTATGGACTAATTTTGAGCAGGAACTGGTCTTCAAAACTCAATGGGTACTTTGCTACTAACTGGTCGCATTTGTGGTTTCCTTATAACAAATATCAGAATCATATTAAAGTAATGAGGAAACCACATATGAAGTATATTGGGATGCAACTACAGGAAAAAAATGAAACCGTAAGTTTTTTACATTCAGTTTTGGGTAATTATCTTATTGAGCTTGAAACGAGAAATTATCAAGTGGAAGAAGCCAATGACAGATCAGATACACAGCCTCAGCTCCTTCAGTTTTCATGGGTTGATAAAATTGACTGTAACCTAGTTAACTTAGTCTCAAATGTAGAATGCAGCACTAGTTCTACAGAATTAACAGATAGGTTTTGGGTACTATACTTTGATGGTTCAAAAATTCAGGAAGGAATAGGAGCTAACTGTATCCTGAATGATCCAAATAACAATAAACATTGTCTTTCTTGTAGATTATAATTTGAATGCACTAATAACACAACTAAGTATGAAGCATTAGTCGAGGTCTTAAAGAAGGAAATTCAATTCAATGTGAAAAATGTAAAGGTTTACGGTGATTCTGAAATTATCATTAAACAGGTGCGAAATGCAATTAATTGTTTATCACCGCATTTAAAAGGCTATCAAAATGAATTTTGGGACCACTAAACAAATTTTGATGCATTTTTTTGAGTTTTAATGGTTATATCAAATCTTATAACATTTAGCATCATAAAATCATAACCATAAGCCAAAAGATCACTGAAAGATAAACAAGCACAACCACACAAAAAGAACACAAAGATTTATCCTTGGAAACCCTTATGGGGAAGAAAACCCAACAAAAACTTCCTTTGTATAAGATTTATAAAAGATAAAAGACAAGACCCAAAAACAGGTGTGCCTCCCTCCAGCAGATATGTCTCTCTCTCTCTCTCCATGTGCTATGCACAAGTGAGTGTGTGTGTCTCAAATGAGAGTCACCTCACTCTATTTATATTCGTTCGTTCACTTGACATTTAACCCAGTTATGTAGGATTGAGTAAACTTAACTTAGTTATGTAGGCTCAAGGAGACATAACTGGGATAACTTAATATAATAATATATTCCGGAGGGTACTAATGACCCGACTTACAATGGAGGGGACTTCCTCATGACTCTTAGTAATTCTCTCTATAAGAACATTGGGGTACAAAGAAATACAAATGATTCTCCCGATAGGAACATCGGGGATCAATAAAATACATTTAGAATATTCTTTGAAGTTACAATAATTCAACACTCCCCCTTAATGAGAAGGGTATTCTAAAACAATAACAACAACAACATCTGTAGGAGAGAGAGGGCATCATCAACATCATCAGGGTGATACATCTATACGTCATAGGAATTTTTTCAACATTGATCAGTATCTTTGGAGCAACTACTATTTAATGTCTTCATCTTCTGCATCATATGATCACTTGATCCTTTTGTAGAAATGCTTTGATCTTTCAATCCTTCATGGCAGCACTTCGATCTTTTGATCCTTTGCAACAAAACTTTGATCTTATCAATTGACAACATCAATGTTTTAGTCTTTTCAATCACCAATATCATCATCAACAATACTTTGAGAAACATCATCAACAATACTTTGAGATTTCGATCATCGTCATCATCATAATATGGTATTTCGATCAGCAACTTTATCATCATCATCGTACTCTGATCTTTCGATCAGTAACATAATCATAATCATCATACTCTAATATTTCGATCAGTAACATTATAATCATTAGCAACAACCTACAATCCACAATAGAAAGATGAAATTTTTCATATCACTTTTGGACTTAAGTCCAGGGATGATACAATCCTATCACATTCTCGACAACTGAAGTCACCAGGTACAATTATAGGATAATCACTCCCTATCACTTTAGGACTAAATCCAAGGATGGTGCAATCCTACCATGTTCTTGAGTACTGAAGTCACCAGATCCATTCTAAACAAAAGTTCAAGGATGATACAATCCTACCACGTTCTCAAGTACCGAAGTCACTGAATCCATTCTAAGCAAAATTTCAAGGATTATACAATCCTACCACGTTCTCGAGTATTGAAGTCACTAGATTCGTTCTGAATAAAAGTTCAAGAATGATGCAATCCTACCATGTTCTCAAGTACCAAAGTCACGAGATTCATTCTGAACAAATGTTCAAGGATGATACAATTCTACCACGTTCTCAAGTACCTAAGTCACCGGATCCATTCTGAACAAAAGTTCAAGGATGATACAATCCTCCCACGTTCTCGAGCATCAAAGTCGTTGGATCCATTCTAAACAAAATTTCAAGGATGATACAATCCTACCACGTTATCGAGTACCGAAGTCACCACATCCATTTTGAACAAAATTTCAAGGATGATATAGTCCTACCACATTCTCGAGTACCAAAGTCATCGGATCCATTCTGAACAAAATTTCAAGGATGATACAGTCGTACCACGTTCTCGAGTACTGAGTTCACCAAATCCATTCTGAACAAAAGTTCAAGGATGATAAAATATCACTTCATTATCGAAGACCGGACTCACCAGATCACTTTAGGGAAATTTCCCAGTGATGATACAATCCCACTTCATTCTCGAAGACCGAAGTCAGCCGATCACTTGAGTGAAAGTTCCTAGGGATGATACAATCCCACTTCATTCTCGAATACCGAAGTCACAGGATCAATTTAGGGCAAGTGTCAAGGGATGATACAATCCCACTTCAACATCACTGCTCCCCCTTTCAAGGAAGTTCTTTTCGAACAACACCAATCTTGAAAACAATCATTTACGTAGTAGCAATTGAAAATGAAGAGGAACTGCATTGGAAAGATTGAAACTCTCAACATTTCAACCCCTACTCTGGGATCATCATTAATAGGCTATTGAAGCCTAAGGGAAATGAGTAATATGCTCATCAAATAAATATATAGATGGGAAATCTTTAATGTGCGATAAATTTGTCTAAAAAGTCGGTTTGGTTTGAAACTTTAGTTTTTAGTTTTTTCTAGTTTTTAATTTTAATTATCTTTTGAATTTTAAGCTCATCATTAGTGAGGAACTTAAAATTAGTTTTAAATTATTAATCTTAGGTTAAAATATTTATGAGAGGTAGCATGAGAAGTAGTATGAGAAGAAACCTGTCATAAAGATTTTAACCTAATATTAATAATTTTAAAACTAAATTTAAGTTCCTCACTAATGTAGCTCCTCTTCATTTTCAACACCAAGCTTGTCTTGAAAGTATTTGAACTTTAATCGAGATAGAGGCTTCTTCAACACATCAGCAAATTGCTCATCAGTACTCACATATTGGAGCTTTATGGCTCCCTTCTGGATCATATCTTTAATGTAGAAATACTGGATTTCTATGTGTTTCGACCTATCATGGAACATTGGGTTCTCCATCATCTTTATACAACTCTGGTTATCATGTAGAATCATGGTGGTATCTAACTCCAGGTTGAATAAACCTGACATTAGCTTTTGAAGTCATATGGCTTCATAACTAGCAGAGAAAGCTGCTATATATTCTTCTTCAGTCATGCTAAGAGAAACACTGGACTGTTTCCTACTAAACAATGAAATCATAGTAGACCCCAGACTATAACATCCACCTGATGTACTTCTTCTATCTGAGACACTTCCATCCCAATTTGCATTTGTATAGCCATATTAGTAGTATACTGTCATTAATGCAAACATTATATCATGCATAACACATCAACTATGATATAATCAAATGCATAACAAAACAATATCATGAAATTACAATTGAATACTCATATTTTATTCGTTTTGTGGGTAGACTCCTTGATCGTTCTTCTTCATCATCTTCTTCATTCATGACATCATAATTTATTTTCCAAATGCTAAGAAGAATAATAGGTTCTTCATATTCCTCATCGCTTGAGGGATCTTCTTTGAATCATGAGCACTTGATATTCAATTGCTTCCATATTCTCTTGTCTTATTATGAGTCAACTTTCTTCTTGTGTAAGGATTTAGCCTCACATCCCTCTAGAACTGGAACCTCCCCACTTATGTAGGTGTCCAATTTATTTTCTTCAAGAACCATTGAAATCCTATGCTTCCATGCTCAGAAATTTTCAGCTTCACCAAGATTGTCATCAAGCTAGGGTGCTATGTCATTTTCAAATGAGAACCTCAAATAGCAAAATATTAGATCTTACCGGTTTGAGGTGTTCGTCCTGGTTCCGAATCTGCCTGATCTAGGGTTTTTCATAGAAACCCTAATTTTCAAAACTTGGAATATTTAATATATGATTGGATATAAATATTTTCCTCTTGAACATGAGCTGAGAAACTTATTAATTTTCCCAAAACTATGATCAGAATTGCAAAATATATGATGCCCTAGTTTTCTTCAGTTTCTTTTGCATAATGCCTAATATTGTTTCTACAGTATCTCCACAATTAATACTCCTCTGTGTCTGACATTTCATACTGAGGTATCCTCATCTATCCTCTTTCCAACACCGCAGTTTTGAGAAGAATGGGTTTCACCATTTGGTACTTAAGATCATTTTCCCAAGGTGACTTATTTCAAGACTGTTCAAAAGAGAGAACTTGTATGGACTGCCACGTGCCAGTGTTTCACCTTTGGGTTTGAAATTTTTACCATAGAAACTCTAGTCTATTTCATTTCTGTAACAGCTTGCAAAATTTCATTTGGACCTTTGTAGCCAGAGAAATAACAATTCTTCCTAGGTCACCTGTTTAAGGCTGAATCTTGGGAGAGGCTGAAACCCTAACTTGAAGGAATCATATCTCCGAGAATATAGCGAATATGAGGCTGAAAATTTTACATAAGGTACATAAGTAATTTATCTCTGTCCTCTGAAATTTTTGGCTCTTGATCCTTCTCCAATGTCTAGATATAGTGAATCTACTCAAACTACTAGTTTTAGTATTTTAGGGTTTTCAAGAATGAAACCCTAATATGCAATAGTTGTAGATGTAGCATTGTTTCAGCTGCACAATGACTTCTTTCAGGGTGGATCTAATACCATGTTGATTTTTCATGGTTATATCATATCTTATAACATTTAGAATCATAAAATCATAACCATAAGCCAAAATATCACTGAAAGATAGACAAGCATAACCACACAAAAAGAACACAAATATTTATCCTTGGAAACCCTCATGGGGAAGAAAACCCAGCAAAAAATTTATCTGTATAAGATGTATAAAAGATAAAAGACGAGACCCAAAAACAGGTGTGCCTCCCTCTAGTAGATATGTCTCTGTCTCTCTCCATGCACTATGCACAAGTGAGTGTGTGTGTCTCAAATGAGAGGCGCCTCACTCTATTTATATTCTTTCATTCACTTGACATTTAACCCAATTATGTAGACTCAAGTAAACTTAAATCAGTTATGTATGCTTGAGTAAACATAAATGGGCTATCTTAATATAATAATATATTTCCGAGGTTACTAATGACCCGTCTTACAATGGAGGGGACTTCCTCATGACTCTTATTAATTCTCCTGATAGGAACATCAGGGTACAAAGAAATACAAATGATTCTCCCAATAGGAACATCAGGGATCATTAAAATACATTTAGAATATTCTTTGAAGTTACAATAATTCAACACATTTAATATTATTTCAATTCCTAGGTTGAAAAATGCAGCAACTAACTTGTTAGCTACTTCAGCTGCAAGGCTTGTTCCTACTAATAATAGATGTTCAATTGAATTGATTTTCAGGCCTGCTATACGAGACAACATCACTAATATGAGAGTATTCGATGGAGAACTATAGATCTTATAGTTTTGTTGCAGCTGCAACTGTTTTCCCAAATTTTTGAAATTTTGGACCCTCCTCTTAATTTTTATCTTGCCTAAAATTGTTTGAATCCATGAACTTTGTTTTTGACTTCCCTCTGCTACAAGTTTGGATTGTTTTCATGCTTTCTGAAAAGTTGCTTATGTCTGAAACTGCTCTGAGTTGTGAAATTTGAAGATCAGATTTAAGATGTTTCCCTTTGGTCTGCAATTTATTTCTTTGATATCGGAAGCCTTTTTTTTCATTTCTGCCACTGTTCGGAGGTGAAACAAACTTTTTATCGCTGCCCAGCCGAAAGTTTTTTGGAACTTAATTTTTTTTTAGTTTGGTTGATCGGAGGTCATTTGAGAAATGCATCAGAGCCATATTTCCCTACGGAGCCTTCGTTGTAGAACATGAATGATGAATATTCTGACGGATCGTGTTTACTTTTCTGATGCCATGACTTTATTATGTTGATTTGCTTTGCGCTGTTGGAGGTTCGTCAAAGTTTGAATCAAGGTGTTTAATCCTTATGAAGGTGTTGTTTTGGAGATGAGACTATATTTTTAGACCGTTGTGAAACCCTAAGGTTTCCCAAACACTTAATGTTTTCATGATTTTTCTGCGCTGTATCAAAAATTTTATGGCTTTGATCGAAGGCTATAGTCTGTTTACTTTCTTCCATTACAGCTCCTGAGTGAACTAAATGTCTGCCATATAACTGCTCTACTCGTCGATGCTTTGTTACAATTTTTGCCGATATGTTTATTTTCCGCAGATCCCATATTCTTTTTATTTTTCGCCATTGCGGCTGCATAATTCCCTAACCACCCGATGTTTCTGTCATTTCATTTGCTGATAGGGATTTTTACCGCCCGATGCTTTAGCATTTAGTATTTCCAACACCGATAGGATTAATGGTCTCACGGAACTTGTTGTCCGTCTGAAGCCCGCCATTACGGCGGTTAATTAAGCTTTCCTGCCAATGCTTTAGGGTTGTTTCCCACCTATTCTATGTATGTTTTCACCTTGTTTGATGGGTGGCGGAGGTCTCATATTCTATCGTTTTAAGGTTTTCATGACAAGCACGTAGTACAAGGCCTCATTTTGATGATCAGTTTTATTGTTAGCATGGTTTACATCTGTTGAAAAGATGTAGTCCGAATTAATGATGAATTTTTGTTTTGATTGCAGACGGACTCAGAAGATTCTTCAGATTACTATTGCAAAGAAGACATAGCTGAAGGACAAAACAGAAGGAAGTTGGTTGAAAAATGATGGGCAGAGACGTTCTGAGATCAACGGGATCTTAAAAGCGACAAATAAAAGACAAAGCGGAATCGATAGCAACATAGGCATAGGCTTGGAAAGGTTCAGTTGTTACTGAGCTGGTTCCATTATATGAAGTACTCATAAGACTAAATCCGAAATGTAACGTATTGCCTAAATCATGAGCACCCACAAACTGAAAAAACTGTGAGATTGAAACGGTCGGGGAAGCCGGAAGGTCAGGGGGCAGGGCAGCCCAGAGGTTTTGTTGTTTTGTATAAAGATAGGAAAGTGAGAGGGGATGGTGGATTTTTCCCTGGAAAAATTTGTGATTCATTGATTCTAAGAGGAACTACTTTGTTTTACAATAATAAATTACAAATTTTTCCTGTTGGAGAAGGTGCTGTGTGGAAGGTTCGAATGTGATTAAATGAACAATGTTGAAGGGGAACTATTTAATTTTTCAACTATGTTTCATTAACTGTGAGAGTGTTCTAACTCTTTGAACCTATGTTCTCATTTGAATGTTCTTTGGTTTATTCTGTGATAATTTCCACTATGAGTAATGGAGGTTTTAACGATTGATGAGCTATCTTGTCGTGTATATTTTATTCATGTTTATGTGTTTTGATTCTAAGAACAACTATCTGTGATTTATCTTAACATATGAACAATATTACATTACTCACGATTTCATATCTTTCTCCCTAAAGACAGCTTAGTTAGTGTTGTTTTTTTTCAGTTGTGTGTGATTTAGATGCAAGAGAGTCTAAGACAAGAGGTAAGAACTTGCGCATCACATTGTGACCACTCCTTGCATACTTAATCAATCTACATTTTAGCTAGGCACTTGCATGTCATACTTAAAACTAAAAATACAAAAATATACATGGTGGACCAGGCCACAACCAGTAAAACCTTTTATTTTTGTTACTTGATCTACGGTAGCCGGACCACAAACCGGATGGATTCCCTACACCAAACAGTCACGGGATAGTTGGGAACATTGAATGGGGAGATTCCCTTGCTGTTGTTTCCTGCAATTTTCCAGGTCTCAATAGTTTTTGGATCTAGAAGGAGGGCCGCCAGTGCATGGCTGGCCGAGGAAACCCATTTTCTTGAGATTATTCCACTGGTGATAGTTTAGAAAGCAGTTTGTTTCCCAATCCAATTCCTGAAGAGAAGGGTAGAGAGCACTTGTATTCTGTGAATAATGAAGTTTTTAATGATCTAAGAAGACACACTAGAGCATACGTGAAGAAGATTGGAGGATTACCTATTATCCCTGACTTGCCCATAAGAGAATATAAAAATAAATACCATCCTATATTGGAAGACTCAGTGTTGGTTGGAGATTTGGAAGAACTTGTAGAAACAGCCTTACAGGAAGTTGTACAGCCTTTGAATCAAGTAGGCCCAGATACCCATTATGGTTCTCCTATTCATACTCCTATTCATTCACCACCTCACTCTCCACCCAGACTCATGGAAAGCGTAAATGCAAATCAGCCACCCAACCCACCAAATCCACCACCTTCTTGGAAAGCTAGATCACCTCTTAACCTAACACCTCCTTTGCATGATTTACCTCAAGCTTTCGAAAAGATGTTGCCCAAGTTTGATCCAAATGAGAAGATGTTAGTATATGACCATATGCAAAATTTCTATTTGGCAATAGAAGGATTAAGGGATGGGGAATATGAGGGTGTAGTTTGGTAATTTGGTACCAGCGAAGAAAACATTTGGTGAAAATAGACTTTGTGTAGATTTCAGGAATTTGAATTGTTCCTCTGACAAAGATAACTATCCAGTCCCACCCATGGAGCAGATATTGAAAATGGTTTCAGACTCTGAGTTGTTCTCTTTATTAGATGGGTTTTAGGCTACAACCAAGCATTGGTAGTAGACCAATATAGACTGAAGACCACTTTTAGAACAAAATGGGGGACTTTTGTGTACAATAGAATTCCTTTTGGTCTTATTAACGCTGGAGCAACTTTGTAAAGGGCAATGGATATAGATTTCTACGGTTTGAGTGGCTGTATCATGGTAGTCTATTTGGATGAGGTTATAGTTTTCTCCAAGAGGAGAGAAGAACATATGTTTCATCTAAAATAGTGTAACACCCCGGTTTTGACCCCGTTGCATTAAATGTACATGATGTATATATTGTAATTATCATGGTGTGGAGCTAAAGGCCAAGGCCCCACCATTGATCGGTTATGTTATGTTTTGGATTAGAACTTGTCACCGATGGTATATCGGGGTATGCATCATATATTATGTTGGTCATCATGTAAATATGAATCTATAATTAACTAAATGAACCCAACCAGCTACGATCGCGGCAACTAAATCAAAAGGGGCATGATTTTCACAAGGATAAGGATGTGGGGAAATTGTCAAACCTTGGCCAATGAGAGAAAATACCCATGTGTCTTCCTCCCTTATTTTATTACAACCACTTCCATTAAGAATTGCTGCTGGTGGTTGAGGCAGTTATTGTTTTGGGAGTGGGGTGGCGGGACTGTCAGTCCTTGCCTCCATGCACACTCCATCCACATTTGACTTCACTATGGCAAGGAAAAACCTTCATGCCCTCTCCAATTTTGGGGACCTCACGATTTTGTTGTTCATTCCTCATGCAGACATTTTTCTTGGCTCCACGAGTTTGCTGAACACCCACGCACTGCAATTTCATGTCCTCCCTGTAGTTTTTCACCTTCATGCACTTCCAATTGTCTGCTCATTGTTTTCATGCACATGTATTTTCCTGGGTTCACCCACGCAGTTTTTCCTCTGCAGATTTGAGAATGGTGTGGCTCCATCCTTTACTCACGAGCTGATTTGTGGGTTTGGCATTGTGATTGTTCACGCACCAGTCGAGAGACTGTAAATTCATCCCTAGTATGGTCTGCGTACGTTTTCCCCAGCAGCATTGGTTGTGCAAAAAGGGTCGTTGTTCCCCCACGTCATGAGCTGTGTTTGCTGTTATGTTTGGGGACTGCTGTAGATGGTTTGAAGTCATTTTTCCCTGGTTTAAGCTGAATAGCTGATTGATTTCCTGAGTGCAATGGTTGGTCTTCGGACTGTACTGGGAGCAAGGATGGGGCGCTTGGGTTGCTTGATAAACCTGGTGGCTGGAAACCACACAAACAGAACTAGAGGGTTGGCCTTCTTCTCCATCACCCCTGAATAGCACTGGAAGGGAATGCAGGGCCTGAGGGACTGTGTAGCAGAGAAGGGACTGATTCCTTGTGTTGGGTGTGTTTGGGTGTCTTAGAGGTCAGGCTAGTTCTGGTGTAGGTGTTCTTGGCTTTGTAATGAGCTCACCAGCTTAGAATTTAGCCTTTCCCAACTCCCTGGTGGCCTGATAAACCCAACTGTGTTGGCTTGGCTGTGTTATGTACATCCTTGGATATGTGTAAGCCTGCCTATTCCCTTATTCCTTCGAGAATCATGCCCAGCTTGGGGGTGGCAGCGTTGCTGAGAGATTAAGGAGCACGCTGGCATATGGTTGGGTGGAATGTTGCAGCGACGTAGCTAGTTGCGGAATGAATTCACCATAAGAGAAGTAATCTTGTCCATTTTTACTTCTGCAACCATAATTTCGCCGATCAGAGGCATGGGGACGTGACAAACAGATTTTTTATCACTGTCGAAAATATGGTATTTCCTTAAATCCTAAGAAATGTGTTTTCACAATATTATAAGAAAAGATGTTGGGTCACATAATTTCTAAGAGGGGGGTATCCATAGACCCGGAAAGGATTAAAGATATAACACATATCCCCTTACCCCATAATAAGAAAGGAATGCAATATTTCATGGGGACAATTAATTTTGTGTGAAGGTTTGTGCCCAATTTTGCTCAAATAGTCAAACCTTCGCAACAGATGGTTAATAAACGTGTTCAGTTCAAATGGACTAACTTAGAGAAGGGTGCGTTCAAAAAAATCAAAGCAGCAATAACCCATGCACCTTCCCTCAAAATTCCTGATTTTGAGAAAGATTTCATTTTATACACTTTTGCTTCAGATAACTTGCTAGTAGCAGTGCTTGCACAAAAGGAAAAAGGGGGAGATGAGTACCCCATATCATTTATGAGCACTAGTTTACAAGGTGGTGAGTTGAATTACCCTTCTATTGATAAACAAGCATACACAATTTTTAAGGTGGTAAAACAATTCAGACCATACATCCTCAAGAATAGGACCAAAGTGATTGTTCCACACCCGACAGTCCAATCTCTTTTCATGCAGAAAGAATTAGAAGAGAGGAGAGGAAATTGGGTAACATCCTTGCAAGAATATGACTTAGAATTTAAACCAGCCACTATCATCAATGGGCAAGGACTTTGCAAATTAATGGCTAAAAGTTAAGATAATGAAAATAATGATTGAGAGGATGAGGCTGAGTTGCATATGATTGATATATGTCCTATATTTATAGCCCCATAATCTTGGTACAGAGATCTGGTACACTATCTCCAACAGGGATATTTATCTGAACATTGGAATTCCAAACAAAGAAGAGCATTACGCTTGAATTCAACTTCATATCAGATAATTGGCGGAGTTCTTTTTAGGAAGAATTATGATGGATTATTTCTTAGATGTTTGGAATGAGAGGATGTATCCAAGGTCATTAAAGAGTTGAATGATGACCCTGCTCAAGGTCATTCTTCAGGAGATACTATAGAACACAAGATTCTAAGGGCTGGATAATATTGGCTGACTTTGTTTAAAGACACTCACGATTATGTAAGGAAGTGTGACACATGCCAAAGGAGTAGCGGGGGACACGAAAATGCAGCTGGGCCACTACAACCAGTTATTGTGTATGAACCATTTGAGCAATTATGAATTGATATTATTGGAGAAATCAATCCAAAATCTTCATTGCAACACAAGTGCATCCTCACAACTATGGATTATTTTACCAGATGGGTGGAAGTGTTCCCGTTACGAAAAGTGAACAAAGATGCAGTCATAGATTTCTTACAGGAGCATATTATGACCAGGTTTGGGGTTCCAATTTCTCTGGTTTTTTATAATGCATCTTAATTTTCATCAATTAAACTTACTGCATTTTCTATTGAGAAAGGAATTAAATTACATTATTCTTCTAAATATTTTCTACAAGGTAAGGGATTGGTTGAATCAACTAACAAAAATCTCATTAGAATTTTAAAGAAAAATGTCATAGAAAACCAGATTAGCTGGCATATAGCTCTTCTTAATGCACTATGGGATGAACGAGTCACACCTAGGAATTCCTTAGGTGTGTCACCCTATACCTTAGTTTATGGAAGGGAAGCTATCTTACCCCCAACGTTTTGTTTCCTTCTTCTCAATTAGCCCAAGCATCCAGAGGATCTAGTAGTGAGGTTTTACAAGACCAAATCAATACTTTGCTCAAATTAGAATATTCTAGATCTAAGTCTAAGGAAAGGTTTACACACCAGAAAGATATTGTGAAAAGATGGTTTCATAAGCACAAGTCCGGGAATAAAGATTTTGAAGTAGGATATTTGGTTTTGAAGTGGGATCATCCGCATGATGAAAAGGGAAAGCACACTAAGTTTCAACATATGTGGATAGTCCCATTTCATATTGTAGAAAATTTAGGACCCTCGATGTACAAGTTACAGGATTTACAGGCATGGGAAGAGAATCTACCTGTGAATGGTTTGGTTCTCAAACCTTACTTTACTTAATTCCTTTGAAGTTTTTTGTACACAAATAAACTTTTTGCGTTTGCTTCAATTTTTTGTAGTTATGTTTGCTTTCTTTATGCTGATTTTCTTTCTTTGCATCTAATTTATTTTAGTTTTCAAATAAGTTAGTGCAACTTTTGGCGTTTGGGGGACATTGGTTTGGGACAAACTGCAAATATTTTGACCAAAAGGCTGCTTATTAGATTTACCTATATCAAAATGTATCATGATAAGATTCTTTAATATGATAGACTATTAAAAGGGAAGTTATTGTATGAACACATTGAAGTCATGTTTTAAACCCTGTTAAATAAATAATGTAAGAGGAGTCTAGAATACTATTTTGGGGCTCCATCAACTTCACATTAATATCTCTCCTAGGAAGCTAACAACGATGGACCCACGGAAAGAAAGCAAGATGGATAGGTGTATGGTATTTAAAATTATCCCATGCCATAAATAAAATAAAAAAGGATTAAAAGAATCAAAATTTCCTAGAAAGAAAGTTTGTATCAAAATATATACTGAACAAAACCAATAAGAAAATAGAATTGCTTAGAGGTCCTTCTCCGTCTGTGAGCTAAATTTTTTTTATCACTCACACAAAAGGACATCATCAATGGAAGAACCTAAATTAAGTTTCATATGAAAAGAAGCAATTCAGAGAGACTCAAAAAGACAAAATTCTAAAAGCATCAAAATAATGCTAAAGGCATGGGAATGAGGAATAAACGAATACGCATGTTCACGCTCTATTACGATCATGTGGTATCTTAGCCATAAATAAACGAATGCAAAGGTAAATGAACCCCATATTTTGGCCTCGAAAGAGTTATGGGGACTTTGAAAACCTGGTTACCCTACCCTAGTGGACTATAATCAATGTTAAGTTCTAAATCCTACATTCCTAGAAAGGTCTAGACATCTTAAAGAAATCTTGAATAGTTTTGGGATGAGTTGGTCTAGCGGAACGCCATAAAGTAGTTTTGGGTCTCTAGAGATCTGTGTTCACAAGCCAGTCACCAATTGTTGTTGTTGCAACTATTACCCCAAAATTTTGCATTGTTTAGGGCCCTCCCCTTTGATTTTTATCTTTTTTCTACTTATAACTTTCTGAGCTTTGAAGTCCATTACCCATGACTTGGTTTCACCCTAAACAAATTTGAAAATTTGGTTTTTACCTTAAGACAAAAAGTAATTTTGGATCACCATAGGGGAAGCATATTCATGTTTGATCTGCAAGAGTGAATGAGTTTCAATTTTTACACGCAACGCTAGGGATGATTTTAAGGGCGAATTTTAGCCCAATGGCGAATTTTAAGGGTTACCCAAAAAAAAGTGGGTGAATTTTTATATTAAAATGTTTTTATTTTATTTAATAAATTCACCCATTGTTTATTTTATATATAACTGCCCCAAGGTAAATTGCATTCATCCCAAAAGAGGGAAAAACTGGAAAATGAATATTAGCCCACGAAAATATTGATTTTTGCCCACATTCGCTCGAAATTTTCCGATTTGGAGGATATATTTTCCCAAATTTTCCTGATTTTTTCCGATTGGGAGGAGAAATGAAGATGGTTCACCGGATTTATGGATAATAGGTTGAAAAATTGGTATTTCACCGAGGATTTATGGATAATACGATTAAAAATTTGGTGTTTCGCTCTATCTACTTATATTACGTGAAAATGATGGATAAGCTAATAGAGGAATAGATCTCTGAGTTCAAGGAGGCTTTCATTTTGTGTGACAAGGATGGAGATGGTCAGTACTCACAAATTCCCTTCAATTATTTATCTTTCTCTACATTTTTTCGATCTCTGCTTCTTCTGTAAGAATAGGAAGAGATGCAATGTATTTAGCTTGTCTGGGTTGTGAAATTTTGAGTTTATTTAGTACGCACACAAACCATAGCTATGGCTTTATAGACCTTGGTGATTGTGGTGGCCGCTGCTTCGATAATCACGGTGACCGCTGCTATAGGTACTAAGATCTTAGAATCCCTAGCCCGGGCTATAAGATTTACTACTTTGGATTTTAAAGACTCATTTCCTCACTCTAATCCTTAGATATCCATACCTAGTGCTGGGGGGAAGGAGTATGTCTATGGCTCTACATGCTCGGATTCACGGTCCATCACCGCATGCTTTACCCTCTACCCACTGGACAATTTGATTTTACCTTTACGATAGGGGAGGGTGCCTTCACATGTTTTTTTATCTATTGGCCAAATTTATTTATGTGATGACTTGTGTACTTAGATCGGTTGAAAGAAATGACATTTTTTATTACCCATTTTATTAGATTCTAGTATTATCCATTTACATTGGGTAGTTCTGGTAGAGGGATGTAAGTAATGGTCGCATGGTTAGTACTCTGTAGTCAAATCATTTCCCTGTAACATTATTAGTGTTTTATGGTGAATAGGGGACAAGGTATTAGATATGGTTCATTCAGTTGGTTCTCTTATTGCTTGTTTTGAGTTTTCATAAATCACCACTCATCAAATTCTGAACATTTTTACTTGTATAGTTAACTGAAGTTTTTAACCCTATTTCTGATTGGAGTGGGTAGGAGACTTTTATGAGACATCTATTGCAATTAGACCTCTTGGTTAATAATTTCATTAAATTTATCCAAAAATTTCACTTAGTCTCATTCACAAAATTAAGACTGCATTAGCACTGAAAACATCTTACTTTAACACTTTGGAAGTAGTGTAGCCACCTTGACCTGACTCTCATCTTGAAACACTTTGATCAATAATTTTGTCAAAGTCACACAAGAATTGCACTTAGTCTCATTCACATACAAGACTGCATTAGTACTGAAAACATCTTAGTTTAACACTTTGGAAGTAGTGTAGCCACCTTGATCTGACTCTCATCTTGAAACACTTTGATCAACTGTATTGGGAGCAATACTTTTGGGTTTTAAGCCTGACCCATCATTGCTGTGAGAATTCAACCTTGTTGCTAGACCACAGCTTGATGATATTTTCCTCATTGGATATTATTTTTTGGCACTCTATTGATTTTATTCTGGGTGTAATTTAGAGTATTCAATAGCCATGGAGCTCATTAGCAATTATTTGCCAGGGCACATGGTACTGATTATAAGAGTAGCATAGATTTCTTCACTTTTCCTTCTATTTTTCTTGTTCTCACTATCCTTAAATCTGCTAATCACTTCCATTCACTAAAAGTTATCCTTAAATCAGATAATTACTTCCATTCAATTAAATTTAGTGCTAATAGTAGTTGGTGTCCTTGGTGATCTGTTTCTTCTTTAGGCAATGCTGGTTTCTATGGATTCTATCGAAGATCATGGATTTTTTCATTTCAAAGAGCTTAGTCCTTCTTTAAAGATGATGAGACAAGGGGTTTAATATTTTTTCTATTTGATGCATCAGCTATTTTTAGCTGTACTCATGTGGCGAGTTATTCTTAGGTAGTCTATAATAGGTTAAATATCTATCTTAGTGTTTAGTCTCCAATTTTGTCAAAAAAATTGTTTATAAATATCTGCTTTTAAGATAACAAAGTCATAGTTTCAAAGAACATATTATCTCTCCCTTTTCCATGCTTTCGTTCTATTTGCATTAGAAAGTAAGTTGACCTAGACGAAGATACTTGTATCCTTCATTTTTTAGTAGTGGGTAGACATTGTGTTTCACCGAAAGGTGGAATGGTGAATCTACTATCTAATTTGGAGCCTTTCCTGCTGATTGGCTTTGCAGATCAAAAGAGACATGTTTCATTTTCAATGAACTCAATGCCCACTAGGTAAAACTGTCAAATCAATTTCCTTCACAAGATTGCGCTGAAATATTGGCATTGGTTGTAAATTTGCGATTCAAATCTAGCCAACTATTGTCATATTAGCCCCTTATCCTTTTAGTTTGGGAAGTAGAAGAATTAACCTTAGGTTTGTCCAAAATCATTAGTAGATAAATCTATAACAAGTTTAGTTATTAATATCAATAATTAGTGCCTAATTAGTGCCAGTGAAACTGAAATTGGTAAACAATTTTTAAAACATCATTAATATTTGAAAGATAACATATTACAAGATTTTTGAAGTTTAGGATTTTAATACTGGTATCTTTTTTCATGTGATCCAAGTGTGCATACTTTTGACAAAATATGATTGTCTTTATGTCTGTCTAGAGTGGGCAGGAATAGCAAGGTCCCATGATACAAGCACTATTACAGTTCCAAATTGAACCTTTATGGGCTTCCATCAAACACTTTGGGACTATATAGAAATGTTATTTCAGAGCTTGCAAGAATAATTTTCAAAACAGAGCAAGATTTCCCAACTGCATTGTTTGATTTGTCCGTTCTTTCCATAAATTTACTGAATACATAGGAATTAGACATCATTTTCCTTACGGACACATAATGGAACTAATTGTGCACTAGAAACTTGTAGTTGTGTCCCATTTCTATCGAACAAATTATTTATGGAAATAAATTTCCAAGATGAGAGTGGGTGCAACGGCGGTTGCTTTCTCTTCCTCTTCTCATTGGGCATGGAAGCCATAGCCCTTTCTCTAAGTTATTCAATATCCATAGTGCCAAAATTGACTTCTGCACTGAAATTCTTCAAATTGGCAAGTAAAAGATGTAATTGGGGAGGTCAGACCCTCTCTTACTCTTACCGTCTGCTCTGCCCTACCCTATCCTCCCGCCTCTGTCTTCGTTGGTCGCTTCTTTCATCCATTTACTAGTTGCTATGAGGTAGAAACAAGAAGCTCCGTGTCTTTGAAAATTCTCCTGTCAACTACTTAATGTGTGGCAAGGTCAACACTGATTCCTAGTGGTTAATCCCTGTATCTTTCAATTTCTTCAGAATATGATATAAAGCCATAGGAATTGTTGAACATTTTCCAATTTTTGTTTGATTTCTTTGTGAAAATATGATATTAAGCCATGAGAATTTACAGTTTTTTTTTCAATTTGTTTTGTTGAAAATGCATCATATAGTTCACTATAAGTCAATATAGATGTACATGATGCATTTAAAATCCCCAACCGAAGAGTTGATACACAAATACTTCTACATTTTTTATACATATAAATCTAGGGGGGTTCTTAAAATCATCCTTGCCTGTGTGTGAAACCAATCATGGCTATGGCTCTAATATGATGGAATGAGCGGAGGTATCATGGCCATAGTTCAGAACATGGGATATATGGGAAAGGAGCTGAGGTAACATGCCTGCTCTGAGAACTTTTGTTGTGGGAGCACGCTTTCCTCATGGTTCTCATTCAAGAGCTGAGGGCATATGATTGCCCTGCTGTGGGAGATGACATGCCTCACAGGACAAAGCAGTTGAACTTCCAAGACTAATTGAACAATGCAAATGGGCTATGGTCTTTGTTGGGAATTAGCTGACTAGGAAAGTTGCCTGAACTAGTATTGCAATTCTACCTAATTTTCAAGAACCCTTAGTCTAAAGACTCTGAACTGCATTGCAATTTGCATAGTGCTAAGTGGGATAACTTTTAGGTTGCTGCATGGATGAATATTCCCTTTGTCAAAAAGGATCTGTCTGACATATTAGTAATTGGTCACCCCACTACTTGTACATATCCCTGTTTTTTTCTATTTAGCCTTTGATTGTGCTTCCACGTAGTTTGGGGGTCCTAAGGAAAGAATAATTTCATGGGCAAGGCTGGGTGGAAATCAAATGGTAATTTAAGAGTTGTCCAGGGAAGGAGTTGGATATAGCAATTCATCTAATGGGGCTAGTTGACCAAGTGCATGTATAATCTATTATATTTTGTTGTCTATCAGACTGATTTTCGTAATTTTTTTGATAAGTTGTTAATGAACTAATATGACAGACTGTTAGAAATGCCACGTGTATCTATGGTTGTTAAGTGGAATCTTTTTTGCTATGAATGGATATGGTATTTATTTTACCTCTGCTAAAATAAAAATGGCCATAAACTTGATGATTGAAAGAGCTGGCAAATTATAGCTCTAAAATCTTGGTAAAAGAGGACTAGGGATGAGACCTATCACTGTATCCTGTCTTTTCCTTATTGTTTCTGGGAAAGAATTTCTAAAATTGTCAATGATATATGCTGGTTTAGTGCATGAAGCTTAGAGAGCAATTCCTTTGTTTTTATGATATTCTAGATTGAGTTACTATGTTGTCTTTTCTGGAGTTAGATTGAGTTACAACATGCTAAGGGTTTGGATTTATATTTCTTCCTTTTCAAAATCTCTGTGGTGATTGTGGGCAATGGAGTACAAATTTGTAAATGGAAAACACAGTAATGAAGCTTCTATGGGCATGTATTTTCAAATTTAAGTTTTAACTTAGAAAATCACTTTGATGATGGTAAATTGCTGGTCTTGTGGGCATTACTTTCGGAGTTTAATTTCTCTTTGCAAATTGATTTGGGGATGAGTTTAAGTGACCATTTATTGAGTCACTAAAGTTGGTAATAAGAAAACAAGGACCAAGATACATATGGTTGACAGACATGGGGAAAATGGAGATGCATCGTTTTATGATGAGGACTGCTTAGAAAGGAGACGTTCCTATAAAGAGGATGAAAATGACCCATTTTTTCCCCTCTGCATTAACTATGCTCACTCACATTTCCATTTAGCTATGAAAGAAGCAGTTAGCCCTAAGGTATGCATAAAGAGCATGGGATGTGTCCTTCTTGGTTTTCTTGTTTTGTCTCGTTTGATGCATCTTGTGCTTGATGAGGAAGCTTAAGCAAAGTTGGTACATTTTATTATATCAGCATTATCTCTTTTGATTGCAAATGCTTAGGTGCTTTACTATTTGTTCTCTTTCTCAGAATCCAGGATCATATATTACAATTGATAATATGAGTGTATTCAACACACCAAGGAAATTTGTTAGGTCTCTGGAACAACAATCCTCCTCCAAAAACACATGTAGAAAATTTCAATCCAAAGGAGAACTTGCAGATTCTACAGAAGCTAACCATGATAATTTGAATGCAATTGACTGGAATATGAACTTAAGTCCAGCTGCCAATGGAACTGTCAATGAATCCATGGGTGGAGACAATTGACATATGATCACAGCAAAAAAAGGAAGGACAATGCTTGACAGTCTCTATAGTGTAGTTGATGGTTATTCAGTTAGAAGCAATTCAAAAGAGGGAGATCTACAGAACAATTATGAATGGTCAGAAAGTGTGCATAGAACTGATTCTTTGTCACCTGCTTCAAGCGATGTTTTTCAGCAGATGTTAGATAACGAGGAATATTACCAGAGCATTGGCTTGACTAAGTTATAAAAATAAGCTTATAAGACAGATGATAAGAAAGAAAATTGCTTACCAGCTAATCTCGATTCGTTTGAAGGTTCAACTAATTCTTGCAAATGGCAAGAGACAAAAACATTTTGTACATGTTGGAGAAGAGCGTTGTGCTTTATGGAATCCATTATGGGAGTCTCCTTGTGTGCTGTGTTGGTTGTTCCTACAATTATGGTGGTTGTCAATTTATTTAGCAAGCAAGAGGAATACCATGTCATGGTTCCCACCTAGGACATTCTAGTTTGTGGTCATTTAAAATTGGTAATTTGCAAATACTATTGACTTAGTATTCAGCCATTTTTTAAATGGGAGTATACAATTTGAATCATCTTCTTGAAGCACCTTGCTTTTATCTTTCCCTTATTCATCAGGATTTCTTCCATATATTTGATTACAGAGGGGATTATGATAAAGCATAATTCCATTTATGCATAGTAGGAGGATGAAACATGAAAATATTTCTGCTGCTAGAATGATGTGCAAGTTATGAGGATTTTTATCCCTTGAATAAAAATCTATTGTGAGGTCTCATTCTATATAAATTACTCAATCTGGAAAGTTATAGTTGTTAATTTTTACCATGTCTTCTTTCAATCCACTAAATGATACATGCATTGAGATAAATCTAACATAGTCACTGTGCATTAAATGGTTAAGGTTTAGTCTGATTGTGTAGAAGGAATAGTCTAGGTTGGACAAGGTTAAGAACCAGTGGTCAATTGTAAAATCTGTGTTATGAATTATGACAGTTAACTTTGTGCAGTTGTAGTGCTCATTATTGATATTTTAACTGAATATGAATTTCTTGTCCACCCTGCAATATTTTTAAATCATTGGACCAACATGCTATCTTGTTATTTCTATATGAGTATATTGCAGAAACAACATAAGTACGAACCTCCCAATCTATGTTGAGAGCATAAGTGTGGGTCTTGTATCCACTGTGAGAATGTGGGTGCCTAATAAGCATGATTTTACGTTGAGCCTTGAGCTTTTCCTCCTCAATAAAAAATGAAGGGGGAAGTTAGCAAAATTGATAGATTGTCTGTACAAATAAACATTTGAATTTTTATTAGATTCATTTGATATTGAGAAAGCTTAGAGGTATTTTATATGGAATGGTGTTATTATTAAATTTTGACAAAATCCTCCTCTTCTCATAGTCATTAGAGGAAATTTGAGGTCTAAAATGGGCCTCCTAAGGAAAATAATAAAATAATAGTAAAAATAATTAAATAATAGTTATTAATTTTGGAGGAAGAATGAAAAAAACTACTTTTTTTGTTCGTATTTTCGACATATCTTCCTGTGTTTTTACTCAAATTCCGAGCAGGAGATTTCATTGGATGCAGAATTTAATTCCGCATCCAACAAGCTCTCTCGATCGAAATTTGAGTAAAAACATAGGGAGATATGTTGAAAATACAAACAAAAAAAGTAGTTTTCTTTTATGACAAATATGTCAATTCAACCAGTATGGTTGACTCATTTTATTGAAATTATATTGGTTCTTGAATTCCAACTCACAAAATTTATTATTGGTGCGTTTTCTTATAAGGCCCATTTTAGACCCCAAATTTCCTCTAATGGCTGAAAACATGTCCAGGGTATCTATTATGCCAAAGTTACTCAAAAATTGCATCTGGCCCCAACCGCTTGAATGGCCTTCTTGCACTAGTGAGACAGCCATTGAATGGCAACATGTATTAGGGGTTTTGAATTCTAGGCTCTTTTTCTCCACAAATGGGGTGCAAACAAACCTAAAAAAAATAGAGCTGAGTTAACTTCAAACCCTATAAACCAAGTTTGAGTGTGATTTAGGTGATTTTGGGCAATCTCTTGATGTAGAAGAGAGCGATATGGAATGTGTTTGAACTTTCTATGTAAACTTGGTTTGATTTCTTAATATTAGGACTAATAACAAAGTGTTGTTACAGATGGAAAATGAGTATAAACCTGAAGAAACATTGTTTGGGCCTGTTGGAGTGAATTACATGAATTGGGATGCCCATATGGCTGTGGGAATGGATACGGGTGTACCCTGGGTAATGTGCAAACAGGATGATGCACTAGACCCTATGGTGAACTATATTAACAACACCCTCTTAGATATTTATATGATAATATATTTAACTGGGCATTTGGTTACCCCTGTGTCTGGATGAACTTGTCAAATTGTATCAAAATATTGCACCAGTTGCATCAATTGAATTAGTTACCTTTGCATATTCTGTACAATTCATACTAATGGAATTTAAAATAAGTAATTAGTGTAGACCCAAATAAATTGTCATTTTTCATTTTAATGAATGACTACTACTGAGTGTAATTGAAAGCAAAATAGATGCCATTTAATAAATTATGGGGTTTTCAAGGTTCTGCATTCTATTTTTCTTAGTATTGTAATAATCAATGTTGAGATATCCAAGATTCCATTGTTTTACCTTATTTATTCTTTAATATTTGAAATAGATAAACACTTGCAATGGTTTCTGTTTGAGACATTTACCACCATACACACTCATTTTGGTGAATCTGGCCTAGTTAAACCACTATCCTAAGTATTATTGGCTTAATTAACAATAGTGGAGCATTAAATGTCATCAGCTAGATCACATCCACGCTTACCTTCAGTAAAGGAGGCTAACTTAGCCTTCTCCTACATTAATGGAGGCTATCTGGAGCACTCCAAGGGTGATCTGAGTGATATTAATGCACCTAATTGCTAACTGGTTGTTACAATCAGTTAAATAGGGCAGTGAAGGTGCCTCCCTTCATTAAATTAATTATTTAATGATTATTTAATGAAATGGATTCAATTGGGGTGCCTCCAACCACTTCTGATGTTCAGTTCCACTTCAATTAACCTCATCGGGGTTCATTGGAGTCATTGAAGTGCTAACACTTGATGGTTGGCTTGCTATGACATGTGTCTGATCTCTTTCAGTTGAGACTCGGTCATTTATTGCACTCCGACTTCAGTTAGGGCTCATTGGAGTAAATTAGGGTTTTTGTTAGGATTAATAATCCTCCGTTGTCCAAATTTGGTCATATGTCTAAATTCAGAGTCATGTCTAAGTCAGGTGTCCATCTAGTCTATTTATAGTCATTAACACCATTGGGTCCACTTGGCCTAATTGGGTCACATGTTTCAGTTACTAAAGTGTGGGGAACACTAATTAAGGCTCATTGCCACTAATTGCATTTGATTTCATTAGTTTAGGAGCCTCCTAGACCAATCCCTACAATTTAGGAAGCCACTGGGAGTGTCAAAACCAACCAAGGTCAGTTCACTTCAGTTAATGACTAGTCAAGCTAAGTTAGGAGTCAGTTACATTCATTTCTAGTCATCTACTTTCAGTTAGCGCTAGCTTTACTTGATTGCAATCATGTGGGGAGTATTTCTTACCTACCACAGTCAGTTAACCTTAGTCAACACTAAATGTAACACTTTAGTTGTGTTTTAGAGCTTCGATGAACTTCGGTTATGGTTTAGATAAGTTCAGTTAACTACTAAGTCCTTCGATAGTGATTTAGACAAGGTCTTAGTTACCTATAGTCAAGTAGAGTCTATCAATTTGAATTTTCTCATGTGGATTCGAATTTCATGTGGCTATTAAAGCCATTTTACTTCATTGTAATTATTATTTGATTACTTTTGATTCATGACAGCATTCACAACTGCAAGCCATTTTTGCACTGTTTCATTCTTCAATTGCTAAGTAAATTGTGAGATCTACTTTGTGATTTGTGTATTTGTCTACAGATCTATGTGCTCAAATTTACATGGTATCAGAGCCTCAGTGGACAAGACTCCTCTCCTCCTCAGATCTCCAGCTGGATCATTTTTTTGGCAATTGATCTTTCCAGTAATGTACCAGAAGCAGAGAATTTACCACTTAATATCCCAAGTTAAGAAATTGTTGATCAAGCTTGCTTGATCAACTATGCTGGGTGTGAAGGAAATTCCAAAAGTGCAGATTTTCAACCTTACTTTGTATGTTTGATTGTGTGACAGGTTATCATCTTTTCTTACAGCATTTGCTACAAGAAGCCCTTCTTCTCACTGCATTCGCTACAGCAACTCAGTTCTTCCTACTACATTTGAAATGGATCATCCAATAGAGCCTCTCACTCCCTTCAACTATCACCAGTGGAAGGCAGACATGGTGGTAATGCTCCACACCAAAGCACTCTTCAGACTCATAGAAGAAGCAGAGGAAGAGCCAGATTTAGATAAAGACAAATCTAAGTACATGAACAGGCTTGATGAAGCCCATGGACACTTGCTCTCCTCAGTCTCTAAAGATCTTTGGTTCCACATCCTAGAATTGAAGACTCCCAAGGAGGTTTGGGACAAGCTTGCCTCCCTATTTGATAAGCATGATGAGATGAGGATCCATCATCTAGAAAATGATTTGATTACTCTCAGTCCATCCAATTTTGAATCTTTGAATGAATTCTTCACAAAGGTCAAGAACCTGATATATTTGTTAAAGCAATGCAAAGTGGAGAAGGATGAAGATCAACTCATCCTTGCTATTCTCACAAAGCTCAATGTAGAATACTCATTCTTTGTATCCACCTTCCAAACAGTAAGGCTCACTACTCCAAATTGGAATATGCCCACTCTTAATGCTTTCATCCAATCTCTTAACTCTGAGAATGATAAATTGATCCAAATGGGGATCATTCGATCTCCCAAAGATCTAGCTCTAGTTGTAAGAGGAGATAAGGTAGCGAATGACAAAGGGAAGCAAAGAGATGAATCCCCTATGAAGAAAGAGCAGTCAAAAGAACCTTTAGGTTCGAGGAGAAGCAAGAAGAATGGAAAAGGCAAGGTCCTCTACTCTTACTGTGGAAGGGGCTTCCATTTAGAAAGCTCCTGTATGAGAAGACAACTTGATGAAATGGCTCTTCTTTTGAAAAAGCACAACATTTCTATACCTTCTAGTGCAAGGAAGGATGACTCTAAAGAAGAAGAAGATGAAGAATACCAAAGGAAAGGACATGCACTGAAGGCTTGCTGCACATCAGCACCTGTCTTCCTCATTGATTCTGGAGCTTCCAACCATATGGTTGCATCCAGAGAATCATTCTCTTCTTTTCAGTCCTTTGATGGTCCTAGCATTCAGATGGGCAATAAAAGTAAATTCAAAACAATGTGGAAGGGCTCTGTCCAACTTGAACATGGAAGGTTCAAAGATGGGCTATTTGTTCCCTCCCTAGCTTCAAACCTATTATCTGTCTATCAGATGACCCATACTAGATCTCTAAAGCGAGTGATATTTGGTCTTGACTGAGTGGAGATCACAGATATCTCTACTAGGAGAATCATAGCAAAGGGTACTGCAAATCATGCTTCAAAAGCATATGAGTTCTCACATTTCATGTTTCCTTCAGAACCAGTGCACTCTCAGCAGCCACCTATAAGGGAAGGTAAAATCATTGCATCTACTTCTTTTACAGCTTCTACTAGTATTGTAGATCCATCTATATCAGTTTATGACCTTGATATTTAGGGTGACTCAGATCTAGATTCAGTCCCTACTTCCAAACTGGAAGCTAGGAAGATGACTGGAAACTCACTTGACACTCAGAAAGGAAAGACTCTTGTGCCATGTCATGCTATCTTACCTCCTTTAGGGAGATGCAATAGACTCCTTGTAAGATGCTATATGGCAAGGGCTCAGTCCTACTACATTCAGAAGAATGGATATGATCATACACCTCTTCATTCAACAAGAGACAAAGGTTACATTCCTCCTTCCTTCCATCATCATTTTTGGAGAAGAAGGAGAAGTCTACATGCTAGGCCCCAGAATACCTATGCACAACACACCATGCATGCTACTTCACTACCTCACAAAGATGAAGATTGTAGCAACATATTTTTAAGTTTTTCAAACTTGAGACCTGATTCTACCTACTTAGCTAGAGGGAGGGATTTTTTCCCATGTGGTTTTTTCCCTAGCTCCTTGTATTAAGAAGTTACTTTATTTTACTTGATGTAATGGGTGACCTATGGTCTTAGTTACCAGGGCCCACAATTTGTCCAAGTTAGCATTCAGGGGGGTGTTAGGATTATTAATCCTCCCTTGTCCAAATTTGGTCATATGTCTAAATTGGGAGTCATGTCTAAATCGGGAGTCCATCCAGTCTATTTATAGTCATTAACACCATTGGGTCAACTTGGCCTAATTGGGGCACATGTTTCAGTTACTAATGTGTGGGGAACACTAACTGAGGTTCACTACCACTAATTTCACTTGATTGCATCAGTTTAGGAGCCTCCTAGACCAATCCCTACAATTTAGGAAGCCACTAGGAGTGCCAAAACCAAACAAGGCCAGTTCACTTCAGTTAATGACTAGTCAAGCTAAGTTAGGAGTCAGTTACATTCAGTTCTAGTCCTCTACATTCAGTTAGCGCTAGGTTTACTTGACTGCACTCATGTGGGGCACATTTCTTACCTACCACAGTCAGTTAACCTTAGTCAATACTGAATGTAACACTTGAGTTGTGTTTTAGAGCTCCGATGAAATCGGGTTATGGTTTAGACAAGATCAGTTAACTACTGAGTCATCCGATAGTGATTTAGACAAGGTCTTAGTTACCTACAATCAAGTAGAGTCTATCAATTAAAATTTCCTCATGTGGATTCGAATTTCATGTGGCTATTAAAGCCATTTTACTTCATTGTAATTATTATCTGATTACTTTTTATTAATGAAAGCATTCACAGATGCAAGCCATTTTTTCACTGTTTCATTCTTCAATTGTTGAGTAAATTGTGAGATCTACTTTGAGTTGTGTATTTGTCTATAGATCTATGTGCTCAAATTTACAATTTTAACTTGAGTGTTGACTCTGGCTTACATTCAGTTAAGCTAGACTCACTCATTCAATTCGGAATTCGAATTGCTTCTCATTCATGCTTGTAGCATGACATTGTAATGTAATTTCTCATTCTTCGTGTGAATATATAGAGCGACTACTCATTCCGTATCCCATTTACACCATTTCATGAGTTATTTGTTGATTAATCTTTGATGAGACTGATGTTTAGCCCCTAGATCACTGTGCAAGATTAATATGGTATCAGAGTTCATGGCGGGATGAAGCTCTATCTCTCAAGAACAAGCCTTTTGACAGATTTCTGCATAAAAATTGAGCAATAGCTCAAAAATCCAGCACTGCACCAGAAGCCAAGGCTTACCACTTAATACCCCAAGTAAAGAACTTGTTGATCAAGCTTGCTTGATTGACTATGCTGGGTGTGATGAAATCCTAAAATGTGCAGCCTATTGTGATTTTCAAGTTTTCTACAGGTGAATCATTCACTCCAGCAGATCTAGATAGCCTCCTCAGTAGATATTTTGACTCCATACAATTTCGACTCATGGAAAGGTCTCTCAATTAGGAGATGACCACCTGTATGTTGGAATCAAAGAAGCTTGTTGCAAATTTGTGGGCTAAAGCCATGCATGCTGTAGCATACATTTATAATAGGGTTCCACACTCATCCATGAAAGGGAATACCCCTTTCAAAGAATACTTCAGACACAAGCTAGATGTGTCTAACCTGCGGGTGTTTGGGTCCAGTGCATGGGCCCGGATTCCGCTTGATAAAAGAAGGGATTTGCAACCGCAAAGCATAGAATGTCTATTTATTGGGTATCCTGGTGAATCTAAAGGTTTCAAGCTTCTGGATATCAAAACCAAATAGATCAACATCAATAGAAGTGTCAAGTTCGATGATCTTCTTCAAGAAGTGGAACTAGTGAAGGAGAAAACTGCTGAATTTCCTTCCTATTCTACTGGATATTTGGATGATGAAATTGGAGTTGATGACCCTGATTTGCATCCTTTGATTTCTGATATCAGTGTGCAGCAATAATCAGATGATAAATCAGAACCTTTAGTTCAAAATCATCTTCCCACATGGTCCCGACAGACACTCTCCTCCACAGGAGATAACATTGGAAATTCGGATGATCTAACGAGAACCCGGTCTGATTTCCAAAGAGCAGGTATTGCACTCTCTTATCTGATAATTTGATGTTTGAAACTTGATATTTTATGATTAGTTCAGACCCAAAATCCTACTACCATGCTCAGAAGGATCCGAGATGGCAAGTTGCCATGGATGAAGAGATGAATTCTCTTCAAAAAAACACTACTTAGGAGCTAGTTTCTCTTCCTCTGGGAATGAAATTGGTTCAATGCAAGTGGGTGTTTTGGAATGAAGGAAAGAGGATCCTCCAGTATATTTAGGGAATCAAGACCTATGACATTCACTATGCTGTAGACTCCGAGCTAGAGCTAGTTGGATACATAGATTTCGATTGGGTGGGTGATTCTATTGATAGAAATTCTACTTTCGAATATGTATTCATGTTTGGTGGTGGCCGCATTTTCTGGTCTAGCAAAAAAAAGGGATGCCATAGCACTATCTTTAGCAGAGGCCAAGTATCAAGGAGCGGTGAATGCTTGCATCCAAGCATTTTGGTTGCAAGGCATTCTTTCAGAGGTTGATCTTGGTAGTACTTTGTCCACTATCCTCTTTTGTGACAATCAAAGTGCTATTAATATTTCCATAGATCCAGTTACTAGGCAGAGGACCAAGCATGTAGAGATCCACATGCACTGCATCAGGGGGCTAGTGCATGACAGAACCATCATTCTGCAATACTGCCCGACTGATGAGCATATTGCAAACATCTTCACCAATATCTTTTCAAAAAATAAGTTCACTTGCCTCTGTTCACTATTGGGGGTGAGTTCATCATGGTGATTTAGACTACTTTCAGTGTTCAACTTGAGGGGGAGTTTTTCCCACTAAGTTTTCCTCTTTTCCTCACTTAGTTTGTTTTTTAGCATTGTTTCAGTTTCAGCATTGTACAGGGTGACCTATGGCGTTAGTTGCTGGGGCCCTAACATTTTTATGCATATTATGTTTTCTAACTCCTCCTGAGTATAGCTTAAGGGGGGGTGTTGGAGACATTTACCACCATACACACTCATTTTGGTCAATTTGGCCTAGTTAAACCACTATCCTATGTATTATTGGCTTAATTAACATCAGTGGAGCATTAAATGTCATCATCTAGATCACATCCACACCTACCTTTAGTCAAGGATGCTAACTTAGCCTTCTCCTACATTCGAGGAGGCTAACTGGAGCACTCTGGGGGTGATCTGAGTGATATTAATTCACATAATTTCTAACTGATGGTTACAATCAGTTAAATAGGGTAGTGAAGGCACCTCCCTTCATTAAATTGATTATTTAATGAATTGGAGTCAACAAGGGTGCCTCCAACCACTTCTGATGTTCAGTTCCACTTCAATTAACCTCATTGGGGTTCATTGGAGTCATTGAAGTGCTAGCACTTGATGGTTGGCTTTCTATGACATGTGTTTGATCTCTTTCAGTTGAGACTCAGTCATTTATTACACTTTGACTTTAGTTAGGGCTCAGTGGAGTCAATTAGGGTTTTAACTTGAGTGTTGACTGTGGCTTACATTTAGTTAAGCTAGACTCACTCATTCAATTCAAATGACCTCCTTAGGAATTTGAATTGCTTCTCATTCATACTTGTAGCATGACATTGTAATGTAATTTATCA
The DNA here is from genome assembly GCA_001517045.1 of Pseudotsuga menziesii. NCBI lineage: Eukaryota > Viridiplantae > Streptophyta > Pinopsida > Pinales > Pinaceae > Pseudotsuga > Pseudotsuga menziesii. Next base: position 59,600 of record LPNX010145779.1, read on the forward strand.
TTCTTTGTGTGAATATACAGAGCGGCTACTCATTCCATAGCCAATTTACACCATTTCATGAGTTATTTGTTGATTAATCTTTGATGAGACTGATGTTTAGTCCCTAGATCATTGTGCAAGATTAATAGTTTCTACTGCGACAAATTTTTACCTAACAATCCTTATAATCCAACAATGTGGATGGAAGCCTGGAGTGATCTGAAATGGATAGAACTAAAGAGCCACAACAAGAAAAGGATTTGGGCATGCCATGTATTGGAAGTGAAATTTTGGACCATGTGGAGAGGAGCTTACCCCTGCACTCCACACTCTGCAAAAGCTAAAGCAATAGCATGCAAAGTGAGGGACCTACCTAACCTCCACATCAAGACCCTTGCATTATGATGAAGCTCTGTGTCTACATAGAAGAAATAAGAAAGACCCAAAATAAAGACTATTGAGGCATACCTGATAGATGACATCACCATGTAGAGTCCACAAATCCATAGAGTAGATGCCACATGGAATCTATAGAAGAAAAAGTAACCCTTCAAGGAAACATAAAGATCATACAACCTAAAACCCGTTACAGGAGGAAATTACTTTGGGGGGTTCCATTGGCATCTTTCAAGGGTTTGCAAGGAATATGGAGGAGGCATTTGATCAGTCTAGGGGAGAGACTCTAGGCATTCCAAGAGAAGAGAAACCAATAGAGGTGGGGATAAAGAGGGAGATTGGGACATCAGTTGGAAAGTTGGCATTGGAAGTTGAAATCTTCAGAAGTTGATGGCACAGAAGCAGAAAACTAAAGACTAAGAATGAGAAGTATGTTCCTAGATCATGAGGATGAAGAGAAGTATGACCCTCTCCATAGAGAACAAAGATTATCTCAAAGCCAAGATGCAATATGAAAAATGCATCCATGGAGTAAGAATACACAAAATCTATGTCTAAGAGTATATAAGAGTATATAGCTGATATTTGTCATCATTCTTGAGCACAGAAGGAGCCAAACAAAGGCCATGCTGGTTTTCACAAATGGGTTTCCAGGGTAAAATTTGTGTTAGTTCTATGTATGTAATTGATGTTTCATAATTGGTTTTCTTCCAAATTTTTAATTACAGTTTGCAAGTAATATTGTAATACACAGTCAGAATTAATTTGCAATCAAATAGAAAACATAGAGAAACATTATAGCTTTCTGCAAAAATAATTAAGGTCCATACTAGTGAAATGACTCAACCATAGGATGACCGATTATGGATCAGAACCAAGGACCACCTCTGCATGGTTTATTGCTATTTGTTGTTGTTATGGCCTTAAAACCACCCAGAATTGAGACTTACTCTATTTTATTATTGGTTGAGGGTTAAAATAGTGTTGAATTAAGTGTTTTCTTATTGTTAAAACAGAGTTAAAAAATGTTTTATTATTGTTTGAGGGTTCCTTTCCTAGGTCTCTTATTGCCTCTTGAACTCCATTCCACACCAAGATTGAGATTTCGGATTCTATTGGATAGTTATATGCACTTCAGTTCTACTTGGTTTTTTACTTTCACTACGGAAATAAAAGAATATGACCAAACCATATTCTATGGTGAAAAATATGTGGGCTTCCTAGTCTTTGAAAAAATTGATGCAATAGAACCGGGGCATAAAAAGGATACCTTACCATGGTTATAGTACAGAAGGATGACAAATTACATAGTTGAAATGAGAAGCAAGGGATTGCATTCTCACACCAAGCTTATCATTGCCAAGGTAGTAACCTTGATGACTTGCATAATTTTTTCCAAGGTCTCTTATTGTCTCTTGAACTGCATTCCACACTCAAGATCGAGTTTGTGATTCTATTGGGCTGTCATATGTAGTGCAATTCTACTTGTTTTTTTCACTTTCATGCTACAAAAGAATGAAATACCTCTTTCATTATATAACAAAACACTTATGGTTTTAAAGATTCGTAATACAATTTTGTTACTGGATTCCTAAACTAATGACAGTGCATTGATACAATCTTTTATTAAGAGAATGGTGTTGTGCAATTTATTTGGTACTTCAACTACTAGTGTGTCCCAAATTTATGAATAATGATCTTATTGGTTTACTAACTTTGATTTATTATCTGTTGATGTGCATGACATAGCTAGGAGCTATTTATGTATCTCAAACATTACAGTTTAAAGCTCCTATTTGCATTGGAGATAAACTACTCACTGAAGTGCAGGAACTAGAACTCAGTGAGTACATGCAAAAATACAGGTTTATTTTTTTGAATTCTCCCTCTCTCTCTCTGTCTGTTCAAGTATAGATGGAAAGATGAATGAAGATGTTGGACCATTTTTTAATTAATGTCTGTAAAAGTAAAGAAATGAGACTATACGTTAGAGAATTCAGTTACAAAGACTTTCCATCTTGATTCAAATTTGAATGTGTCTATAATTTGCAGAGTAAAGTTTGCGACAAAATGCTTTAAGAAGGAAGGGATGCTCCTTGTCCTTGATGGTGAATTTGTAGCATTGTTGCCTAGTTTATTCTACAGTGTATGAAATCGATTTTCATACTACATTGTTTGAATCTTGAGTCTATATATTGAAACCATTTTAATCCCTTAGATTACACTAGGACCAAATTGCATTATGCTGGGGATTGAACTTGGTGTCATTTTGTAGATTCGTTCATTAAGAAAGGGTAAACTTGTTTATATTAGTGTTTTATCCTCTTGAAATTACATAGTTATTTATAGCATTTCATTTTTTATTGTAGACCTCTAATAGAATCCTCATATGCATTTTTTTAACTTTAATAACAATTATTTTTTACTTTAATAAACATGCAAATGTTATTGACGGTATATATACAATTGTTCTCAAGTTTCCACCATATATGTGCTGTAAAAACAAGCATGTAAATGCTTATTTATGGAAGATGTTTCAAGAAAGGGGTTCAAAGCAATGCTATCAACTCGAATCTGGTGAGTTTGAACAAATTTTGACAAAAACTGATCAAAATTGGTTGTTGACTTTTGCCTAGAGGCTGAGTCAACCCCTGACATTGCCTAATTCGTCTGTGTCAACCTTTGAGCTGGCCAAGTCATCAAAACATCAACTTGACTGCGTCTACATCTGCTGACATGGATGCTTAGTTGGGGCCAAAGTATGAAAACATTAAACTTGAAAAAATGAAAATAGAAGGACCCTAAGCCCTCAAAAAAATTTAAGATCAATATGGTTTTCATGTTAATGCTTAGCTTATAATGTTAATTCCTAAAGCCAACGTGACTTTAATTTTAAATTTAAATTTGTTGGAGTATCATGTTTTGATAGTATATATAAATATATACTTTTTACATGAATTCATTTTTATTCTATGAATCTTTCTTTCATACTTTAAAATATTAACATGGTATATAGTTATAAAAACTTGTGCAATGAGGATGAAGAGATAGGGAGTGGCCTTGTATGCTTGTTGTTTGCATGAAAAAGTTAGGCTTCACTATTCAAGTTTGGATTCAGGGTAAAATGTTACAAGTATAAGAATTTGGTTTATATTGTTTTATATTGGGCTGATTCTTAATAAGGGGTCTATAGTTCATTTAGCCAGGCCCTTCCCTATGATCCTAGTAGCAAAGCTCACTTCCCTTATGCATCACATTGTTGGCCAATGGAGACAGAGTGAGGGATCTCATTGGACTTTTAACTCTATGGAAGAAAGTGCAGCAGTTGGTCATTGAGGATAGCTTTTTACAGTTAAGGTTGGGTATGGTCATCAAAGTGGAAACTCTATGGGAAGTTACATTACTCCTAAATAAGTCTGCCACTGGGAGGATTTCAATATAAAATTGATTTGTAGGATTTTAATTTTAATTTTAATTTGCACTTTCAGATATCCATGAGTTAACAAATGCATATGAATTATTGATCCATTTTCTTTGACTCTTTTTTGGCAACTGCAAAAGATAGAAGATTTACCTATATCAAGTAGAAAAAGAAAGCGCAGGAGAGGGTGGGGGGTATTTCGTAACAATGCCCATGGATGATGGATAGGCTTTGGTTTTTCCAAAAAAATTGCGGTAACAAACCTGAGTACAGAGCTCACAAGAGAAAGAGCAGAAAACCACAAGCTATCTTCAAATGCCAAGCTAGTTACTTGTTGATTCTGGTTGGCAAACTTTTGATTGGTGTCAGGTGAAGTTCTTAGAAAATAAATTTTTTAATTTACTTGTCTATGGCTTATGAATAATGAATACCACACTTGTAGATAAATTTTCCTCTATATTTACCTGTTAGAGCAGGGTTGAGCCTATATTGAATAAGAGTTGTAGATAATTTTGCATCATGTCTAATAGATAATTGGCATGATGTGAAATGTCCAATATATAGTGGGTCTGTGATAGATGGCACCATGACCATGGCCAAAACTGTATTATGTCATGTCTTGAATCTATTATTATAGAACCATAGCATTACTTTGAATTTTTTGTAAATATTAAATTCATCCAAAACTAGAAACCTGACAATATTTCTTTCTGATTTGCGAGGGACCATCAATTTGCTTGGAGTTGTCTGCTGAATAGTCAGCCAAAGGTGTCTATCGGAATATTTTATCTTCCAATATGATTGGGGTTGCAGTTACTAGCAAAACTATGTGTTCATATATTAATGAACACAAGAAAGAACCTAGATGAATGAGAGATCAACTACATATTTGAGGGCCCACAAATGTTCACAACTGTTGGGACTACATATTAACTGAATTACTGTTATGCCCATGTCTTGTTGTCATCATAGCATATCCTAGCTAAAATAAGGGGAAACCTGGATGGAAAAGTAGCATTTTTCCCATGAAGTATGAGTGACTGTTGTACTGCAGTATATCTCTAAGCATTTGGTTATGGTTAAATAATATAGTGGGTGTATTGGTCAACTGATTTAAGTTCAAAACATGATTATACCTCTAAGCATTTGGGTATTGGTCAACTACTGTAAGTCCAAGACATGGTTATCATATTGTTGACAATAATCAAGCAATGCTACATGGGGATGTGCTCCCCCAGGGGAGGGGAATTTGCTGGGATGCAGAAGCCCAATGGGGTATGTTTACCAATGCCCCCTTTAGGGAAACACGGGGAGATGTCTCCCAAGAAATGGGGGACCCTTTTGTGAGAAACTCTTGGGAAAAACCCCTTTAAAACGGGAGGCTCATGGCCTTTGGATTTAGAAAATATGAAATGTTTAGAACAAAAAATGTGTATTTATATTATGCTTTCATTGGCCATGTTCATGACTTGTTATTGTTTCTTATATATTTAACTTTTTGGATTTTGGTTGGAATTCCCTATGTTGGGGAATTTGACTTATCCTACGATGTTTCCTAAAATTTGGGAGGTGTCTCCACACATCCCTCGAATCCATTTCCCTGTTCCCACACCCCAATCCTAGATACTTGGTGAAACATTGCATTAATTTGAACAATTACAGGGTTTGTGTCTACAAATTGTCAAAGTAAATTAAATGATGTTTATCAATGAACTGTAGAAAGGTCTAATTCTATGAGGTAGATGTTGTCAATACAGGTCATTAAATGTAAACAGTTATGTCATTGGATCCTTGAGAGGAAAAAGATAGGCCCTTAACACCTTATGATTGCAATCAATATGACATGCTAATTTCTTCATTATTAATTCATGGTATGTGATTGGGTGGAACATATAGAAAGACCTGGATTCATTTTGCTTAGTGAAAAATCAACATTTTAGATATCTTCCCACATTCACCATTTCTTCAAAATTGGTTAGGTTGTGCATGAAAAGTTTCTTGACATGTGAACAAACCATTTTAAATATTTTTTCCTCAATTACATGTCTTATGCTTTCATCTATAATCATTGTATCTTGGAAAACTGAAGTTATATATCACTGGTGTTATCCTTTGATATTATGCTCGACATTGTTACTGTAATTTCTATACATTGTTAGCTTTCTATAACAGAGAAAATATGAAGGATAAGTGTTCTATCTAATGTGTTTTGATGAAGATAAAGCATCTTAGTTTCCTTATTGAAAGTGATAGGTTATGCTAAATACATAGATTCATTTAGTGGAGCTTTCAAAAGCTAGGCATTTTGGCTAAATATACAAAGGATCATTTGCATGTTATACAACTTGGGGTTAGAATTCATTGATATGTTATTCATTTCTTCATTGATGTGATGTCAATGCTTGTTATATCAAGTTGGTTTGGATTTCTTTTCTTGTAAATTATTTTGATCTTGATTAGTTTATCCAATATGTTGCAATACTTATTCTCTTTGGGTTTCAAGATTAGCTTCATTTACCAATGTCAATTTCACTTTGATGTAAATGTCATATAAATTGCATAGAAAAGTGATAATAGAAAGACTTGAAGTCTACATAAAGTTGGACTTTTTCTTTCAATATAAAAATTTTCATGATATGAAATGTGTCTCACATTAAAGTGATTTGCGTGAATTGAACACAATAATGACCTCAATTGTCTAGTGGAGGCTAAGATTGAGCATAATGTCTAATTTTATTATTTATCAATTTGTCAAGATTCAGGTCCCCACATGTCAGTTGCACCATTAAGGGACGAGATAACAAATGGAGTCCCCACTTGCCCTGAATCTAGTGAGTGCAGTTGTGTTTCACTGACACCTTCCTATTGTGACTTGTGAGTCTACATGTTGTGTTGTTGATGATGTGATTCATGTTATTTGACTAATGTTGTTGTTCTTTTATTTTGACAATTTTCTATAAATTAGTGAAATATTCGCCAGTTTTTATAATTTTTTATAATGAAGTTAAATATTCTCCAAGTTTTTACAACATTATATAATAAAATGAAAGATTTTCCAAGATTTTACAACATTATATAATAAAATGAAAGATTCGCCAACATTATAGTGGGTTAAATATTGGAGGTTTACAGCATTTAGTTATTAGTATTACATTTTAATTGGATAGTAAATGGTATATGTTTATGTTTTCATTTGTTTTTTAAAGCCAAAAATAATAGTTTGTGTTTTTATTGAGATTTGAATTTGAGTGAAATATATTTAGAAAAGAGAAAGTATCAATTTTGTTTTATGTTTTTTTGTAGTGGTATTTATTGTGAAAATATAGTTACATGTTTTTGTAATTGTATTTATTTTGAAAATACAATGATATGTTGTTTGTTGAGAGGTTGTTCAATTAAAAATTATTTGTACATTAAATGCGAGAAGTTTAGAGAATTTTATTAGTATTATTACATAGATTTTGAGATCTTGTGAAAATAAATACTTGTCTTATGAGGGTCTGTTTCCGTCAAGCGGATTAGACAAGTTATTAGATTAGTTTCAAGTCAGTAGATTAGTTTTTCTATTAGCATTATTGGCATTAAAATTTAATTGTCCATTAAATGTTGGAAGTTTAGAGCATTTTATCAGTATTATTAAATAGATTTTGAATTGGAAGAGCAGGCCATTAAACTTCACTGCAGTCACATATATCACCAGAATTGCATTTTTTGGTGGTTGAAAAGGAAGACCAAAATTGGATTTCTGCATGGTTGAAACCTCAATTTGCAAATTTTAAATGTGGGTTAAATATTGGAGGTTTACAGCATTTAGTTATTAGTATTACATTTTAATTGGACACTAAAGGATGTTTATGTTTTCATTTGTTTTTTAAAGCCACAAATAATAGTTTATGTTTTTATTGAGATTTGAATTTGAGTGAAAGATATTTAGAAAAAGAAAAGTATCAATTTTGTTTTATGTTTTTTTTGTGGTAGTATTTATTGTGAAAATATGGTTACATGTTTTTGTAATTGTATTTATTTTGAATATGGTCTACTGTTGTTCAATTATGTTTTGTTGTTTTAATTGTTGTTTGATGAGAGGTTGTTCAATTAAAGTTTAATTGTGCATTAAATGTTAGAAGTTTAGAGCATTTTATTAGTATTATTAGATAGATTTTGAGATCCCCATTGAAATCAATGAGGGTCTGCTGTCGTGAAGCAGATTAGACAAGTTACTAGATTAGTTTTTTTATAAGCAGTATTGATATGAAAATTTAATTGTGCATTAAATGATGGAAGTTTAGAGCATTTTATTAGTATTATTACATAGATTTTGAGATCCCTGTGGAAATATATGAGGGTCTGTTGTCGTGAAGCAGATTAGACAAGTTACTAGATTAGTTTTTTTATTAGCAGTATTGACATTAAAATTTAATTGTGCATTAAATGTTGGAAGTTTAGAGCATTTTATTAGTATTATTACATAGATTTTGAATTGGAAGAGGAGACCAATAAGATTCACTCCAGTCACATATGTCACCAAAATTGCATTTCTGGGTGTCTGGGTGGTTAGAAAGGAAGAACAAAATTGGATTTCTGCATTGTTGAAAAGGAAGAACAAAATTGGATTTCTGCATTGTTGAAAAGGAAGAACAAAATTGGATTTCTGCATGGTTGAAACTGGAATTAGCAAATTTTGAATGTGGGTTAAATCTTGGAGGTTAACAGCATTTAGTTATTAGTATTAAATTTTAATTGGAGAGTAAAGGGTATATGTTTATGTTTTCATTAGTGTTTTTAAGCTTGAAATAATAGTTTATGTTTTTATTGAGATTTGAATTTGAGTGAAATATATTTAGAAAATGGAAAATATCAATTTTGTTTTATGTTTTTTTGTGGTGGTATTTATTGTGAAAATATGGTTACATGTTTTTGTTGTTGTATTTATTTTGAAAATAGAGTTATATGTTTTGTTTTTTTTAATTGTTGTCTGATGAGAGGTTGTTCAATTATGTGTCATACAACTACAAATAAGTAAATATTATGGTTTTATGTATTTTGAATTGTTAGTATTATTACACACATTTTGAATTGGAGGAGGCTAGTAAACTTCAGTGCAGTTTAGAAAAATAAAAGAACTAATTTTGTTTTATGTTTCTTTTGTGGTTATATTTATTATAAAAATCTAGTTGCATGTTATTGGGTTCTTTAGTTTTTCTTTGAAAATACAGTTATTTGTTGTTTCATGAGAAGTTGTTTAATTATGTTTTGTTTTTTAAATTGTTGTTTTTTGGTTCTTGACCTAGCAGGCATAATTCACGAGGTTTAGCAAATTTAACTGTGCATTAAATGTTGGAAGTTTAAAGCATTTTACTAGTATTATTACATAGATTTTGAGATCCCACTGGAAATCAATACTTATTCAGTAGCATGGTTGAAAAGGAAGAATTAGTATATTAATTTTTTTATTAGCAGTATTACCATTAAAATCTAATTATGCATTAAATATTGGAAGTTTAGAATATTTTATTAATATTATTTAATAGATTTTGAATTGGAAGAGGAGGTCGATAAATTGGATTTTTTACATTGTTGAAACCTGAATTAGCAAACTTTAAATGTGGGTTAAATATTGGAGGTTTACAACCTTTAGTTTTTAGTATTACATGACAAGCAAGGGGTGAGGACTCATCCAAATCATGTGCGATGACCTCTGTGCTCATCAAAACCCTCTTGTTTATATTCTCATGCATGTTCTATCATTTCTAACACACATGAGGAATTATTCGATTTGCAAGATACATTGCTTCGACATGGGGCTCGTATTGAGGGCAATGTAGGCCAAGGGGTTTCCACATCTAGGGTTGGCACAACTAGGGATGGGACATCTGGGGCCAGAACATCACACAAATGATCCATTTAGGTCTCCTAACCCTACTAAATCTAGATATCACTGTGGACATGCAGAGGTTTCATAGCATGTCATGCTACATCCTTGCACAACTTGTCGAAAGATATGATATGGGCCTTCTTTATAGTTTCACGGCGATGAGTTGCTCCAATATGTAAGTCAAACTCGTTCTTCACATAGTTTATTATTTTTTTATATCACAGTGTTCAATTGTTTCATAAATTATTTATATTTTAAGTATCTCACAATTTCCATGAACACATTTACAGTTGGTGTACAATGACACCCCAGAATCCCATACTTCGCCTGTTGATGCTAATGATATGGATGCAGCGATCAATGCTGCATATGACTTTGGTGATTCACCATTACTTGTAAGAACATTACATTTTTATTTACCATGGTGATTTACATATTTATAGTAGGGTTTGACACATTTAATACATCTTAATATTGATACAATAAATTTTATGCAAGGTGGGCACTATGAGTATGTTGCATGTGAGACAGGTCCATCAGACATAGAGAAATATTCACAAGTACAGGTACAATTTTAATTATGGTTTTAATTATACTTTTAATGATTCAACATGTACTTTTTTAATCATGGCCTGAGGAAGATGGGTCATCATTGGATTAATGAATGAATGCAGCTAAAGTAAGTATGTAGAGGCGGTTATATTTCATTAACTTCTAGAAGAGTAAGGCGCATATATATATATATATATATATA
>LPNX010145779.1:70319-85267 GCA_001517045.1 Pseudotsuga menziesii
GTTTCTTTATTTTTTTTTATGAAAGGTTGCTTAAAATATGTGTCATAAAACTTCAAATTAAGAAATATTATGATTTTATTTATTTTGAATATATAGTTACATGTTTTTTTAGTTGTATTTATTTTGAAAATATAGTTATATGTTTTGTTTTCTTTAGTTCTTCTTTTATGAAAGGTTTTTGAATTATGTATAATAAAACTGTAAATTAGCAAGACTTGAGTTTTCCATTTTAGTGTAGTTTACTCTAATCACAATTTTATTTCTTTATATTTACTAACATTGTATAAAGTTTGTATTGTAATATTTCGGTTAAAACATATGTTGAAACATTTTATTAATATAGAACATTGATATATGGGTGGGTGCATGAATATGGTTCCACTTTTTGGTGCCATTATATAAATCTAAAAGTAAAATCCAAAAATGAAATCCATAATGCATATGTGTTATTGATGGATTGGTTCAGAAAATACAAGCCTAAAACCGAAGCGAAAGCAAGTGCAATATACCGCACATACGTTTTGGAAGAGTACAAATCGCAAGTGCAATATATTGCACATGCACTTTGGAGGAGTACAAATTACAAGTGTGATATATCACAAGTGCGATATATCACAAATGCGATTAGTAAAACTTAAAAAAAATCACAAGCTTGTGGCCTCTATTTTTTTATTTTGCATTGCGGGTAGCGAAGAACGGAAGGGATATATATCGATATAGGTTGCATGCAATTTAAAGGGCCTATTTTGAGGCAATAGATCGACAAGATTGAAATCAATGGAAGGTAAGAATTGCTTTGATTTTTTGGTTTGGATTAGGAAAGAGTTGCTTCGATTTTTTGGTTTTGGATTAGGTAATAATTGCTTTGGGTTTTGGTTTTAATTTAATAAATTTTTAATTAAAACAAAGAATGAAATATTAATTCATTTTAAAATTTGTTGTTTTTATATTAATAGACAACACAAATCCTGAAGAAAATGTTCAAAATGAAACCACCAATAGCCCAAAACCAAACCCAAATCCAAACACCGAACACGATCGGAATTCCAAAATTCTTGCTCGTTTGGGTGCTTTGAGACACCTTAGTTCACTTTTTAGAGGGGGGACCACATAAGACAATCATTGGAATAGGCACTAGATAAAATTACAAATACAATTTATATTGATCACCCACCTCTCCCCACCCTAGGTACATGCAAATATCTTTTTGGTGCACCCATTGACTTGTTGACATTGACATATATTATTTTATGCAGCCTTCTAGTGAGCTAGAGGTGCTTGAAGAGAACCTAATTGGGGTTGTTGGTCACCCACCTCTCCCTCCCTAAGTACATGTATCTCTCATTTTAGTTGAAAAATTCATTGTCCCTCCATGTAGCATAGTTCTCTTTGTATATGCAAGTATTTTTTTGTGCACCCATTGATTTGCTGACATTGACATATATTATTTTATGCAGCCTTCTAGTGAGCGAGTGGTGCTTTAGAGCACCCAATCAGGGATGCAACTCACCCACCTCTCCCACCAGGTACATATATGTCTCGCTTTCTTTGAAAAAACAAATGTAGGATGTAGATACATTTTCAAATATTTATATAATTGTTTGTCTTATACAGGTTTGTAGATGTATCTAATTGTTGGCACCTTTTTTTTTGCAGGATGTTAGTGAGGCACTGATGGTACATGTAGTTACACCCAGACCCACCATCACTTGCACACGGACAATAAGTAAAAATTTTATATTGGCGTGGAATTTGAACAAATGTACATAGAATTTTTATAAATTGGTAAACTAACTTACAAATTTTGGTTTGTGTGAAGTCTTCGAAAATGATATTTGATCCTCTTGTTCAGACCTTATCATAAGACATCCTACTAACTATTTGAAGATCTACAATAATCCAAGGAATAATGTATGACTCATCCAACTAAGATCAAGTAACCGTTGAGTAAGCCACCTCTAATATGTATATATGTCACATACCATCCAAGGGCTAATCATACACCATGTACCCCAAGTATCATGAAGCACCCCTAAACACGGTGTAAACTATTATGTATTATCAAAAGATAATACTCCCTCTTATAAGGAAAGTGTTTTCACCAATACAAGTTAGGTCTCATTACAAATCCACTAGACCTACCATCTAGTTATATCACAACGTAATGTTGACCACCTGTGCAGATGAAGGAACATAACTTTGCATCATCAACAACTTTCCAAAATCCATCATCCCTCAAGTCAACACCATGGGGAAAATCACTAGACACCACATCATGAGTTGTTCAGGACATCCTAAAAAAATAATAACATCTCCATACAAGATCAAGACAAATGAATTGTATCTATGAAAATCACAAAACAGATAACTTCATAAATCCATCCTTAATGAAATACCAAGATCATGGTACAATCAACAACCCATGTGGGGCTATGATAAAACTTTTAACATCATAACCTCCACTAAAACAAAAACCTATGATTAGCATCTCTTTTTTCTTCCTTTTTTGTATCTAGACCATCTTTCAATGTATTTTTCCTCATTTTTTGGACAAAATGGCGCAATCTCACAGGTTGCTGCTATTTTAGGCATTTTCTGTGTCCTTTTTCTAAATTTGGTGCAAATTATTGCATAATTTGAGCCAAGTTTTGCACCTTTTTATGTGCCAGGTTTTGCATCAAGTTTTGCGCCAAGTTTTGTGCATAGTTTTGCGCCTAGTTTTGTGCCTAGTTTATACATCTACTCTTGTTGTGTCCCCTTTTACGTCCATGTTTGCGTCCACTTTTATGCCCATGTTTTCATCATTTTTTGCATAATTTTTGTGCATCCTCTTTTTCATCCACTTATGCTTCTTTTTTTGCATCCCCTCATGCGCCAAGTTTTGCATCAAATTTTACATCTTGTTTGGAGTCTAGTTTTGCATCTAGTTTTGTTTCACCCACTTTTGCATCCACTTTAGCATCCATTTTTTCGTCCACTTTTCCACCCACATTTTCACCCCTTTTTACATCCCATTTTGCATCCATGTTTACATATTTTTTTGCATCTACTATTGCATCCACTTGTGTCGCATCCCAATTCACACCTATTTTTGCGCCTAGTTTTCCACCTACTTTTGCTTCAAATTTTTCATCCACATTTGCATCTTTTTTGCATCCAAGTTTACATCAATTATTGCATCACTTTATGCATCCATTTTTCCATCCACTTTTGCATCGTGTTTTATTTTGGGTGTTATGTCTAGTTGTGCATATACTTTTGTTGTATCCACTTTCACATCCAATTTTACATCCATGGCTGGATCCATTTTTGCATCATTTTTTGCATCGACTTTTGGTGCACCCCATTATGCACCCACTTTTGCACTTAATTTTGTTGCATCCATGTTTTTATCCACTTTTGCATCCATTTTTGCACCCAGATGTTGAATATGACAATTAGGATAATGATTATGATATTGAGGATGGATATGATGATGATGATAATGTTGTTGATAATGAGGAGAATGATGGCAATTATGATGATGATGACAATTATGATGATGCTGATGACAATGGTGACATTGACGATAGTTATGATGGAAATGAAATGAATGATGATGGTGGTGATGATGACAATGAAAACGATGATGAATATAATGAGAATGATGATGTTGATCATCTTAAAAAATAAAGTTGTTATTTATCATGCATAAATCATGTGTGTCCTCCATGGCCCTTTTCCACTAATCACGACGTTTGGATAGATGTTATTTCTTCCGCCAAAGGTAATGATTAATAACTGATTCTTAGAAGTATTTGATATATTCTTCATTAAATGTTCGATAGGGGTTAACCTATCTATGGCACTCAGGAGTCGAGATACAAGAATATTGTTGACGCCAATATTTAAGTTTTCTAATTTCAATTATTGTAAATGACATGAATACCTATAGTTTCTCCCTATATAATGCTACCCAATAATTTTTGTCTGGCTTACTCAATGATAAGGATCCACCTACTTAAAAATACATGCATGAGTTTTGATCAAAATTTGTTAGTGTGGAGAATCGATATTCATGGTTGATCAATTCCCTAGAATGTGCACGTGAAAAGGAAATGGGAACATAGGTAATATTATTTCCAAGTCCACATGGAAGATCGTTGTAGTCAATGTCCACATGGAATAGCAATTCATCACATGGTGAAAAATATGCAACCAAAAACTTTCCTACAACCAACCTATGATTGACACTTGGGATGATTTCAAAGATGTCTACAAGCATTTGTACCCATCACCATGCAAGGATGCAATGTTAGCACAATGGTTGCAACTCCAACATACTACTAGATAGCAATACAATAATTTATTGATGATTTCCAAGCTTTCTATCAAAGTTTGATTTAAAAATTAAGGGATTATGTAGATAAACTCAGTGTGAAATTCATTTCCTATTTTCTTCCTCACTTAAAATCAAACAATATTTTTTTCCCATCAATCTTTTCATTACATGACATGACACCTACAACCATATAATAAGAAATTTCATTTTTAGTCATCTGCCCATTATGTTGAGTCCTACAATCATCATTTTTCACCCACTTACCACTTCTTAGCAAAGACAAGTGACTTCTTAGAACTAGTTTTGGCGAATTCCAACTGAAACTCCTAGAGAATGACAATCCAGCATGATTATTTCCCCCCAAGTAGTTAACAAGTCCAGATGTAATACATGGGGTTAGAGTCCGTGTAAACAATATTTGTATGGAGAAATATGTAATGACACAACTTCTGGACCGCGATGACTGTGGGCATAGCAAGTTTCTCCACATGTGAATAGCGTATTTTTCAGTCTAACAGACTCTTACTAATGTAATATATCACACGTTCTTGATCATTTTCGTTGGTATGGACTAAGACCATACCAATGGTTGAAAGAGATGCAACCACATAAAGGGAATAATCCCTTAGATAATCTAGTGGTTGTAGCATAGGGGCATGTGTAAGAGCATGTTTGAGGTTGTTAAACGTGTGATGCACCATGTCATCCCAAAAAAATGAGGTATCATTTTTCAATAATCGCATGAAACTATGTGTCTTTTCAGGATAATTGAAGATGAAATGACGTAAAAACATTTCCTTCCCTTTCAAACTTTGGAGTTGAGTAACATTGGTGGGGGTGGGTAGGGTGAGGATAGCTTCAATTTTTAGAGGGTCAATACGGATGTCGTCCCTAGACATAATAAATCCAAGCAATTGGTCAGTCTCAACATAGAAAATGCACTTGTGTGGATTTAAACGAATGTTAAAATGGCGACATCTGAGAAAAATGGCTCTCAGATGATCAACATGGTGATCCCGCTTCTTGGAGTGAGTATGTAGGTCGTCAAGATAAGCTTCCACATTGTGCTTAATTTCATGGAAATTGTATGACATGGCTCCTTGAAATGTAGCACCAACATTTTTTAAGCCAAAAGCGAGTTTTCTATAAGTGAAGGTCCCCCATGGGAAAATGAAAGTTGTGTTATGTTGATCTGATGGGAATATCTCAATCTAATTATAACTAGAGAATCCATCCATAAACAAAAAGATGGCACTATCGGCACAGTTGTCAATAATTTGATTGATGTATGGGGAGGGGAAATTGTCCTTAGGACAAGCTTGATTCAAATCTCAAAAATAAATGCAAAACCTTATAGCGCCCTGCTTTTTATTGACAAGGACTATGTTCGACACCCATTCATTCAAGGGAGCAAGGTAAATGAAACAAGCCCAAAGAATTTTTTCAAATTCTTCGTTTCTTTCCTCGGATGGACCTGGGATACCTTTTTTCGAACTGTCTTGGAAAAAGGGTAGGTTTTAATATCATGAACTACAATAGAGGGATCTATCCCTCACATTTATTCATAGGTCCAAGAAAAAATTTCTCTAAATTACTTGAATAAGGCCCTATAAGGCTGTACCTCTAGGGGTGGAGAGTTGTGGCCTATTTGAATGTTCTATGGAGTACTAGATTTCACCGATATATAAACTGACATGTTTTTGGTAATGTTACATAAATTATCCTCATATTCAACCTCACACTTGAGGATCAGAGACTGAGTGTCAAGATTTATATCAGAAGAAATCATTGAAGCAAATTTCTCTTCTACCATATGACAATGGGGAAGGAAAGAGGATCGATGGTGACAATCTTTCCAAGGTGTATCTTCTAGGGACATAACTTCCATGATGGATTCATTAGAGGGGAGTGTATGTAAAATATATTCTAGGGATGGAGGGTTTCGATCCAATACAATAGATGATAAGGATTTGAAGAAACCAACAAATGATGGTTGATGGTGCGGTCACTGGTGGTTTGAATAGCATGGTGCATTTCATCAAAAGGATTCATTCATGTTGATTTAACAATGGAATATTTTTTATCTATAGTAGAAGTAGAAATCACGTTCATGAGTGCGGACTACGAAACACAAGGAGTATTAGATAACAGAAAGATTCACATAAGTGAAGAATATTTTATGATACCTACTCCAATGTTCTGGTATTGTGGAGTCATTAAAATCATAACGTTGTTTCCAATAGATTGTTACTGGTCAACAATAACAATCTTCCCTTGGAATGGGAATTGGACTATCAAAAAAATAGATGAAGCAACAGCTTGCATAGCATTAAACTAGTTGCGACCTAGGAGAAGATTGTAATATAAAGGAGCATCAACAACTTAAACATGAATGGAAATTGATGACTTTCGAAGTGTACTCTTAGGTGGGAAAATAATTACATCAGGAATAAGTTTATTAATCTGAATACCATTACTTGGAGGAGGGGTGGAAACTGAAGGTTTGTCAGATGGAACATCATCAATTTTCCTTTCTATAGGAGGGTCATAAATTTGGGATCCTGTGTTAAGGTGAACCGTTTCACTTGAAATCGTTTTTAACTTCATCAATGGAAGATGAAGAAGGCCCATGCAAGGATTGATAATAAATAAAAATTTTTTGGGTGGGGAAATGGTCTTTAAGAACTATCGGGTTGGGTGAGTTTTTCAAAAATTTACTAACTTCCTCTCGACAAGGACACTCTTTAGTAAAATGGTCACCTCCATAAATCAAGCAGTGAAACTTCTCCTTTCTCTTATTCTTAGAATCAACATCAGGGTTTTGTGTTTTATATTCCTTCTCGTTATCGGATTTCTTAGATTTATTTTTACCTTTTTTATTTCCTCCCAAAGATTCACTGTATTGAATTGCATTTACTTCCGTGGAAGCAGTAGAAGGGGATGCAGTTTTGGGTGGTGGAACAGGTTGACTAGCTGGTGTAGCAAGCTGATTTTTCTTTTTCATGGATTTGTTTGTCGATTGAGTTTGTAATGAACAAAGAACACCAGTAGCTGGTGGTTCTGTTGTAGTTCTTGTAGGATCTGATGTAGGATGAGGAGCATGAGGAATTAACTCATACAAAGTACCTGACTAGGAATAAACCAAGTCTAGATATTGAGCATGGATAATTGCATGCTCCTCTATAACAAAACCTCCCATGGTGACATCCCTAGCAATCAAGGGAGCCTTAATTGTAAACCAATCAGCCAGTAACTGATCAATAATGTGAACCTTAATCAACCTACGTCTTTATATCCATTCATGTATATGATTGAAGATATGGTGGTAGTAGTTTGACGAAGTGAGGTTAACACGTTAGTCCCTGTCTTGTACCGACTTGGTAACTGAAAATGGGTTAAAAATGTCATTTTTAAGGTTTTAAAGTCCCAAAAGGAATGTTGGGGCAGCTCAATGTACTATTTCGAAGCTATTTTGGCGAGGATTCTATGAAACAAACGTAGACAGATTGAACCATCAATCAGACAATTTGATGAGCACCATAAATGAAAGGTCATCACATGGTTTTTGGGATCCTCACCAGGTTTACCGTTAAATTTAGGTATGTCTAAGGGTAACTTAACCTAAATTGTAGACCATGAGGGATCATGGTGTATCATATCGTTGATCAATCTAGACAACTATGGTAGATGTAATGTAGTTAGAAATGGCAACTGTTGATTAGGTCGAGGATACTACTAGTACCAGTATGGAATCTGCAAACTAGTAGGACCATATGTAGATTGATAAATGGGTATAGATGAAATTCCTATGGGTGGTTAGTTGGGTGGCTAGTTTCCAAAATATCTAGTAGAAGGTACACCAGGCGAGGGGATACCTAAAGGAGGTGGTCCTCCAGGGAGTGGGCCTCCAAGTGGTGGCATTGGTCCTCCAAATGTTGGTCCTCTAGGTGGTGGTCCTCCAGATGGTGGTCCTCCAAGTGGTGGTCCTCCATATGGTGGTCCTCCAGGTGGTGGTCCTCCAGATGGTGGTCCTCCAGATGGTGGTCCTCCAGATGATGGTCCTCCAAATGGTCCTCTAGGTCCTCCATGTCCTCTAGGAGGTCCTCCAGGTGGTGGGCCTCTGAGTGGACCTATAAAACCTCTAGCGATGTTTACAAAGGCTCCTCCATAGGATGGGACATAAGCATTCTTGGGGTAAGGCATTCTTGGATAAACAACCCTTGCAGTGGTGGTTGATAAACTTGATGAATTGTAGGTGGTTGATTCTTAAGGTAAGTATATCCCCAAGAATGTGGACTAACATTGGGTTGGATCCATGAAGGTCCTCCATAGTCGGAAGAGGGTACAACTATGCTGGTATTAGGAGGAGGAGTATTTACTACTTGTGTTCCCATTGGTAAGTTTTGCCCCATAATAGAAATAGTTCCCCGAGTAGGTAAAGCATATTGAGCTGGGGAATTCCCCCTAGATGTAGAAACTACCGGGGAAGTAGAAATTGATGGAGAGTTTTGACTAGGAGGGATGGGGGTGGAGGATTTACTTAGATCTTGACTAACCATGTTTTGGGTCGGTGACCTTGATAAAAGATCTAATTGAGGTGATGAAAGGGCATGATATCCAAGTTGGGTTGTTCTTGAAAGGTGGGAAAGTTGGGGAAAACTTCTCCTTCTTATGTTTTCTCCCTTATTACATGTATGCGCAATAGATTTCTGGAATAATTATGCATTTTATGGAGCATCTCTAAAGGCTTTCCTCCGAGCAATAAGTACACAGGGTTTTGGTTCAGTTACCGTGGTTCCATATTTAGAAATGGCTTGCCCCAGGGAGGCTTTCCAAAAAGGAGCATTTGGACCAAATTTTGTTCATATAGTGTCATCTGATGGGTGATTGAATACCCAATTCGATGAAGTAGGTTGACTTCCATTGGAAAATGAAAGGTTGAATCAGCTGTAGAAGGATGTTCGACTAAGGGATTATCATAAGTAGAGAATTCTTCCCTAGTTTGAGTAACTGAAACATATTGTACATGAGAATCAACAGAAGTTTCTCGATCCATGGTTTCACCTTCATTTCCTTCCATGGTAGGAGGAGAGTCATGTGGTAAACCCTAGAACCTATGAGAATTCCTTACAGCTAAATCGGCTTGGGTGTTGGCTGAGGTTTTATACTATAGATTTATGGACAAAGAAGAAAACACACACAAACCAACCTACGCAAGATAAGGCCACAAGAAAACTTAAATGATAGGATTGGATTATGATAGACGGTTCCTCACTAAGATCTCCAAGTTGTCACAACTTGTGATATACAGCAGGGTCCAATAGTGAAATGTGACAAGGAGGATTGGGAACATGCCCTTTCCTAAACACCCAACTACCTAGATGGCATGTGTGTAGTAGCTCCCTGAGTGTTTTTCTCTGTGTATTTCTCCAACAAGATGACCAAAAGGATTTTCTCAGTTGGTTAAGGTATCCTAGAGGGGTCTCTTGATGAACACAAGGTACGTGGGAGATCAAATCCATATTAGTGATGTCTAATACACAATCGTACGAAAGGGGCCTTTCAATATACAATCGACTACGTGAAATAGATTTCTATATAACTCAAGGGTACGTGAAAGGCCGTTCTATATACTGATGGTACGTGGAAGAACCACACAATCCCCAGGATGCAGTGCAGGCATAAAATGACAACACCTATGTTTTAAGACACCAGAACATGTCTTTACCCTATCACTCAAATTACTAAAAGTTTTAACCTAAGATAGCGTTTATTTTACCTTGATGGTTAGTGAATGTTTGTGAGGTGTATATCATGATGCAAATTTAAATTCTATATTTCATGCAAGTATTTTTCTTTCGATGAAACCTAACTAGAGTAGCGGAGAATTTTTTTCTTTCAAAAACAATATGCCATGCTACTTTCAATAAACCAAACCTTAAGATCTACGACAACCTTTTCAAACACACAATATTTTCACAATTAAAACTATGTAATCTCTGAAAGGAGAAAGGAAGGAGAGCCTCTAATGTCTATTAAAAATAAACTTTCTCAATCAAATTCATAAAGATATACTTTCCTAAGAACTCATGCAAACCAAGAATGAACTTTTCCTAAGCACTCATAAAGAAACATTTTCCTACATACTCATACAAACAAAACAATCTAGCTAACTTCTTTTGAATTTTTGATCTGATTTTGAAAAAGAAAGAGCATAAAACAACTGAAATAAACTAATTCCAAGGAGGATATGGATCTTCTTTTTCACAACAAGCTTTTCAAAGAATGAGCTAAGCCAATCATGCATCCAAAAATGTAAATCAAACACAATTCCTTTTCACTAGAATTCCCTATTGATGAAAAATCTTAAATATGAACTCAAAAGAGGAGATTAGGCTAAAAAACTCTCAGATCTAGAAAACAGAAAACAAGCAAATCACACAACAAACTTCAAGGAAGAAAAAAAAATTGAAAATATGTGCTCTAAGGAAATGATGTAATTACCTTGACACACTGTGTATAGATACACCAGAGTTCCAGCAGGGGGACGACGCATTGTATTCACTGAGTAGAGGCGCCGATGACGCTACGTGTCATATGGATAAAGGCGCCAGAGGTTCTTAGTGCCAAGTTGCAAAAGGAATCAGTGAGGAACAACGCTCTGTCAAATCTACCCAAGTGTGTCGGCAGATTCATAAGTGGAAAGAAGCCAATCACCTGTAAAGAAACCAAAATGAGAGAGCTAGACTGGTACATAATTAAAGAAAAACTTCAAACAAAGGCAAATTGATGTAAAATTAAGGTGGATTACTCACCTTAATACTCCAAATGAGTTGAGAAAGAGACTGAAAATTTTACAAGTGATATTGTTACCAACGGTTATAGATCTAATAGGATCTGCTCTCGATCTAACTGTATCTACCCCAGATCTAACTAGATCAAGCTATCCCTAGTGGAGTCTCCAATTTTTTTTGTAGGAATTATGCAACCGATGCACACACTGCTTGTTCCTCTATCATGTATGGTACAAGTATATAAAAAAACAACACAACAATATATCCTTTTCCTAGATGGTTAATCTACTAATGAAATCACTCTTATACCTCAGAGCTGCATTCTTTAGTCCTTTTTCCACTGCTCTTCATGCGATCTACAGTACCTATAAATAAGAATTAAGAAAACAAGACAACAAGATGAGAGTAACCAAACAAATTAACAATCTATGCTACTGATCAAGGAATCTAACAATATTTAACTGATACTAACACAAATCAAATATGGAAAAGGGGAACACTTTTGTATTAATCAAATAAAAAGGTAAAGCTACAATCAAAGCCTTGATGTTGCTAGCTTTGTCTTCCATAATGGTCATACAACATACTCACAACACTCCACACTCACACAAAGCTATTTTCACACAAACTCACTCAACTTTGCCTCAATACCAGACTTCAATCCAACAACATAAGGATGTTCTTCTTGGTCTATCCTTACTCCCTCCATGAAGGCTTCTTTTATGGGCTAAGGAAAGTCCACATGGGATGACATTCATGACGAATGGATAGGGGGTGATCCCTATGGGCGAGGAGGTCAAGTGCCACCTCTCTAGCTGATAGGAACCACCTCCATGAGAGCTTTCGTATGGAAGCTTCTCGAATTTTCCATTTTCCCATTCTAGCTTTATCGGTGATTTTGTCATAGAGGGTAAAGGAAACAATGCTCCTTATGAATAGGGTAAAGGTGCTGGAAGTGCCCGATGTCAATGGAAAATAGACGTAGGTGCTCTGTCATAAGGAAGAAAGAGCGCCAACCTACTCAAAATTGGGAAAAAACATCGAGAAGAATCCCTAGCCAAGTTCTTTGAAGTGTGCTCAAGCATCAGTGGAAATTTTAGGTGGAACAACATGATTATAACAAAGTTCAGCATCAATGAAGTTTCATCCAATATAATAGATAACGTGCTCTTGGATCACTTCATCCTCTTGAACCAAAGCCATAACAATCGTCTCTTGAGACACAACCACATATAATAAGAAATAGCAGCTATAGTTGGGTGGACTAAGCACTGAGGCCAATGATATATACCTTGTTCCATATTATTTTGGATGCAATAGGTCACACTCAATTTGGATCTTGGATGATTCATATATGACGTTTTCCCCTACAACACCTATTTTAGACCAGGTTTTGGATTGGTACAAAACCCTATATTCCTTTGTAAATATATCTGAACTGTAATGGCCCATGGATCAGGATTTTAATTTTAGACCTAATATAGCTTTGTATGTTTTAGAATTTGGTTTTCAAACCCGATCTATTATTCCTTATAGAAAATAAAGTTGTAGAGAAAATTTCAAGATGGCTCGTTTTGCATAAGCATGTCTCGAGGAAAGAGCTCTGATACCAAATGTTATGCAACCAAGTCACAGAAATAGAATAAAAAGAGCATAACTAGACAAGAATAGAGTAATAAACGCCTTAATTAAGAGTATATATATGAATATAAATCCTCTTCGAGGGAGGAACCTACTTACACAATGTGTTGTGTACCCAAGACAAGAAAATATACAATTTTTAATCAAATGAAGCTATCTCCTTCCTGTATATAGTAGGAGACAAAAGTGTGCAATAAAAACTAATAGACCCACTAATATACTTGAGCCTACATCAATAATATGTAATACACCACCATATAAGGGTTACAGTGAAACATTATTAGGGAAACTGTGCCCAACATTTAAGGCTTAATAATTAGCATAAGGAAACTTAACATAGAGGGCTACAAACTATTACAACTAAGAAGGTGGATATAAATTATTTTCAATATACAAATTATGCTTGCTTTTCAATTTAGATAAATTCTTCCTTGATTTAAACTCTTGAGGGAAAGAAATCATATCAATCTAAAAAATGCCAACCCATGTTAATGAGAAACCTCTTTCCTTTATAGACTTCTTGAAGAAATATGATTGGTGTGCTTGATCCCTTATGTCATTTTGGGTCATCTGTCTCTTTGTTATAACCAAATGGAAATACCATTTTTTTTCCATGTCTCCCATAACTATCTGATTCTCCTCAGTTTTCTATTCATGTCCTTCTGTGCTTTTCTTTGCGAAAAGAAATTCGATTGTTTTCAATTTGTTCTAATCCTTTAGGAATGATTAGGAATCCTTAATACCCCTCCCGAATTAATGGCATAACTCCCATGTCCCTTAGAAGTGGAGAGCACCCTCATCCTTTTCTTTTAAGAGGTGAGCAACCCCTTTATTCACTGGCTAGAACACTAACCCATGGTATAAGACAAATTCTATCCAGTTTTATGCCTTATTTATTTAGTCTTGAATCAATCCCTTGTGCATTTTGGGAGATGAATATTTCTAGGGAAATTAATCCCAAGCGTAGAACAATTACACTCACAAAATTAGTAGTCAAACATGCAAAAAAATCACAATAATGAGACTAAATATGGATCATAACAAAAAATTCTATTGAATAACTGTACATCAGCCAACCTCATGAAGTCATAGGATGTCCAAATATATAATTACATCATAGATTCTAAATCATAAGGATGTTATTTGAATTGGACAAAAAGAAAGCTTACTAAAATAATAAAAATCCCCCATAGGGGCATAAATCACTTTCCTAATATGTCAATATGCTCACAAATTTGCTAAGTGAGATGTACCAACTGTTAAGTGATGGGCCTGATGGAGGACATTTCTCCAGAGATACAACAGCACACAAAATTCTCAGAGTTGGATACTATAAGCCCACACTGTTCAAAGATGCACATGCCCATGTCATAAAGTGCGACATTTGTCAAAGGTGTGGTGGAAGACAAGTTAAAGCAGCAGGACCGTTAAAGCATGTGATGATAACAGAACCTTTTGAGCAGTGGGGGATGGATGTCATTGGGGAGATAAAGTTGAATTCTTCCCTGCAACACAAGTATATTCTGACAACAACCAATTACTTCACTCGTTGGGTCGAATCCATTCTGTTGCGTAAAGTAAATGAAGATGCGGTCATGGAATTCTTGCAAGATCATATTATGACCACGTTTGGAGTTCCATCACTTTAGGAAAAGTTCCCAGTGATGATACAATCCCACTTCATTCTCGAAGACCGAATTCACTCGATCACTTGAGGGCAAGTTCCTAGGGATGATACAATCCCACTTCATTCTCAAATACCAAAGTCACAAGATCAATTTAGGGAAAGTGTGCAGGGATGATATAATCCAAATTCAACATCACTGCTCCCCCTTTCAAGGAAGGTCTTTTTGAACAACACCAAGCTTGAAAACAGTCATTTACGCAGTAGCAATTGAAAATGAAGAGGAGCTGCATTGGAAAGATTGAAACTCTCGATGTTTTGACCCCTACTCTAGGATCATCATTAGTAGACTATTGAATCCCAAGGGAAATGAGTAATATGATCATCAAATAAATATATAGATGGGAAATCTTTAATGTGAGATAAATTTGTCTGAAAAGTCGGTTTGGTTTGAAACTTTAGTTTTTTGTTTTTTTCTAGTTTTTAATTTTAATTATCTTTTGAATTTTAAGCTCATCACTAGTGAGGAACTTAAAATTAGTTTTAAAATTATTAATCTTAGGTTAAA
>LPNX010145779.1:85383-130133 GCA_001517045.1 Pseudotsuga menziesii
TTTTAAGTTCCTCACTAATGAGATGAAACCTCTCATAAAGATTTTAACCTAAGATTAACAATTTTAAAACTAATTTTAAGTTCCTCACTAATGCAGCTCCTCTTCATTTNGATTAATCATTTTAAAACTAATTTTAAGTTCCTCACTAATGAGATGAAACCTCTCATAAAGATTTTAACCTAAGATTAACAATTTTAAAACTAATTTTAAGTTCCTCACTAATGCAGCTCCTCTTCATTTTCAACACCAAGCTTGTCTTGAAAGTATTCGAACTTTACTCAAGACAGAGGCTTTGTCAACACATCAGAAAATTGCTCATCAGTACTCACATATTGGAGCTTTATGGCTCCCTTCTGCATCATATCTTTAATGTAGAAATACTGGATTTCTATGTGCTTTGACCTATCATGGAACAATGGGCTCTCCATCATCTTTATACAACTCTGGTTATCACATAGAATCCTGGTGGTATCTAACTCGAAGTTGAATAAACCTAACATCAGCTTTTGAAGCCATATGGTTTCATAACTAGCAAAGAAAGCTGCTATATATTCTTCTTCAGTCGTGCTATGAGAAACACTGGACTATTTCCTGCTAAACCATGAAATCATAGCAGAACCCAGATTATAACATCCACCTGATGTACTTCTTCTGTCTGTGACACTTCCATCCCAATCTGCATTTGTATAGCCATATTAGTAGTATACTATCATTAATGCAAACATTCTATCATGCATAACACATCAACTATGATATAATCAAATGCATAACAAAACAATATCATGAAATTACAATTGAATACTTATCTTTTATTCATTTTGTGGGTAGACTCCTTCTTGATCCTTCTGCTTCATCATCTTCTTCATTCATGACATCATAATTTCTTATCCAAATGCTAAGAAGGATAAGAGGTTCTTCAAGAATTTAGTTCTTCATATTCCTCATCGCTTGAGGGATCTTCTTTGAATCGTGAGCACTTGACCTTCAATTTCTTCCATCTTTTCTTCTCTTATTATGAGTCAAGTTTCTTATTGTGTAAGGATTTAGCCTCATCTCCCTCCAGAACTGGAACCTCCCCACTTATGTAGGTGTCCAATTTATTTTCTTCAAGAACCATTGAAATCCTATGCTTCCATGCTCAGAAATTTTCAGCTTCACCAAGATTGTCATCAAGCTGGGGTGCTAGGTCATTTTCAAATGAGAACCTCAAATAGCAAAATATTTGATCTTACCAGTTTTAGGTGTTCGTCCTGGTTCCAGATCTGCCTGATCTAGTGTTTGTCATAGAAACCCTAATTTTCAAAACTTGGAATCTTTAAGATATGATTGGATATAAATATTTTCCTCCCGAACATAAGCTGAGAAACATATTAATTTTCCCAAAACTTTGATCAGAATTGCAAAATATATGATGCCCTAATTTTCTTCAGTTTCTTCTGCATAATGCGTAATATTGTTTTTGCAGTATCTATGCAATTACTACTCCTCTGTGTCTAACATTTCATACTAAGGTATCCTGATCTATCCTCTTTCCAACACCGTAGTTTTGAGAAGAATTGGTTTCACCAATTGGTACTTAAGATCATTTTACCAAGGTGACTTATTTCGAGACTGTTCAAAAGAGAGAACTTGTACGAACTGCGACGTGCCAGTGTTTCACCTTCGGGGTTTGAAATTTTTACCATATAAATTTTAGTCTGTTTCATTTCTGTAACAGCTTGCGAAATTTCATTTGGACTTTTGTAGCCATAGAAATAGCAATTCTTTCTAGGTCACCTATTTAAGGCTGAATCCTGGGAGAGGCTGAAACCCTAACTTGAAGGAATCATATCTCCCAGAATATAGCTAATATGAGGCTGAAAATTTTACATAGGGTGCACAAGTAATTTATCTCCATCCTCTAAAATTTTTGGCTCTTGATCCTTCTCCAATTTCTAGATATAGTGAATCTACTCAAACTACTAGTTTTAGTATTTTAGGGTTTTCAAGCATGAAACCCTAATATGCAATAGGTGTAGATGTAGCATTGTTTCGACTGCACAATGACTTCTTTTAGGGTGGCTCTAATACCATGTTTATTTTTCATGGTTATATCAGATCTTATAACATTTAGGATCATAACATAATAACCATAATCCAAAATATCACTGAAAGATAGACAAGCATAACCACACAAAAAAAACACAAAGATTTATCCTGGGAAACCCTCATGGGGAAGAAAACCCAGCAAAAAATTTATCTGTATAAGATGTATAAAAGGTAAAAGACAAGACCAAAAAACAGGTGTGCCTCTCTCTAGTAGATATGTCTCTCTCTCTCTCTCCATGCACTATGCATAAGTGTGTGTGTCTCAAATGAGAGGCGCCTCACTCTATTTATATTTTTTCATTCACTTGACATTTAACCCAGTTATGTAGGCTCAAGTAAAATTAAATCAGTTATGTATGCTCAAGTAAACATAACTGGGCTATCTTAATATAATAATATATTTTCAAGGTTACTAATGACCCGTCTTACAACGGAGGGGACTTCCTCATGACTCTTATTAATTCTCTTGATAGGAACATCGGGGTAGAAAGAAATACAAATGATTCTCCCGATATGAACATTAGGGATAAATAAAATACATTTAGAATATTCTTTGAAGTTACAATAATTCAACACATTTAATATTATTTCAATTCCTAGGTTGAAAAATGCAGCAACTAACTTGTTAGCTACTTCAGCTACAAGGCTTGTTCCTACTAATAATAGATGTTCAATTGAATTGATTTTCAAGCCTGCTATATGAGACAACATCACTAATATGAGAGTATTCAATGGAGAACCACAGATCTTATAGTTTTGTTGCAGCTGCAACTATTTTCCCAAATTTTTGAAATTTTGGACCCTCCTCTTAATTTTTATCTTGCCTAAAATTGTTTGAATCCATGAACTCTGTTTTTGACTTCCCTCTGCTACAAGTTCGGATTATTTTCATGCTTTCTGGAATGTTGATTATGTCTGAAACTACTCTGAGTTGTGAAATTTGATGATCAGATTTAGGATGTTTCCCTTTAGTCTGTGATTTCTTTCTTTGATATCGGAAGCCTTTTTTTCGTTTCCACCACTGTTCGGAGGTGAAACAAACTTTTTATCGCTGCCCAGCCGAAAGTTTTTTGGAACTTAAATTTTTTTAGTTTGGTTGATCAGAGGTCATTTGAGCAATGCATCAAAGCCATATTTCCCTATGGAGCCTGCGTTGTAGAATATGAATGATGAATATTCTGACGGATCGCGTTTACTTTTCCGATGCTATGACTTTATTATGTTGATTTGCTTTGCGTTGTTGGAGTTTGGTTGAATTTTGAATTGGGGTGCTTAATCTTTATGAAGCCGCTATTTTGGAGATGAGACGAGCTGTTTAGACCATTGTGCAACCCTAAGGTTTCCCAAACACTTAACGTTTTCATGATGTTTCTGTGTCGTATCGAAAATTTTATGGCTTTGATCGAAGGCTATAGTTTGTTTGCTTTCTGCCATTGCGGCTCCTGAGCGAACTAAATGTCCACCATATAACTGCTCTACTCGCCAATGCTTTGTTACGATTTTTGCAGATATGTTTATTTTCCGCAGATTCCGTAGTCTTTTTATTTTCTGCCATTGCAGCTACATAATTCCCTAACCACTCAACGTTTCTGTCGTTTCGTTCGCCAACAGGGATTTTTACCGCCCAATGCTTTAACATTTAGTCTTTCCAACACCAATAGGCTTAATGGTCTCATGGAACTTGTTGTCCGTCTGAAGCCCATCATTGCGGCGGTTAATGAAGATTTCCTGCCGATTCTTTAGGGTTGTTTCCCACCGGTGAAGGTTTTTCTTTCCTGTTCTGTGTATGTTTTCACCCTGTTTGATGGGTGGCGGAGGTCTCATATTCTATCATTTTAAGGTTTTCGCGACAAGCACGTAGTACAGGGCCTCATTTTGATGATCAATTTTATTGTTATCATAATTTACATTTGTTGAAAAGATGCAGTCGAAATTAATGATGAATTTTTGTTTTGACTGCAGTGGACTCAGAAGATTCTTCAGATTACTGCTGCAAAGAAGACATAGCTGAAGGACAAAGCAGAAGGAAGTTGGATGAAAAATGATGGGCAGAGACGTTCTGAGATCAACGGGATCTTAAAAGGGACAAATAAAATACAAAGCGGAATCGATAGCAACAGAGTCCTGGGCTTGGAAAGGTTCAATTCTTATAGAGCTAGTTCCATTATATGAAGTACTCATAAGACTAAATCTGAAATGTAATGTATTTCCTAAATCATGAGCACTCACAAACTGACAAAACTATGAGATTGAAATGGTCGGGGAAGCAGGAAGGTCAGGGGGCGGGGCAACCCAAAGGTTTTGTTGTTTTGTATAAAGATAGGAAAGTTAGAGGGGATGGTGGCTTTTTCCTTGGAAAAACTTGTGAGTCATTGATTGTAAGAGGAACTACTTCGTTTTGCAATAATAAATTACAAATTTTGCCTATTGGAGAAGGTGTTGTGTGGAAGGTTCAAATGTGATTAAATGAACAATGTTGAAGGGGAACTATTTCGTTTTTCAACTGTGTTTCATTAACTGTGAGAGCGTTCTAACTCTCTGAACCTATGTTCTCATTTGAATGTTCTCTAGTTTATTATGTGATAATTTCCACTATGAATAATGGAGATTTCAATGATTGATGAGCTATCTTGTCGTATATATTTTATTCATGTTTATGTGTTTTGATTCTAAGAACAACTATCTATGATTTATCTTAACATATGAACAGTATTACATTACTCATGAATTCATATCTTGCTCCCTAGGGATAGCTTAGTTAGCGTTGTTTTTTTTCAATTGTGTGTGATTTAGATGCAAGAGAGTCTAAGACGAGAGGTAAGAACCTACGCATCACATTGTGACCATTCCTTGCATACTTAATCAATCTGAATTTTAGCTAGGATCTTGCATGTCATACTTAAAACAAAAAATACAAAAATATACATGGTGGACCAGGCTGCAACCAGTAAAACATTTTATTTTTGTTACTTGATCTATGGTAGCCAGACCGCAAACTAGACAGATTCCCTACACCAAACAGTCAT
The DNA here is from genome assembly GCA_001517045.1 of Pseudotsuga menziesii. NCBI lineage: Eukaryota > Viridiplantae > Streptophyta > Pinopsida > Pinales > Pinaceae > Pseudotsuga > Pseudotsuga menziesii. The sequence continues at coordinate 90,498 of LPNX010145779.1, forward strand.
GGGCTATTTGGGAACATTGACTGGGGAGAATCCCTTGCTGTTGTTGCCTGTGATTTTCCAGGCCTCAACAGTTTTTGGTGCTAGGAGGAGGGCCACTAGTGCATGGCTAGCCGAGGAAGCCCATTTTCTTGAGATTATTCCACCGGTGACAGTTGAGAAAGAAGTTCGTTCCCCAATCCAATTCTTGAAGAGAAGGATAGAGAGCACTTGTATTCTATTAATAATGAAGTTGTTAATGATATGAGAAGGCACACTAGAGCATACATGAAGAATATTGGAGGATTATCGATTATCCCTGACTTGCCCATAAGAGAATATAAAAAGAAAGACCATCCTATATTGGAAGACTCGGTGTTGGTTGGAGATTCAGAAGAACTTATAGAAACAGCCTTTGAATCAAGTAGGCCCAGATACCCCTTATATTTCTCCTATTCATACTCCTAGACATTCACCACCTCACTCTCCACCCAGACTTATGGTAGGCGTAAACGCAAATCAGCCACCCAACCCACCAAATCCACCACCTGCTTGGAAAGCCAAATCACCTTTAAACCTAACACCTCCTTTGCATGATTTACCTCAAGATTTCGAAAAGATGTTGCCCAAGTTTGATCCAAATGAGAAGATGTTCGTATATGACCATTTGCAAAGTTTCTATTTGGCAATAGAAGGATTAAGGGATGGGGAATATGAGGGTGTAGTTTGTAGACTTTTTCCACACACCCTTAAAGGAGAAACAACATCATGGTACTTTGGTTTTCCTACAAACTCTATCCCAAATTGAGATACCTTTGAAAGGATTTTTAGAAGTAAGTACGAAACCCAAAAGACTCATGCAGCTCTCATGAAAGGACTATGCACCTTAAATAAAGAAAGAAAAGAGAAGGTGCATAGTTTTACCCAAAGATTCGCAGCCTATCTCAAGAATTTTTCTGAAGCTAACAAACCCTCGGATAAAGTCCTGATTGAATATTATACCTCATCTCTAGGACCTGAGTTGGCCATGTTTGCCAAAATAAATGCCAAGCCTATGCTAGCAGAGACTTATGAGGAGGCGGAGAGAGTAGAGGCTGAAAGGGAAAGTATCGAATATTATCTTGAACGACCTTATCCTATTCCACCCATGGAGCAGATATTGCAAATGGTTTCAGGTTATGAAATATTCTCTTTATTAGATGGATTCTCAGGCTACAATCAAGTATTAGTAGCTGAAGAAGACAGACTTAAAACAATATTCAGAACCAGGTGGGGGACTTTTGCTTACAGAAGGATGCCCTCTAGACTCATAAATGCTGGATCTACTTTCCAGAGGGCTATGGATATAGCTTTCCGTGGTCTGCTGGCTGCAGTGCTGTAGTATACCTCGATGACATCACGATATTCTAAAAGAAAAGAGAGGAACACACATTTCATCTAAAGCATATTTTCAAACGCTGCCGAAAATATGGTATCTCACTAAACCCCAAGAAGTGCATGTTTTCCATTACAGAAGGTAATTTGTTGGGTCACTTGGTTTCTAAGAAGGGGATCTCCATAGACCCAGAAAGGATCAAAGCCATCGAACAGATTCCCTTACACCATAATAAAAAGGGCATGCAGTCATTTATGGGGACAATAAATTTCATGCAAAGGTTTGTCCAAGATTTCACTCAAATTGTCAAACCTTTGCAACAAATCGTAAAGCAAAGTGTACAATTCAAATGGACTAATGTAGAGAAGAACACATTTAGTAAAATAAAGACAGCTGTCGCGCACGCACCCTCGCTCAAAAGTCCAGATTTTGAGAAAGATTTTATTCTGTAAACTTTCGCATCTGATGATTCACTAGTAGCGGTGCTTACCCAGAAGGAAGATGGGGGAGATGAGTTCCCCATATCATTTATGAGCACTGGTCTGCAAGGGGATGAATTGAATTACCTGGTCGTGGATAAACAAGCTTACGCAGTGTTCAAAGCGGTGAAACAATTCAGACCATATATACTTAAGAACTGGACAAAGGTAATAGTTCCACACCCAGCTGTGAGGTCTCTTTTCATACAAAAGGAGTTAGGAGAAAGAAGAGGCAACTGGGTGACAACTCTACAGGAGTACAACCTTGAATTCAAGCCAGCCTCCATATTTAAAGGGAAAGGATTGTGCAAACTAATGATTGAAAGTAAAGACAATGAAGAACATGACTGGGAAGACGAAGCTGAGTTACATTTGATGGATGTATGTCCTCTTTTCACAGCTCTAGACTCCTGGTATCGAGACCTTGTGCATTACCTTCAGGCGGGATTGTTACCGAAACATTGGGATTCTAAGAAAATAAGAGCATTGCATCTTAAATCATCCTCATATTAGATTGTTGAAGGAATATTTTTCAGAAAAAGTTATGATGGAGTTCTTCTTAGATGCTTAGAGAAAGAAGATGCGAAGAAGGTAATGATAGACTTAAATGATGGGCCTGCTGGAGGACATTTCTCTGGAGATACAACAGAACACAAAATTATCAGAGCTGGATACTATCGGCCCACACTGTTCAAAGATGCACATGCCCATGTCAGAAAGTGTGACATTTGTCAAAGGTGTGGTGGAAGACAAGTTAAAGCAATAGGACCGTTAAATCCTGTGATGATAACAGAACCTTTTAAGCAGTGGGGGATGGATATCATTGGGGAGATAAAGCCGAATTCTTCCCTACAACACAAGTATATTCTGACAGAAACCAATTACTTCACTCGTTGGGTTGAAGCCATTCCGTTGCATAAAGTAAATGAAGATGTGGTCATGGACTTCTTGCAAGATCATATTATGACTAGGTTTGGAGTTCCAATTTCTTTAGTTTTTGATAATGCTCCTTAATTTTCCTTTATTAGATTAACTACATTTGCTCATGAGAAAGGAATTAAGTTGCATTACTCTGCTAATTACTATCTGCAGGGAAATGGTTTGGCTGAATCTACAAACAAGAATCTGATTAGGATTTTGATAAAGATGGTGATAGAAAATTAGAGGATTTGGCACTCAGCATTACCAAATGATATTTCGGCTGATAGGGTCACACCCAAGACTTCGTTAGGTGTGTCCCTGTATACCATTTTTTATGGAAAATAGGCCATTCTACCCCCCAATATCATGTTACCTTCTTCCATAATCGCTCAAGAATCTAGAGGATCAGGTAACGAAGTCTTGCAAATGAGGATACATAATATTTTGAAGACAGAAGAGTCTAGATCCAGGGCCAGAGAATGTTTTAAACAACAATGAGAGGTAGTAAAGAGGTGGTTTGATAAGCACAAAGCGGGAACAAAATAATTTGAGGTGGGAGATTTGGTTCTCAAATGGGATCACCCCCATGATGAAAAAGGAAAACACACGAAATTCCAACAGCTATGGGTAGGCCCTTTCCAGATTGTGGCAAAACTCGGTCCCTCAACCTATAAATTGCAAGATTTACAGGGGTGGGAAGAGAAATTACCAGTCAATGGTTTAGTTCTCAAACCTTATTTTTCCTGAGTTTTGTTTTTGTTCTTTTATCTTGTACATAAATAAATTGATTTGGTTGTTTATTTTGATTTATTTTATTTCTGCTTTTTTTTAGTTTAGATTTTGATTGGTTTCAATAAAAGAGGAAAAATTTTGGTTGTATGGAGAACATCAGAATTCTAGAATAATTAAAGTCCTTGAGTGTAAGACTGTGTACTATTTGTTTTATCTAAAATAATTTCTTCTAGTTTAGCAGTTTCCCTAAATGCCTATGAACACATTGAAGTCCTACTTAATCCTTGTAAAATAAAGCAGGATCAAAAGGTTTGGAATACGATTTTGAGGCTCCATCCATCTCACATTTGAAAATGTCCTAGGGGGTGACAGCAAAAGGCCCATGGAAAGGAAGAAGGGTAAACAATATATTATATATAAATGATCCCATGCCGAGAACTGAATGCCAAAAGGCAGATAAGAGTAAAAAAACTCCTATGAAAGCAATTTCTATCAAAACAAAGTACTGAACCATATAAGTACTAAATTGCCTAAATCTCTTCTCCGTCCGTGAGCTAAAAGTTAAATACATCTCTCACACAAAAGGACACCATGGATAGAGGAGACTGGATAAAAATTCAGAAAGAAAGGCATGCAGGGGGACTCATATGCTAAGGACAAAAAGTCCAAAAGCACAAAAGTGCAAAATGACATGGGAATGAGGAACAAACGAATATTTATGTTTACCTTATGTTACAATCCTATGGTGCCCAAGCTGGAAGCTACCTGAAGACAGAGGTAATAAATGAAACTCATATTCCTGGCCTCAATCGACTTATCTTGACTGGGAAATCTTGGTTTCCATTCTCCTGAATTTGACTATCATCAATGATTAAAAGTACATATATTTGCCATTTGGGAATCTAGGCATCTAGAAGAATTCAACATGTTTGTTTTATTGTTAAACAGTTTGTTACTTAAGAAATAAATTATCCAGAGATCTGGGTTCACCAGGTAGTCACCAATTGTTATAGCTGCAATTGTTTTCCCAATTTTTTTAAATTTTGGACCCTCCTCTTAATTTTTATCTTGCCTAAAATTGTTTGAATCCATGAACTCTATTTTTGACTTCCCTCTGCGACAAGTTTGGATTGTTTTCATGCTTTTCGGAAATTTTCTTATGTCTGAAACTGCTTTGAGTTGTGAAATTTGAAGATCAAATTTAAGATGTTTCCCTTTGGTTTGCGATTTCTTTCTTTGATATTGGAAGCCTTTTTTTTCGTTTTTGCCACTGTTCGGAGGTGAAACAAACTTTTTATCACTGCTCAACCGAAAGTTTTTTGGAACTTAACTTTTTTTAGTTTGGTTGATCGGAGGTCATTTGAGCAATGCATTGGAGCCATATTTCCCTGCGGAGCCTCCGTTGTGGAAACTAAATGATGAATATTCTGACGGATCGCGTTTACTTTTTCAATGCCATGACTATATTGTGTTGATTTGCTTTGTGTTGTCAGAGGTTGGTTGAAGTTTGAATCGGGGTATTTAATCTTTATGAAGCCACTATTTTGGAGATGAGACAAGATTTTTAGACCACTGTGCAACCCTAAGGTTTTTCGAACACTTAACGTTTTCATGATGTTTCTACGTCGTATCAGAAAGTTTATGGCTTTGATCAAAGGCTATAGCTGTCTGTTTGCTTTCCACCATTGCGGCTCCTGAGCGAACTAAATGTTCACCATATAACTGCTCTACTCATTGATGCTTTGTTACGCATTTTTTTCGATATGTTTATTTGCCACAGAGCCTGTAGTCTTTTTATTTTCTGCCATTGTGGCTGCATAATGCCCTAACCACCCGACGTTTATGTCGTTCCATTCACCGACAGGGAGTTTTACTGCCTGATGTTTTAGCATTTAGTCTTTCCAACACCGATAGGCTTAATGGTCTCGTGGAACTCGTTGTCCATCTGAAGCCCATCGTTGCAGCGGTTAATTAAGATTTCCTGCCGATGCTTTAGGGTTGTTTCCCACCTATGAAGGTTTTTCCCGCCTATTCTGTGTATGTTTTCACCCTGTGTGATGGGTGGTGGAGGTCTCATATTCTATCATTTTAAGGTTTTCGCGTCAAGCGCGTAGTACATGGCCTCATTTTGATGATCAATTTTATTGTTAGCATGGTTTACATTTGTTGAAAAGATGTAGTCAGAATTAATGATGAATTTTTGTTTTGACTGCAGACAGAATCAGAAGATTCTTCAGATTATTGCTACAAAGAGGACATAGTTGAAGGACAAAGCAGAAGGAAGTTGGATGAAAGATGATGGGCAGAGACATTCTGAGATCAACGGGATCTTAAAAGGGACAAATAAAAGACAAAGAAGAATCGATATCAACAGAGGCCTGGGCTTGGAAAGTTTCAGTTGTTACTGAGCTGGTTCCATTATATGAAGTGCTCATAAGACTAAATCTGAAATGTAACGTATTGCCTAAATAATGAGCACTCACAAACTGAAAAAACTGTGATATTGAAACGGTCATGGAAGCCAAAAGTTCGGGGGGCGGGGCAACCCAAAGGTTTTGTTGTTTTGTATAAAGATAGGAATGTGAGAGGGGATGGTGGATTTTTCCCTAAAAAAACTTGTGATTCATTGATTGTAAGAGGAACTACTTCGTTTTACAATAATAAAGTGCAAATTTTCCCTGTTGGAGAAGGTGCTGTGTGGAAGGTTTGAATGTGATTAAATGAACAATGTTGAAGGGGAACTATTTTTTTTTCAACTGTGTTTCATTAACTATGAGAGCATTCTAACTCTCTGAACCTATGTTCTCATTTGAATGTTCTCTGGTTTATTCTGTGATAATTTCCACTATAAGTAATGGAGGTTTTAACAATTGATGAGCTATCTTGTCGTGTATATTTTATTCATGTTTATGTGTTTTTATTCTAATAATAGCTATGTGTGATTTATCTTAACATATGAACAGTATTACATTACTCATGAATTCATATCTTGCTCCCTAGGGACAGCTTAGTTAGTGTTGTTCTTTTTTCAGTTGTGTGTGATTTAGATGCAAGAGAGTCTAAGACAAGAGGTAAGAACCTGCACATCACATTGTGACCAGTCCTTGCATACTTAATCAATTTGCATTTTATCTAGGCACTTGCATGTAATACTTAAAACTAAAAATACAAAAATATACACGGTGGACTGGGCCGCAACCGGTAAAACCTTTTATTTTCGTTACTTGATCTACGGTAGTCGGACCGCAAATCGGACAGATTCCCTACACCAAACAGTCATGGGATAGTTGGGAATGTCGACTGGGGAGAACCCCTTGTTGTTGTTGCCTGTGATTTTCCAGGCCTCAACAAGTTTCTAACTAATGATGAGAATTTCAAAGATTTTGTGATTGATGATAAGGAACATCAAGCAAATATCCAAAATGGCAATTTCATACCTAAAGGGGTCAGAACTTTGGAAGGAATGCTTGATCTGAATAACAAGTTCAGAAGGCCAGCCAATGTCAAAACACATAGTTCATATATTCAATTTGAGCTGGTGAATCTTGGTTCAGAAGCTGAACCCAAGTATGTGAACTTGGGAAAGTGTTGCTCACCAGGTGAAAGAAGCAAATTCATTAGCTTATTTCAACAGTATAAAGATGTCTTTGCTTTGAATTATGAATATCTTAAGACGTATGACACCCACATTATACAACATGTTATTCCAATTAAAGCGGGATTCAAACCGTTTCAGCAGCCATTAAGGAAGATCCATTTTAAATTAGAACCCCTAATTCAAAATGAAGTGAAGAATCTGCTTGATGCCAAGATTATATTCAGAGTTAGACACTCGAAATGGGTTGTGAATTTGGTACCAGTGAGGAAAACATTTGGTGACAATAGAATTTTTGTAGATTTCAGGAATTTGAATCGTGCCTCTGACAAAGATAACTATCCAGTCCCACCCATAGAATAGATATTGAAAATGGTTTCAGAATCCGATTTGTTCTCTTTATTAGATGGGTTTCAGGCTACAACCAAGCATTGGTAGTAGACCAAGATAGACTGAAGACCACTTTTAGAACCAAATGGGGGACTTTTGTGTACAATATAATTCCTTTTGGTCTTATTAACGCTGGAGCAACTTTTTAAAGGGAGATGGATATAGATTTCTACGATTTGAGTGGCCACAGCATGGTAGTCCTTTTGGATGAGGTTACAGTTTTCTCCAAGAGGAGAGAAGAACATACGTTTCATTTAAAACATATTTTTGATTACTGTCAGAAATATGGTATTTCCTTAAATCCTAAGATTTAATGTGTTTTCACAATATTAGAAGAAAAGATGTTGGGTCACATAATTTCTAAGAGGGGGGTATCCATAGACCCAGAAAGGATTAAAGATATAGCATAGATCCCCTTACCCCATAATAATAAAGGAATGCAATCGTTCATGGGGACAATTAATTTTGTGTGAAGGTTTGTGCCCAATTTTGCTCAAATAGTCAAACCTTTGCAACAAATGGTTAATAAAAGTGTTCAGCTCAAATGAACTTACTTAGAGAAGGGTGCATTCAAAAAAATCAAAGCAGCAATAACCCATGCACCTTCCCTCAAAAGTCCTGATTTTGAGAAAGATTTCATTTTATACACTTTTGCTTCAGAGAAATCGCTAGTAGCAGTGCTTGCACAAAAGGAAAAAGGCGGGAGATGAGTATCCCATATCATTCATGAGCACTGGTTTACAAGGTGGTGAGTTGAATTACCCTTCTGTTGATAAACAAGCATACACAATTTTTAAGGCGGTAAAACAATTCAGACCATACATCCTCAAGAATAGGACCAAAGTGATTGTTCCACACCCAACAGTCCTATCTCTTTTCGTGCATAAAGAATTAGGAGAGAGGAGAGGAAATTGGGTAACATCCTTGCAAGAATATGACTTAGAATTTAAACCAGCCACGATCATCAACGGGCAAGGACTTTGCAAATTAATGGCTGAAAGTTAAGATAATGAAAATAATGATTGAGAGGATGAGGATGAGTTGCATATGATTGATATATGTCCTATATTTATAGCCCCATAATCTTGGTACAGTGATCTGGTACACTATCTCCAACAGGGATATTTATCTGAACATTGGAATTCCAAACAAAGAAGAGCATTATGCTGGAATTCAACTTCATATCAGATAATTGGTGGAGTTCTTTTCAGGAAGGATTATGATGGAGTATTTCTTAGATGTTTGGAATGAGAGGATGCATCCAAGGTCATTAAAGAGTTGAATGATGGCCCTGCTCGAGGTCATTTTTCAGGAGATACTACAGTACGCAAGATTCTAAGGGATGGATATTATTGGTTGACTTTGTTTAAAGACACTCATGCTTATGTAAGGAAGTGTGACACATGCCAAAGGAGCAGTGGGGGACACGAAAATGCAGCTGGGCCACTACAACCAGTTATTGTGTCTGAACCATTTGAGCAATCAAGAATTGATATTATTGGAGAAATCAATCCAAACTCTTCATTGCAACACAAGTACATCCTCACAACTATGGATTATTTTACCAGATGGGTGGAAGCAATCCCGTTACAAAAAGTGAACAAAGATGTAGTCATAGATTTCTTACAATACCATATTATGACCAAGTTTGGGGTTCCAATTTATCTGGTTTTTTATAATGCATTTTAATTTTCGTCAATTAAACTTACTGCATTTTCTAATGAGAAAGGAATTAAATTACATTACTCTTCTAAATATTATCCACAAGGTAAGGGATTGGTTGAATCAACTAATAAAAATCTCATTAGAATTTTAAAGAAAAATGTCATAGAAAACCAGAGAAGTTGGCATATAGCTCTTCTTAATGCACTATGGGCTGAATGAGTCACACCTAGGAATTCCTTAGGTGTGTCACCCTATACCTTATTTTATGGAAGGGAAGCTATCTTACCCCCAACATTTTGTTTCCTTCTTCTCAATTAGCCCAAGCATCCAGAGGATCTAGTAGTAAGGTTTTACAACCCCGAATCAATAGTTTGCTCAAATTAGAAGATTCCAGATCTAAGTCTAAGGAAAGGTTTACACACCAAAAAGAGATTGTGAAAAGATAGTTTCATAAGCACAAGTCCGGGAATAAAGATTTTGAAGTAGGATATTTGGTTTTGAAGTGGGATCATCCGCATGACAAAAAGGGAAAGCACATGACGAAAAGGGAAAGCATACTAAGTTTCAACATATGTGGATAGGCCCATTTCAAATTGTAGAAAAGTTAGGACCCTCGACATACAAGTTACAGGATTTACATGCATGGGAAGAGAATCTACCTGTCAATTGTTTGGTTCTCAAACCTTACTTTACTTAATTCCTTTGAGGTTTTTTGTACATAAATAAACTTTTTGCGTTTGCTTCGATTTTTTGTAGTTATGTTTGCTTTCTTTATGCTGATTTGCTTTCTTTGCATCTGATTTATTTCAGTTTGTTTTTTATTTGCTTTATTTTAGTTTTCAAATAAGTTAGCGCAACTTTTGGCATTTGGGGGACATTGGTTTGGGACAAACTGCAAATATTTTGACCAAAAGGCTGCTTATTAGATTTACCTGTATCAAAATGTATCATGATAAGATTCTTTAATTTGATAGACTATTAAAAGGGAAGTTATTGTATGAACACATTGAAGTCATGTTTTAAACCCTGTTAAATAAATAAGGTAAGAGGAGTCTAGAATACTATTTTGGGGATCCATCCACTTCACATTAATATCTCTCCTAGGAAGATAACAACGATGGACCCACGGAAAGAAAGCAGGATGGACAGATGTATGGTATTTAAAATTATCCCATGCCACAAATAAAATAAAAAAGGCTTAAAAGAGTCAAAATTTCCCAGAAAGAAAGTTTGTATCAAAAGATATACTGAACAAAACTAGTAAGAAAATGGGATTGATTAGAGGTCCTTCTCCAGCCGTGAGCTGAAAAAAAATTATCACTCACACAAAAGGACATCATCGATTGAAGAACCTAAATTAAGTTTCATATGAAAAGAAGAAATTCAGAGAGACTCAAAAAGACAAAATTCTGAAAGCATCAAAATAATGCTAAAGGCATGGGAATGAGGAACAAACGAATACGCATGTTCACGCTCTGTTATGGTCCTGTGGTGTCTTAGCCATAAGTAAATGAACCCCATATTTTGGCATCTAAAGAGTTACGAGGACTTTGAAAACTTGGTTACCCTACCCTAGTGGACTATAATCAATGTTAAGTTCTAAATCCTACATTCCTAGAAAGGTTTGGACATCTTAAAGAAATATTGAACAATTTTGGGATGAGTTGGTCTAGCGGAATGCCATAAAGTAGTTTTGGGTCTCTAGAGATCTGTGTTCACCAGCCAGTGACCAATTTTTGTTGTTGCAACTATTACCCCAAAATTTTGCATTGTTTAGGGCCCTCCCCTTTGATTTTTTATCTTTTTTCTACTTATACCTTTCTGAGCTTTGAAGTCCATTACCCATGACTTGGTTTCACCCTGAACAAAATTGAAAATTTGGTTTTTACCCTAAGACAGAAAGTAATTTTGGATCGCTACAGTGGAAGCATATTCATGTTTGATCTGCAATAGTGGATGAGTTTCAGTTTTTACACGCAACGCCATGGATGATTTTAAGGGCGAATTTTATCCCAATGGCGAATTTTAAGGGTTACCCAAAAAAAAGTGGGCGAATTTTTATATTAAAATGTTTTTATTTTATTTAATAAATTCACCCATTGTTTATTTTATATATATCTGCCCCAAGGTAAATCACATTCATCTCGAAAGAGGGAAAAACTAGAAAATGAATATTAGCCCACGAAAATATTGATTTTTGCCCACATTCGGCCAAAATTTTCCGGTTTGGAGGATATATTTGCCCAAATTTGCCCGATTTTTTCTGATTGGGAGGAGAAATGAAGATGGTTCACCGGATTTATGGATAATAGGTTGAAAAATTGGTATTTCACCCAAGATTTATGGATAATAGGTTGAAAAATTGGTATTTCACCCAGGATTTATGGATAATACGATTTAAAATTTGGTGTTTCACTCTATCTACTTACATTACATGAAAATGATGGACAAGCTAACAGAGGAACAGATCTCTAAGTTCAAGGAGGCTTTCAGTTTGTTTGACAAGGATGGAGACGGTCAGTACTCACAAATCCCCTTCAATTATTTGTCTTTCTCTACATGTTTTCGATCTCTGCTTCCTCTGTAAGAATAGGAAGAGATGCAATGTATTTAGCTTATCTAGGTTGTGAAATTTTGAGTTTATTTAGTAGGCACACAAACCATAGCTATGGCTTTCTTGAACTTGGTGACTGTGGTGGCCGCCGCTTCGATAATCGTGGTGACCACTGCTATAGGTACTAAGATCTTAGACTCCCTGGCCCGGGCTATAAGATTTACTACTTTGGCTTTTAAAGACTCATTTCCTCATTCTAATCCTTAGATATTCATACCTGGTGCTGGGGGGAAGGATTATGTCTATGGCTCTACGTGCTTGGATTTACGGTCCATCACTGCATGCTTTACTCTTTTCCCACTGGACAATTTGATTTTACCTTTACGATAGGGGAGGGTGCCTTCACATGTTTTTTTATCTATTGGCCAAATTGCTTTATTTGATGACTTGTGTACTTAGATCGGTTGAAAGCAATGGTGTTTTTTATTACCCATTTTATTAGATTCTAGGATTATCCATTTATGTTGGGTAGTTATGGTAGAGGGATGTAAGTAATGGTTGCATTGTTGGTACTCTGTAGTGAAATAATTTCCCTGTAACATTATCATTGTTCTATGGTGAATAGGGGACAAGGTATTAGATATGGTTTGTTCAGTTGGTTCTCTTATTGCTTGTTTTGAGTTTTCATAAATCACCACTCATCAAAATCTGAACATTTTTACTTGTATAGTTAACTGAAGTTTTTAACCCTCTTTCTGATTGGAGTGGGTAGGAGACTTTTATGAGAGATCTATTGCAATTAGACCTCTTGGTTAATAATTTCATCAAATTTACCCAAAAATTGCACTTAGTCTCATTCACAGAATGAAGACTACACTAGCACTGAAAACATCTTAGTTTAACACTTTGGAAGTAGTGTAGCCACCTTGACCTGACTCTCATCTTGAAACACTTTGATCAATAATTTTTTCAAAGTCACCCAAGAATTGCACTTTGTCTCATTCACATACAAGACTGCATTAGCACTAAAAACATCTTAGTTTAACACTTTGGAAGTAGTGTAGCCACCTTGATCTGACTCTCATCTTGAAACACTTTGATAAAATATATTGGGAGCAATACTTTTGGGTTTTAAGCCTGAGCCATCATTGATGTGAGCACTCAACCTTGTTGCTAGACCACAGCTTGATGAGATTTTCCTCATTGGATACTATTTTTTGGCACTCTATTGATTTTATTCTAGGTGTAAGTTATAGTATTCAACAGCCATGGAGCTCATTATCAATTATTTTCCAGGGCACATGGTACTAATTATAAGAGTAGCACAGATTTCTTCACTTTTCCTTCTATTTTTCTTGTTCTCACTATCCTTAAATCTGCTAATCACTTCCATTCACTCAAAGTTATCCTTAAATCAGATAATTACTTCCATTCAATTAAAGTTAGTTCTAATAGTAGTTGGTGTCCCTAGTGATCTGTTTCTTCTTTAGGCAATGCTGGTTTTTGTGGCTTCTATTGAAGATCATGGATATTTTCATTTCAAGGAGCTTAGTCCTGCTTCAAAGATGATGAGACAGGGGGTTTAATATTTTGTCTATTTGATGTATCAGCTATTTTTAGCTGTACTCATGTGGCGAGTTATTCTTAGGTAGTCTATAACAGGTTAAAGATCTATCTTAGTGTTTAGTCTCCAATTTTGTCAAAAAAATTGTTTATAAATATCTACTTTTAAGATAACAAAGTCACAGTTTCAAAGAACATATTATCTCTCCCTTTTCCATGCTTTTGTTCTATTTGCATTAGAAAGTAAGTTGACCTAGAGGAAGATACTTGTATCCTTTGTTTTTTAGTAGTAGGTAGACATTGCATTTCACTGAAAGGTGGAATGGTGAATCTACTATCTAATGTGGAGCCTTTCCTACTAATTGGCTTTGCAGATCAAAAGAGTCGTGTTTCATTTTCAATGAACTCAATTCCCACTAGGTAAAACTATCAAATCAATTTCCTTCACAAGATTGCGCTGAAAGATTGGCATTGGTTGTGAATTTGCGATTCAAATCTAGCCAACTATTGTCATATTAGCCCCTTATCCTTTTAGTTTGGGAAGTAGAAGAATTAACCTCAGGTTCATCCAAAATCATTAGAAGATAAATCTATAACAAGTTTATTAATTAATATCAATAATTAGTACCTAATTAGTTCCAGTGAAACTGAAATTGGTAAACAATTTTTAAAACGTCATTAGTATTTAAAAGATAACGTATTACAAGATTTTTGAAGTTCAGGATTTTAATAATGGTATCTTTTTTCATGTGATCCAAGTATGCATACTTTTGACAAAATATGATCGTCTTTATGTCTGTCTAGAGTGGGCAGGAATAGCAAGGCCCCATGATACAAGCATTATTACAGTTCCAAATTGAACCTTTATGGGATTCCATCAAACACTTTGGGACTATATAGAAATGTTATTTCAGATCTTGCAACAATAATTTTCAAAACAGAGCAAGATTTCCCAAGTGCACTATTTGATTTGTCCGTTATTTCCATAAATTTACTGAGTACACAGGAATTAGACATCATTTTCCTTATGGACACATAATGGAACTGATTGTGCACTAGAAAATTGTAGTTGTGTCCCATTTCTGTCGAAAAAATTATTTGTGGAAATAAATTTCCAAGATGAGAGTGGGTGCAGCAGCGGTTGCTTTATCTTCCTCTTCTTGTTGGGCATGGAATCCATAGCCCTTTCTCTAAGTTCTTCGATGTCCATAGTGCCAAAATTGACTTCTGCACTGAACTTCTTCAAATTGGAAAGTAAAAAACGTAATTGGGGAGGTCAGACCCTCTCTTACTCTTACCATCTGCTCTGCCCTACCCTATCCTCCCGCCTCTGTCTTTGTTGGTTGCTTCTTTCATCCATTTACCAATTGCCATGAGGTAGAAACAAGAAGCTCCATGTATTTGAAAGATCCCCTGTCAACTACTTAATGTGTGGCAAGGTCAACACTGATTCCTAGTGGTTAATCCCTGGATCTTTCAATTTCTTCAGAATATGATATAAAGCCATAGGAATTGTTGAAGATTTTCCAATTTTTGTTTGATTTCTTTGTGAAAATATGATATTAATCCATAAGAATTTATAGTATTTTTTTTCAATTTGTTTTGTTGAAAATGCATCATATAGTTCACTATAAGTCAATATATATGTACATGATGCTTTTAAAATTCCCAACTGAAGAGTTGATACACAAAGACTTCTACATTTTTTATACATATAAATCTAGGGAGGGTTCTTAAAATCATCCTTGCCTACATTTGAAACCAACCATGTACTAGTACTGGTCACTAGAATTGTGTTAGAAGGGACAAGTCAGTTAGTCCAACCATGTTGCCTTAAATTTGATGATTTTCTAGCTGAAAATATCCATTCTCTGCTAGTTGACTTCCACAAACCAAATGTTTCAGGTTCCAGTCATATCTGGTTAAAATATTCTTATGTTTCAATGAGGAAAAATATCAATTACCTAAGATGGTACTTACAGATGAGATGAATATATATTACAACATATACATGAATTTTCTCATGTATGAAGTCTATAATGCATTTTTCCAAAAGAGATTTCCTAGGGTCTTACCACAGATGAAAGAAATGTTGCAATTCTCTCCTGAAAAGAGAATAGGAGATTGGTTTTTATTAGAACAGGGTACAGTGATCATATTGTATGGGTTTGTGTATCATCCCTACATTTTACGTGCATTCTTAACTGTTGGAGTGTTTTCCTTGGAATTAATTAGACAGAAACTTGTAGTGGAAAATGAACATTTTCTTAACTTCAAGAAGTCTTCTGAAATGAAATTCCCATGGGTTGTAGGCCCATTCATCATAAAGAACGGATCTTATTTGCCTATGATGGAAATTTTATTGAGATAAATGGGGTTTCAGACAGATGTTTCCATTAACTATGATCCCCATCATATCATCTCTATCGTAAGACAAATCAACAAGAACAAGCCCTTTGAGAACAATGAGATTGCAGGTATTCCTAAGACTGCAAATTGGCTAGACTATCCCCATGAGACCCGGAGGGATGTAGATATGCAAGATGATTTTACGTATTCAGTGAAGGAAGTTAGCTCATTACAAACTATCCCTTCAAGCATGGTTCCAGCAGCAGAAAGCTAGTGTAGCATTCCTCTGTTACAGTAAGGGAATTATGATCTAGCCATTTCATCTCCACCACATCCACAACAAAGAAAAAAAACATGAATAGAAAAAAAACACAATAGATAATCAAGAAAAACACAAAACAAACCTGAAGGTCTAAACATTGATGTCATTCTGAAGGCAGTGGAGACCCAACGTGAAGCTCAATACCAATATTTGTCAGTTTCAATTTCTGTCCACCGACACCAATCTCATCACCATGTTTAGAATTTCCTAAATTCCAATTCCATTTACTCTTCTTAGATGTGTCTTCAAGCATCTTCTTAGATTCAGACAAATTACTTGTAAATATAGTCCTCTTAGCCTAAGTATTCAACACAATAGGTTCGCGTCAGAATTGAACTCCCTGTACAGGTGCCTGAAGGATAAAGAAAGAAAACAATTCTTTAGGAGCCCAATCCTTTTCAACCAACAATCATATATAACTTAGTGACTGCAACTTGGTGAGACCTCTGGCCCAATCAATTATCATGACCTTTGATTCGCCAAAAATAGAAAGCTAGAGAGTTTTTTTTTTTGCGAACCATAAAAGCCCCCATAAGGCTAAAAGTTCATGCAATTGCTTTGTTGGATCTCTGAAGATCAAGGTGCATGGCACTAATATTACTAATATAAGGTAGACAACTTACAAAAATTACACTTCATTGCCAAATTTTCAATTTTCCATGACACAATTAAAAAAGACTAACATAAATGACTAATTCATATTCTTCTAGCTAGTCATTTTTTATGTCGTGACTAAATTAGTCATTTATTTTAGTCATTTTTAACTCAGTCACTTATTATCTAGTCATATTTGTTAACTGGTGACTAAATTAGTCGTTAATTTTAGTCGTTTATAGTTGATTCAATCAAAATTGCTCATATTTAGTACTAAATCACTTGGAAAACCTGTGGTGACTAGAATTTTTAGTCACCTAGTAGCTAATTCCTCATTTTGTACTAGTGAAGGATCACACCAATAACCAATTGTTTTGAGAAAACAAATAAAAATACTTCTATGATTCCATGGACAGAGAGGAATAAGGTGCAACAAGGACACCCAAGAAGAAAAAAATTGAAGAAACAGGCCAGCTAGTGCAAGTAACAGAGGTCAAGGGTAAGGAGAATCAAATGAAGGTTAAAGGACCCACATTTTAGGTTAAGGAATATGCTTTTTCTGAAACACCTATAGACTCCACTTCCCAATTCAGTAGTAGAGCTGAATTATTTGATAAGTACAAATATGCTAAGGAAGTGGATTCATATGAAGCTTTGAAATTATATATAGATGTCAGGAAGATTTCCAGTAAGAATGTATCCCTAGTGACTATCAAGAATCATACTCAAAATACATTGAACATGGAAATAGAAACTAAGAACAAAGTTGTTGAATGAAGATGAACTTGGAGAATATTCCTATTCCTGACATGATCCACTTGCACAAACAAGCTAGAGATATTATATACATTGATACACTAAAAGCAATATTTAAAGTGTCTAGGATGCAATCTAGGAAAAGCAAAATTGAGAACCAGATCAAGAAGGAAAAGTTAGAAAACAAGGCCCACCAACAACATATTAAAAACTTGCTAACATACTTGTTGGCTGCTGCCAATCAAGCAGGTAAAGGGGCTGCAAAACATAAGTTGTTGAATGAGAAGGAAAACACCATTTAATTATTGAAGAAGAAGGTAAAGATTCCATCCACTCAGCTTATACAGGCTTCTGAGCTGACAGAGCTAGAAAAGGAGAAACAAACTTTGAATGGTGAGTTAAATGACTGTAATGAAAAACTGTTGAAATTTATAGAGGAGAAAAAACAGTGCAAAAGAGACATTTCTCTTCTGGTTGAAAGTGAGAAGACACTCAAGAGAAAATATGATGAATTGGAAAATAAGCTGCAAGAAAAAAAAAAGAACTTGAAAGTAGAATGTTTTCCCCTTCTGCAGAATCAAGTGAACAACCTCTTGTTCATGCCATGTCACAAGTTAGTTTTAAAGAGTTAGAGATTGTTGGATTAAGGAACTAGAATTTTTTTTTTGGAAATTCCATCTTTTAAAAGAGAGCAAAAAAGAAAATCCTAGGAAGCTAAGTGTCAAGAGTTGAAGGATAACAATGATAATCTAGTAAAATAGGTTACAGGGTAGTTGCTTGTTCAAGGTGTCAAGCACATCATTTGGGATGCACTTATATCAGAAGAAACTAAATTGAGGCCCTCCCTGGACTAAATTTTGGACAAGGATATTGTGATACAATCATCCAAGCAGAGTGTGACAAGTGTGAAGGAAACATTGAATAAAAATCCCATAGATTATGCTAGAAATACTATTGATTTTCTGAATGGATTAACAGAAGATGAGCTAAAGGAAGATAATATTAAAGACAAAATTTATATTATAACTTGGGCAAGAAAAGTTGTGAATAAACAGCAACACTTGGACACTGTTGAGGCAAAGATTGGAATAATGGCACATCAGGTGAAGTTGTTCATGGATATGTTTGATCCATTGTTTAAAAAGGGACTGCCTTTATTTTGGGAAAAGAGAGGTAGTATGCTGTCGCAAGAAGAGTATCATGACCGTTTAATTGAATATAGGTCAAACCACACCAAATTTTCAGATATGCAACAGTCATTATCAAGGAAGACAGTCATCGAAAAGCTAGTAGATGACATTGAGATGATATTTTCCTTCAGGGACACATGTGCACATTTACCAAAATTTTCCTACAGAGACCACGTGGAGCTACGAGTACTAAAGAAAAAAATGTCCACCCTGGACTTACCACCTCTTGATAAATGGAAACAGGTCGAGAAGTATGGAAAATCTAAGTATAAGCTACACGGATGAATATGTTTGAAGATCATTGAAGAATTTGTTCTGAAAATTAGTTAATTAGGGGTTTAGTTAGTTTTCAAAAAATAGTTATTAGTTAATAAATGTAGGTGATAGATGTAAGGGTGGTTATGTCTATTTTTAGAAGTTTGTTATTTTAGCTCATGGAGCAATTTGTATAAGAACCAGTTATTGTAATGAAAAAAGGGTTGGAACCTGTGAGAATTTAGCATTGTATTTTGAGATCTACCTTTCTAATAAAATCACAGAGCTGAAGCTGGCATTTTGAAAAGAGTCTTGTGTTGTGTATGTTACAGTATATTTCTCCCTTTCTCATGTGAATGTATTTCCTATTATTTACTTCCACAATGTTTTCTTTTCATGTCGGAAATGATTTTTTAATAGTACAGAATTCATACATATATGCTATGTCAATTAATTTTAGATATTCACAAAAACATATTCAACTAAAGTTAACGTTGGATTCATCCTTGTTAGATTCCCACATTGATGGGATGCTCCTCATTTCTTCTATTTCACTAGACCAAAGAATTTTGATTGTGATTAGATTGCTACATTTCCTTTGTTGGAGATTTCCATGCAATAGCACTCTGGTTGAAATAATTATTTTGACTCCATTTCCCAATGTGCACTTTCCTTTTTTAAACCAACAACAACAATCTTAATTTTATTTCGGGTTCATATATCTGGCCTTGTGAAAACAATCATTGAGGGATCCCTCTCAAGAAATAAAGAAGTCAGCTTTCTTTCCTAAATATTGGTTTTGTGGTTACCTTGAGATTACCTTTTTACAACCAGAGGTACATTTTGAGTGCTAACATATTGGCGTTGTTGTCGGGGAACGAGATTTCAAATATTCCATGTGAGTAATGACAAATATTTCAAGATTTCAAGATTTCAAGAAAGAAAGGATTTATGTGGGAAAATAGAAATTTCTGTGGTTGAGGATGATTGTACATTTTCCTAGCGACTCCATGTTGATTTTTAAAGAATATTTTAGAAGACATGCTGGCTTCCAAGAGGGCACACACACAAGGTAATATTGATTCTGAAATTTTACACAGTGTGGAAAACCCAGAGAGTTTGTTTAGGCATAGGAGTGGAAAATAAAAAGCTAATAGTTCTCATACTGAAAGGTATTTGTTTCAAGAATAATTCTATATTTTTCAATATTTGGATTTGAGATTAAATGTTGGAAAGTATTTATTAAGATAAAAATCAAAATCAAACTTAAAATAAACAGAAATCAATCCCAATAGATTTGAATCATACTTGCTAGATTCCTTGTGGCATAACTTACAAAATACTGTAAAATCATAAGGAAATAATTCTCCCCCTCAAACTTTCCAGCTTCAACCTACAAGCCATGTTCATAGTCCTCCTCAAGGCCCTCTCGTTGCTCAAATCCCTTCTATTGTTCAAAACCCTCCTAGACTAATGGAAGCCGATTTTGCACCTTTGGCTTTTCCTATTGTTTTACATGATCTCCCTCGAAACTATTCACAGAGAATTTCCTTGCATGATGGAAAGGGTAATTTTACAGCAAGACAACACATGGACAGATTTGAAGATTTTATTGACTTGGAGGAAGTGGATTATGATGACGCAAAAATGAGGTTGTTTGCGCATATTTTGTCTAGAGAATCCAAAAGGTGGTTCAAGGACTTGCAACTAGGATCTATTCCAACTTTTTAACATTTTCAGACATTGGTTTTAGATAGGTGGGAGGCCTAGAACAACACTTTACATATATTGTCTCAATATAATAATATTAAAAAAGGGAACTTTGAGTATGTATATGATTTCTCTAGTAGATTCATGAGGGTACACAATTCCATTCCTGCTGATATTAAACCCCTCGTAGGTGCCACTAAGCTTCACCATTAGCAAAGAAACCCTAAAGATTAGCAAATCAGACCACCATTCCCATTAAATTTTGTTGATGAGGAGAAGATCCAATGGATAACTAGATTCATCACTTTGATGATATTGATTCTGAAATATACCTTACCGAGGAGGAACATAATTTATTTTCTCAAGAAGATGATTGTCATATTTTCTCAAGAAGAGGAACATAATTGTGCTAGTGTTTGGATTATCTCTCCAATTAGAGAATTTAAGGATTTATCTTATAAATTGAATTTTGAGTGTACTAATAATGTGGCTGAGTATGAAGCTCTAGTGTTGGGTTTACATGCTTTGAAAGATATGGGAGAAAATAGAATAAAAGTTTTTGGGGATTCAAAACTTGTGGTGAATTAGGTGAATCATAGTTACCAGACAAAACATCCCAAAATGAGGGCTTCCAAGAATAAACGTTGGGACATGTTTGGTAATTATTTTACAGAGCATAAGATCAAGGTGGTCCCCAAAATAGATAACCAGGTAGTTGATTCTTTGGCTACAATTACTGGTAATTTCAAAACTCCCATTTATTCTCAAAAGAAGTATAAAATCCAAGTTGTAAATAGACCCTCTATACTCGATAACTCCAAGTAATGGTAGGTTTTTGATGATGATATATATATAAAAAGATTTCTGGAGATATCAGTTGATTTTGTAAATACTCAAATAGATACATATAATGAGAATTTAGAAAACTTCCAAGATGATGTACAAACAGAAGAAGAAAAATATGAAAACAAAAAATTGAAAAATATGATAGGGGGAAGACATAATTCAGTTAAAGAGTAATTTTATTCCAATAGGTTTGATTCCCCTAGAAAACTTGTTTGACCAAAATGATGTTGAAAAGGATCCCAAAGTTCATCCTATTGTGAATGTTGTTGAATATCATAATATAGGTACTGAAGAAACGGCCAGAAACATAAAGTTGTAAAAAAATATGCATGCAAAAGAAAAGGAGGAGTACATTAATTTGATGAAAAAATGTGTAGACATATTTTTCTGGAGTTATGAAGACCTGAAAGAGTATGATACCTCTATTATACATCACCTTATCCCAATCAAACCTAGAGAAAAAAAATTCAAGAAAAATTTGAGAAGAATAAATCCCATGTTGCTGTTATAGCTGATTTCACCACTCCAGGTGAATCACACTTTGTATGGCCTTCCCCTGTCCCGTTGCTGACTCCTTAGACCCCATGGACCATTTTTTGTCCTTTGATGTTTCCTTGATCATCCCTAAAAACATATGAAAAATGATACACGCAACTTTTAAACCTATAAGCCCGTATATACACAGGTTTGACCACTAAAACCGTCTACATCGGGATGTGTGCATAATCCAAATCCTTTTGGAGTTTTCCTTGACATGGATTCGACTCATTTGACTCCTGGCCTTCCCTATTCCTTGAGATTTCTTGGATTCAACCTTTCATTATCCCTTTGATTGCTATATAAGGAACCCCTTGGTACGTTGCAGGCAAGAAGAGAGATTTGAGAGCAAAGAAACCATAGTCCATTGTTGTCGAAACTTATGCTTGAGTCTACATCCCTTTGTCCCTTGGAGCACTAGTGTGTTCTTCCCAAGCTTGCCTTTTTATTATGAGCTTGCTATAGAGAGATGGAGGATTGAGGTGGTGGAGGCCCAAGTGGGGGATTCAGTTTCTCCGGTTCGCAGACGTGCCGTCAGAGGTTGTATCTTGTAATCTCTGATTTATATTAATAGAAATATCTTTTCCTGTCCAATAATGTGTGTTTGAATGAATATTTTATCCATTGGATTATGTCAAATGCTTTTACATTATTGACTATATATGCTAAAATAGATCTAACACCATGATATATAGAATGCTTGTATTGTTTACTTGTTGTTGAGGAAGTAATCTATCAATTCAAACTGAAGATTGGAAAGCTCAACAGGGATATACTTCAACCGTTCAGAATAAGGTACGAGGTCTGATCCTTTAGTGTTAGACATTTAATTTCTATTGCATATTGGAAAGGATTGATTTCTGGAGTCAAGCTATCTGTTGTGGTACCCCAAGCCATAGGAATTTCTCTTCGTAACAGAATTGGTGACTCCGTTGGGGAGTTCCTAGTAGTTGTCCTTTGGGGGTTGTTTTCTTGGCATTGAATGAATTTGAATTGCTCTTTCTCTCTTGTTTCTGTGTCGGGTTTGGGGTCATGTATGCCTGGTAGAGTCTGATTGCTGTGAATTTTGTCTCAGCCTATCTGTTTTCCTTGAATTTATGCACCTTTCTTCCTGTACGTGAGTTTTTAACTCACAGTTGCGTATACATGTGGGTTCCTCTGCACTTTCCGCATATACACGCGGGTTTACTGCGAACAGTCGCGTATACCCTTGTTTTTCCCTTTTGTGGAAGATAGTTGGTTGCTAGGTGAATTATGATATTTGTTGAGACTCCTTTGGCACTGCCTAAGTCTGTTTAGACCTCTGTTTCTGACCAAAAACGTTTTTTTTAGGCTAAATTTTTTTTAAGAAGGTTCTTGTCATGGCATTTTCAATTTTTTTTGTTTGAGATTAGTGCATTAGAGTTCTTTTACCTTAGTGCTTTGCTTGAGTGCTATTTGGGTGTGCTTGCAGAGTCTAGGGGTTGTAGAATCATTCTTTTGCTTTTTGCATCTCATTTTATTTCAAAAAATCCAAAAACATTTGCTTATCATCATGCATTGCATTTTGCACTTTGCATTGTACTTGCACTAGATTTTCTTTCGAGTACTAGTTAGGACTTCATATAGGGAAATTTGCATTCATCATTTGAAGAAGAATTGTGCATTTCATGTAGTAGCATACCCTATTTTCATGGACACAATGCATTTGCATTGATTGTTAGGTGTGCATTTTACTTCATATTGTGTCATAACACCATTAGTTGCATGATCATATCTCATTTTTTAGTAATAAAGCCAATTAAAATCAACGCTAAATAAAATGTATTACACTCTTTTCTTTTCTAGGGTGCACCAACAAGCTTAGGTTTTAGGATCTTGGAATAGTTCATTGTAAGTCAATTCTCCAAGATCACTAAACACCAACATCTATGTGTCTATCCAGGTGAGTGTGTGAAATCCTTGGTATAACCAGTGTTTCTCAGGATCCTCCTCTCAAAAGCGAGTTAAGCACGAGGTAGTGTGACCAGTTATTGATTGGGATGACCCCTAGTCACAATTGAGTAGCACCGGAGATATTTCCAGGGTTGTATTCGTATCTGGGGGCTCTTTCGAGAGTTTCAGGCTTTGCTACCCTGCCCATACGGTCAATCCCTCCTGCGACTGTCCGCCTGAGCATTGATTATATTGAGGTGACCTTAGTGACCTTACCTAGGATATCGAGGGGATACTTTGCAGGGGTTATTATGCAGGTGTCCTGGCCAGGTTGGGGTCAGACAGCACAGTCGCTTTACGCATTAAAGCTAAGGGCCACAATAATTGGTTACGTACCTCCACTTGTTGTGTATGGGAGTCTCAAGCCTCTCCTAGGTGAGACATACCTGCTTCATTCAGGAGCTCACTTATCTAGCCCTTGTTTTCTTGTGTTTGGCTTTATATTTTATTAGTGATTGCTCTATGCATGATATTTGGCCTAGGTTTTACGTAAATGGAGAGTATTTGCTATTTTTTGAGTCATTATGGATTCGAGTGCAGTTCCTCACCGTTCTCGTCGTTTAGCAGGACTTCCACCTTCTACTTTTCCTCCTCCTTTGGGAGAGAGACCTAGACAGTCCAGGCGGACTATGTCACACATTGATTCACACACCATGGGATACCGTTTAGAGGATATTCCTGAACCACCTCCTCCCATTCGTGTAGATGCTAGGGAGTTTACTTCTACTTATGATCCTTCACCCGAATTAGCTGAGTTAGGTCCTGTGATTTTTGAGATAGGAGCCATGCACGATAGACCTACTCACTCTAGGTCTGATTCCCCATTGACGCATTACTGGTATGGAATGCCAAAGGATGCCAAGACTCATTTTGAACATGCCAGCACTAGCTACGGTAGTTATGCTATGTCTGGTTTCCCTACACAGGATTTGGAATTTCATGTCGAATCCGACTTTGAGTCTAACAATATTCCTAGGGGCACTCTCATTCCTTACCATGCGGAGAGGTTTGGGAGCACTAGTCACATTGCACCTTCCGTCCCAGTGGTGGAAGTTACATCATATATCCCTCCTAGGTCTAGGGTTAGCGATCCGATTAGGATACCAAATCCGAGATTAGTGATGATAGGTGGTAGTAAGTACATTATTTCTTGGATTCCTTGGGCCTCAGTCCCTAGTTCTTCAAATGTACATCCTCCACCTTATTCATGTTGTCCTTTGAGCCGGTATATGGCTACGAGTCAGGTCCGTACTGCAGTTACTAGACTGATTGTGTCTCAGGTTCACATACCGCCTGCTGCTTCGGGAGGCTATGTTCATACTTCTAGAGGTCAACTTGCTACTTCTGGGGTGTATATCCCTAATTTTGGTATGTATATCCCTACTTCCTGAGCGTATCTTCCTACCTATGGAGTGTCTCATGGGGTATCACATGCGATGACTTATGGACCTTATTATGGGACACAATATGGATAGGGTTCTTCACCTTATGGAGGCGGGTATCAACAACCTGCTTACTCTCCTAATTACGGCTTTGTAGCTCCTACTAGTCAAGGTCCACCGTACTATGGTGCTTCCACGCCACCCTATACGGGTCATACGAGAGGAGGAAACTATGGCCAAGGCCATGGTGTTAATCAACCCTATATGAACTAGGGAGCGATCCATCGACCTCATCATCCTAGGCTCCCTTTCCTCACGATGTTTAATCTTCCTAACTTATCGAGATTGACGAATGATCCCGTGGCTTATGACCCGAACATACCTAAGTTTGAAGGCAAACCAGGAGAGGATCCGAGCGAACACGTTACTATGTTTCACCTATGGTGCTCTTCGAATTCCTTACATCAGGACTCAATCCGTTTGAGACTATTTCAACGCACCATTACAGGGCCTGCCGTGAAGTGGTATATAGAGTTACCTAGGGGAGCTTTTGCTTTGTTCGACGACCTTGCGATGATTTTTCTTAATCACTTCCAGCTAACAGTACGCTATGACATTGGTACTGAACTCTTGCCGACATTTCGGTAAGATAAAGCCACACATATTTCTGATCATATTCAAGAGTGGCATAGATGGAAGAGGTTAATTAAAGCTTTTATACCGCCAGAATTCTTCCTCGAGTGGTTCCTCAAGTCGTTATTTCCATATAGCGAAGGATGTTTCCACATCTGGAGTGCAGAATGAGGAACAAGCGATTTTTAGGGCACAGGAACTGGACTTGATTTATGCTCAGTTCGGTTTGTTGTATGAGATTATTCCCAATGCTCCTCATTCCAGTTTCGATCCCAAAGTCAAACCTGGACCACATGCCGATGGCATTGTGGGTTGTGCAAGTGCGAAACCTGCGGATTCGGTTGCAAAACAAGTTATTCAATTGTTAATCAACCAATATGCTTCAGGACAAGCTACGACTTCGTCTCAACCCACCCAAATGACGAGTGTACTCTCTGTGTAATTGTCGGACTAGAAGGGTAACCAGCAACCTGGACGGAATAGAAAAAAGGGTAAAAATAATAATCGAAAGGGTGGGAATAAGAATGAGAATGCTAACAATAATGAAAAGAATGGTAAAAATGCTGGGGCGGACAAGTAAGGGAAATGTAAGGTTAAGTTCCCTTGCAAGTTATGTAAGGATGATCACCTCACTTAATTGTGCCCTCGTATTGAAGAAGCTTCGAGATTCTTAGCACAAGGCCCAACTATGCTAACTAACCCTTTACTGCATAATCAAAATATGAACTCGAAGTCCCATGACCAGTCTAGTGATGATGATCCACTGGAGGGTAGTGGTCGTGGGTGCATTAACATGGTACGTGCTGCGAAAGTTGTGACTCATGTGAAATATTATAGTTCATCACAACCCAGCCCAGGAAAAGAGCCTGATCCACCAGGGTCCCCTTTGTGCATTGAGAAACCTATAGATAAACCTGAGGCTGAACCTCACATTCCTAAGGGAGTCCTTAAGCATTCAGGTCATAATCCAAATTCCCGAGCCTCCCAGAATTATTTAGTTGTCGAGGATTTGGGCCACACTCCTTGTACGATGTATGCATTGGAAGTGCTTCAGTGTTGTCCTTCGCAAAGGAAGGTGTTGCTTTCTGCCCTTGGTGTGAACAATGATGATTCTTCCTCTGTGATCAAATTTAAAACTGCAGGACTCCAGCCTCACTTTCCCTACTATGTGTCTCTTTTGGTGCACATAGAATGTCTTAATATGACCGCCAAGCGCACTGTGATTGATGAGAGAGCTGCTGCTTCTATGATGTCTTTGGCCTGTTGGAAGGGTTTAGGTTCTCCTAAGCTGTCTAAATCAACGACTATGTTAATTACGTTCGATGGGATATCTTTTAGGCTGCACAACATCCTTCCTTCCCTTAAATTCCGTTTGGGGGGGAAGACCATTGCGGTAGAGGTTGAGGTGGTTGATGCACCCCTTGACTACAATCTCTTGCTGGGTAGGAACTGGATGTATATTATGCAAGCCATTGCTTCTTCCTTGTTTCGCATTGTATGCTTTCCACATAATGGGAAGATCGTAACGATTGATCAAATGAAATTCAAGAATCCATCTGTTACCGCATCTTCAGGAGCTTCAATCCCAATCGTTGAGCACTCTTAGCTGGCAACTGGGAGTGTGGGTGTAGGCATGTATCCATCCCTCATGGGAAGATTTAGTTGCCCTGCACCGATCCTCATGATAGGATCTAGTTCTGATGAGGCTTCGACTTCTACAACATCAGTGTATTTTTGCACGACCCATATGGAAGATCCTTGGATTATTCCTACACCGAGTACTTCGAGTGAGCCTGTCGAGACGAGCATGCCGTTGCTTGCAGCTATGATAGCTTATCAAGCTAATCTCAAGAGTGTTGCAGAGCCTAGTTCTTCCTCTTCGTGGATGGAGGAGGAAGACCCTTATGTGCTGTCGACATGGGCAGTATAGTCTTCTCATGCCCACGACTACCTTGATACAATTTTCCCTTCAGATGAAGCGATTATTGAGGCTATGTCAAAATTTGAGCCACCATGGGAGGAACTTCATCATAGATCGTACTTTCTTCTAGAGCTTGACCGGTTGGAGCATGAATATTTTAGGGCGGTTCTTAGTCAAAGAGTTGGTAGCTCGATGGTTCCATTAAGCTCTCCTGGTCTGATGGCTGATGGAAACATGGCGAACATATCATCAACGATTCCTATCAACATCTCTCGTGATCTTGGCACGATAGAGAATGTCTATATTGGGGCGGAATGTTCCCATGCTGAGATTCTGGAATATACCGAGCTATTCAAGGAATTCTGTGATATTTTTTCTTGGTCTTACGACGAGATGCTAGGTATTGACCCTCATATTGTCGAGCACAAGATTAAGACTTACCCCAGTGCTAAGAACGTTTATGTGCGGTGAATCCTAGGAAAGAACCCGCCATTAAGGAAAATATAGAGAAGCTGTTGAAAGCCGGTTTCATCTATCTTGTTCCCTTGATGGAGTGGGTTTCAAACCCCATTCCGGTGGATAAGAAGCAGGGAGTGATCCGCATATGCATTGATTTCCACAATTTGAATTGTGCATGTCCTAAGGACAACTTCCCCACACCATTTATAGATCATATTTTGGATGAGTGTGCAGGTAGCAAGGTGTTCTCCTTTATGGATGGATTTTTCGAGTATAATCAGATACAGATTAAACCTGAGGACCAACATAAGATTGCATTTATTTGTCCTTGGGGAATCTTTTCATATCATAAAATGCCTTTCGGCCTTAAAAACACTGGAGCTACATTTCAGCAGGAAATGACCTTGATTTTCCACGATCTCAATTCAATTATCAAGGTATTTTTGGATGACCTTGCTGCTCATTCTCACATGAGAATGCTTCATCCCTATCACTTGAGATTGGTATTCGAAAGATGCCGGCACTATTCGGTTAGATTAAATCCTCACAAGTGCATCTTTTGTTTGAAATCAGGGTGTTTGTTAGGATTCATCGTGTCTAAAGAGGGTATAAGAGTCGACCCTTTGAAGGTTGAGGAAATACTTCAGTTGTCTCCCTCGAAGAATATTTGTCATCTTCAATGTTTGCAAGGCATGGAAAACTTCTTACGAAGATTTGTTGTCAACTTTGCCAATTTGACTAGAGGCTTCATGCGTCTCTTGAAGAAGGGCACCCCCTTTTATTGGGATGAGCGAGCCCAGGAGTCCTTTGATGCACTCAAGCGAGCCCTAGCATTGGCCCCGGTGATTAGTCCTCCGGATTATAGTCATGATTTTCTATTATATGTGGCCACGTCTTTAGAGACAATTGGTATGGTATTGGTTCAAGAGGATGACGAGCTCCAAGAGCATGTCATATATTATCAAAGCCGAAACCTTATTGACATAGAGATTCATTATTCTCATGTCGAGAACCTTGCTTTAGCTACCGTACATGTGGTTCAGCGGTTGAGACATTATATTATTTTTCTCCAGACCTTGGTTGTGGCCCATGTCAATCCGTGTCAATTCATCCTCACCCGAAGGATGATTGGGGAAAAGTATAATAAATGGATTGTCATTCTGCAAGAATTCAATCTTGAGTTTGTTTCGGAAAAATCAAAGAAGTCTTTAATTTTTGCAGAGCTTATATTGGATTTCCTGAGCGAAGACGAGGAGTTGGTTTGTGAAGATACATTTATCAATGAACACATCTTCTTAATCTCAATGTTAGACCCATGGTATGGGGATATCATAATATATTTACAAACATAGAAGACCCCTACTCACCTCTCACGAGATGAACGATGGTGATTACGTCACGTCTCTAAGAACTACCTCATAGTGGACAATACTTTCTATCGTCGTGGGGTAGATTCCATTTTACAATGTTGTTTAACTCATGAAGAGGATGAGGTAGTGCTAAATGATTTCCATGGAGGGGCGTGTGGTGGTCATTTATCTGGGATTTCTACAGCTCAAAATATTTTGAGAGCGGGTTATTTCTGGCCGTCATTCTTTAAGGATTGTGTTGATGCGGTCAAGAGGTGCCACCCTTGCCAGGTGTTCACACATAATATGCACTTGAAACCTGCCCTATTACATCCCATTATCACCGCCGGTCCCTTCACTAAGTGGGGGCTCGATTTTATGGATTGCAACCTAGCTTCGGCTGGGGGGCACCATCACATTATAGTGGCTATTGATTATTTCACGAAACGGGTTGAGGCTATGCCTATAGTAAAATCTGATGGTGAGACATCCGCTCACTTTGTATTCAACCAAATTATTACTCAGTTTGAGATTCCGAAAGAGCTTGTCACTGACCATGGCTCGCACTTTTAGAACCGTATGATGGAATAGTTGGCATACAAGTTAGGGTATAAGCAAGAACATTCATCTTCTTACTACCCCCAAGCGAATGGATAGGTAGAGGTAGTGAATAAATCACTCAAATCCATTCTCCAATGAACCATCACACAAAGCAAGACGAATTGGCACATTATGTTATACCCTACTTTGTGGGCATATCGAACCGTGGTTATGACTGCCACTAGTTTTTATCCATATCAGCTTGTGCATGGAGTGGAGTCGATATTTCCAGTTGAATGCGAAATTCCTTTGTTGAAGCTAGCTGTGGAACTCTTACTGGACACTTCCCCATTGGAGGAGCGTTTGGTTCACCTTTGAGCAACTTGATGAGCAGCGTCAGGATGCCTTGGTGGCTCTAGAAGTCAATAAATGTTGCGTTAAGGTCCAGTACGATAAGTTTGTCCGTCCAAGGGCGTTTAGTGAAGGTGATTTTGTCCTTTTGTGGGATCAACCGAAAGAACCCTTAGGGGCAGGGAAATTTAATCCTATGTGGCGTGGTCCTTACATGGTCAAGCGTGTATTAGAGAAGGGTGCGTATGAGTTAGTGGATTATGAAGGAACAGCTTTGGCGGAGCCTAGAAATGGGCTCTATCTCAAAAAATAATATGCATGATCTTTAGCCAAGGCTGCTTGTTGTATATTATTGTACAACTTTGCATAGTTAGGTCTTTCTCTTATCATGATCGCGTTTGTGATTAGTTTCTATTTCTTTTGACATATGTCAATGGAATCTTCCACCTACATAGGATTCATGGATGGTGCAAGCCATCACACTCGACACTCAGCCTCTACTGCTTGGGTGATTTATACTCCTATGGGCCAGGTACTGTCTTCAGCAAGTGTATGTCTACGGCCATCTTCCAACAATGTTGTTGAATATAGCGTCGTTATTGAGCTTCTACGGGATGCCATTTTGTATGGCATTCTATCTCTTGAGGTACGTCTTGATTCGAAGTAAGTAGTGTCACAGCTCAATGGTTTGTACCATGTTAGAGATCCGACGTTATTGAGGAGGTTCTTATGTGTGAGATTGTTAGAATGACAATTTGACAATATAACATATATACACATTCCAAGAAATAATAATCAAGTTGCTGACTCATATGCTAACTACATGTTAGATTGGCATTTGTTTCATTCACAATAAATTAATCACAAACACAATTTTTACACATGTAAATAAATAAATCGATCACCATAAAAAAATTTATATATATCAAAAATGTGATAATACATAGTATCATGATACAAAATTTGGGGCTTTGAAAGCCACCATCATATAATACACGATCGTACAAAATGTATACACTCGCAGGCATCTAATCTTGTGGAGGAGGAGGAGGGTTGTGATCATGAAAGGTCACTATGGCTCTAGCTAGCTATCGGAATAAACGTACCCATGCGCGTGGTACACCCACCACCTGGCACTGCATGGCCTTAGGCAAGTCCTCAACTTGATCCATGGGAACTCTATGTGTCAATCTCACGAAGTTGGTATGAATGCTCTGGAGCGTTCACTCCGCATCCAAACCGATGATGTCATCTCATCTTCCCCTCCGTCTATGACGAGGGAAGCCCTCTGGCCGCTGTGGTCCCACATCTACACACAAATGGTAGATGTCACTATGTATCATCACCCAAAAATATGTCTTTTTGATTCCACATAATCAAGAAAATAAAAAAAACTAAATAACTCAAAAAATTTAAAAAGAGAGGGTCGAGATTCATTACCTATATCACCATATGTCGATCCTATGGCAACAGCATATCCGGGTCCCCCCGAAAATCTATCCTTGCATAGGGGTAGTCATTTATGGCTACTATCTGTCATCGCCACCATGGAAAGAAGTCAGCTGGATATGGGTTGGCCACCCTACCACCCCCTAGTCTGCGCATAGCATCTGCCCAACGCCATTGGGCCGGATCTCGAACCCCATGGAGAGGAACGTCCACTATGGGGCTCAATCCTAGAACACACTCGAAGAAAAACGTGCTCAAGATACTGCTGAACCTAAAGTTCAGCACCCTACCTGCCTTACACTCAATGAGCTGGTGTTTCATGTTGCTCAGTAGTGTAGTACTCCAGTCGTAGATGGTGGGTCTCATGCACTCCACTACATAGAACATCAGAGGCCGTGAGGCCTGGTGGAGTGATGCTAAGTCGGCTATCTTGCCCAGTTTCAGTAATATTTCCTTTAGGCCCAGCACCTGTATATCATTGGTAGGGACTTGACTCCCCACCTTCTCGGTGTCTGGATAACAGTTCATGGCAATGTACTCATCGATAGTCAGGCCACCTCTTGGCCCACAACGGGAACGAAGGTTCACTACTTCACCTTATCTAGAGAGCCCTATGATAAAGTATATGTCCTCCACCTCTATGGTGAGGGACATCCCATTAATAAGAAAGGAATCCGAGTCTAGATCCCAATAGTCTACCAACATATGTAGCAGTATTGGTTTGGCCCTCAAACCACCAAGAAACCAAAACTTGTAGAGTCTGCATGCACATAGAGCTTGTTGAGCCATTAAGTCGGCCCTTACTACTTCCTCTACTTCACCATGCTCACGCTCTCTCCACTCAAGCACCATCCTGCAAAATAAATTGCAAATTTTCCCATTAGTTTATTGAAAAAATCATATCTGCGGCCTCATACACGACTGTTTTCAAAACAGTCGTGTATGTATGCGGGTTTGAGGATTTTTTCTGTGTATATCCAGCCCTATACGTGGAAAAAACCTCAATTTCCGCATGGGCCGCAGCGCTCATTTTGGGATGGCCTAAAAAACTTATTTGACGATGAAAATTCATAAAAATTGTATTAAAATGCAAGAGGAGAGCATGAGTAAATACTTGGAAGAAACGGTAGTGAATTCCGTCAGCTGGATCTCCTAGAATTTGTTGTTGAAAATCAGAGCTTAAATGGGTAAAAGTTTCAAATGATTTATATTTTTTACTATTTATAGAAAAAATTTCAAATATTTGAAAATTTTTACCCCCTTTCCTATAGTTTCGACATTTTCTAACCATTTTGGAGTTTTTGACATAATTCGTGATGTAGAAGACCTTTTTCAGTGCCGTTTCAGCCATTGGATTGACCCGTTCATGCCGATCTCAGGTATCATGTCTAAAATGGCATATAGGTTAGGTTTCTTCACTGTTTGCATTTTGCATAACCTTATGACCATCTCATCATGACCTTAGGTACGAATCCACTCTATTATGTCACGGAACCTCCTTGCTGATTTAGAAGTGGTATGATATGATTGCTAGAGTTTTACCATACATGGGTACCCTAGTTAGCTCCTTATTTGCATTTGGTTCCTATGCTGACATTTTCTCCTTTAAGGTGTGGGAGTCCGTTGTATAGTACTGCCATGACATTTCGGAAGAGCCTCATACTCCTCTTGATCTTTTGTTGGCCTATTTCCCTTAGGACTCCCCCATGTCAAGTTGTGAATGCATTATCATGAGCTTTTTCTGCCTTATTGAGCTTTATGCTGGCTCCCATGACATTGCGTTTCAGCCATTGTCTCATGTCTAGCCATGCAGAGCCATTTTTTATATCCTTCGCAACTTGATTTCCTTTTTACCTGGAGGGGATTTTCCCTCGAGTGTCGATATCCTACACATGTATCCTTGCATTGAGCATAGGTATGTTCCACTGCTTGGAACTAGTTTGTTTTCCCTTATGACACTCATCTCCTCCTAGTTTGTAACTATAAAGATATTTTATTCTTTTTTCAAGCTTTTCAAATAACTGAAAAAGTCCAAAAAAAATTAAAAAACCAAAAAGATGGACAAGGAAAGATGTTATCTGTGGCAGATGTCGAGTCGTGTTTCCTTCGAACAGAGCACTGTATATCCCATCCATTGGTTGGGTTATAGTTTGACTTTAGGAGCTGTACTCGTTTATCTGAGTTTATCTCCATCGACTGGTTAAGTTTCTAGTCGTTATGGAGCCTCTGTTGATGCCTCCTATGTCACAGAGATGTCCCAGTTTGTATATCGAGTCTATGTTGCCTTCATTCAGTCACCATACATCGTTATACTCTTGTTCAAAGGAAGTTGAAGCCTGAGTCGGCCATTCCTTAGTTATCTTGACTTTGCATGTCGGCCATTCCCGGTAAAGTTACTGGTTCATGCACCTTATGATCGAGTCCTTCCACATTATACAGCTTTGCTGAGTACCTCGTGTCGGATGATGGGGGATGCCTTAATGCCCCCCTTCCAGCGGATTTCATCCCATCGACTTCATATCATTTATTCTGGGATTGGAATCTAGAGTCCTTTTGAGTGCCTTGAGACTTGCAGTCATTAGTGGCAGGTTCTCTCACCATCGACAGTTCTTGGGAATACATCAATGTCCCTTGATCGATGGATCCTCTCAAGTGTTCGACCTCAACACTTTTATTCACACTTATTAGTTTGCACTCTAGTACCTTGATTCCCATTTTCATTATTGGTGGGTGATCTCGCGTCTGTTAATAGTATATATTAATGACCAGTAATCAGACGATGGACTACTATGTTTGACCTCGACACCTCTATTTGCATAGTAGGACATGTACTTGTAGCGGTTTGTGTAGAAGACTTTCCAGATTGGTGGCATCTCTTATATGCTACCTCCTTGATCATGCCAGTGTTCATGAGATTTCAGCTCTCGTGACGTGATTCCAGTATATGTCAAATTTTTCCAGCCACTATGGAGATCTTGATCTATTATATCTTTAGCCATTATGGAGATCATGGTCCTATGTATATCTTCATCATGGAGATTCTTATCTATGTATATTGTATGTGGCGATGACCACATATGTGATATCATGTATCATGCCTATTCATGGCCATTGTACTTTTATGTATCTGAGACTACTATATGTACTTGCAGTTATATGTAGAGTTGTATTATTGTACTATGCTCATTGGGTGTTTGGTCTTCCATTTGGGATCCTTCATCACTCCACTTCTGGGATGGACTTATAATGTATTTTGGCCATCGTATGACCCCTCTGACCTCACACATTAGGGGGCATCTGTTATAGCTGATTTCAGCACTTCAGGTGAATCACACTTTGTATGGCCTTCCCTTGTCCCACTGCAGACTCCTTAGACCCCATGGACCATTTTTTGTCCTCTGATGTTTCCTTGATCATCCCTAAAAACATATGAAAAATGACACATGCGACTTTTAAAACTATAAGCGCGTATATACGCAAGTTTGACCACTAAAACCGCGTACATCAGGATGTGTGCACAATCCAAATCCTTTTGGAGTTTTCCTTGACATGGATCCGACTCTTTTGACTCCTGGCCTTCCCTATGCCTTAAGATCGCTCAGATTTGACCTTTCATTATCCCTTTGAAAGCTATATGAGGAACCCCTTGGTACATTGAAGGCAAGAAGAGAGATTTGAGAGCAAAGAAACTATAGTCCATTGTTGCCAGAGCTTATGCTTGAGTCTGCATCCCTTTGTCCCTTGGAGCACTAGTGTGTTCTTCCCAAGCTTGCCTTTTTCTTGTGAGCTTGCTATTGAGAGATGGAGGATTGAGGTGGTGGAGGCCCAAGTGGGGGATTCAGTTTCTCCGGTTCGCAGACGTGCCATCAAAGGTTGTATCTTCTAATCTCTGATTTATATTAATGGAAATATCTTTTCCTGTCCAATAATGTGTGTTTGAATGAATATTTTATCCATTGGATTATGTCAAATGCTTTTACATTATTGATTATATATGCTAGAATAGATCTAACACCATGATATATAGAATTCTTGTAGTGTTTACTTGTTGTTGAGGAAGTAATCTATCAATTCAAGCTGAAGATTGGAAAGCTCAACGAGGATCTACATCAACCATTTGGAATAAGGTACGAGGTCTAATCCTTTAGTGTTAGACATTTAATTTCTATTGCATATTGGAAAGGATTGATTTCTGGAGTCAAGCTGTCTGTTGTGGTACCCAAGGCCATAGGAATTTCTCTCCATAACACGTATACATAGACGTATTTTTCTAGAGTTATGAAGACCTGAAAGAGTATGATACCTCTATTATACATCACCTTATCCCAATCAAACCTAGATAAAAAAGATTCAGGAAAAATTTGAGAAGAATAAATCCCATGTTGTTTCCTGTGATAGAGAAAGAAATCAATAAACTATTCAATGCCAAAAGTATTGCAACTCTGATATTTTCTAAGTGGGTAGCTAACTTAGTACCTATTATAAAGAAGGACAGTGAAATCATACTTTGTGTGGATTTCAGAAATCTTAACAAAGTATCACTAAAAGACAACTATGCCTTACCAAAGATGGACCACATTATGCAAAAAGTAGTAGGAGCAGAGAGGATTTCTACCATGGATGGATTCTCTGGTTATAACCAAATCAAGGTGCTTCCTGAGGACCTAGAGAAGACCACTTTTACTAAACCTTGGAGTAATTTTATGTATGCCAATATACCCTTTGGTTTGATGAATGTAGGGGCTATGTTTCAGAGGGAAATGGCATTACGTTTGCAGATGAAAATGATAAATTTGTAGTGATCTGCATGGATGGTATTACTATTTTTTCTAATTCTAATAGATAACATGTTAAGAATTTGGAGAAGGTTTTTCTAAAGTGAAAAAAGTATGGCATCTCACTCAATCCTACGAAGTCTAATTTTTCATTTAAAGAGGGAAAGCTTCTAGGACATATTATTTTAAAACATGGAATAAAAATTGATCCAGAAAGATTCGATGCAATTCTAAAAGTTGAAGAGCAAGGGAGCAAGAAAGAGTTGCAGTCATTTATTGGACAGGTAAATTTTTTTAGGAGATTCATTTATAGTTTTGCTGAAATTATGAAAAACATTACAAATATGTTGAAGAAAGAAAATGAAATAAAATGGACAGTAGATGCCAAAAAGTCCTTCAAAGATATTAAAAATGCCTTCACTGAAGCTCCAGTTTTGGTGAGTCCATATTTTAATAAATATTTCCTAGTATTTTCTTATGCATATGAGCATACTATTGTTCAAGTCTTACTGCAGAGGAATAGTCACAATGCTAAGCAGCCCATTTCTTCTTCAACAAGTTGTTGAGGGATGGAGACCTAAATTATGACATCATGGAAAAACATGCTTATTCTTTAGTGAAATCCTTGAAGGATTTTCAAGTATATATTCTCAATTCACATATTGTTGCACATGTACTAAGTAATGTGGTAAAGGGAATCCTCACTCAACCAGATCCATAAGGTAAAAGAGATAAGTGGATTGTTGTACTGTTGGAGTATGATCTTGAAATCAAGCCTACAAAGTTGATGAAGGGAGAGGCACTTGCCAAATTAATGATAGATTCTAACTGTGAATCTCTACAACTAAACTTCTTGTCCAGTCATTCAAACTAGCTTGATGCAAGGTTACAGGTATTGCTATATTTTTTTCTTTCTCAATGGTACCGTGATATCATTTATGTGTTGCAAATCTTGTAGGCTCTTACAGTGTTGAGTAAAACAAGATCCATAATCTGTGAAATTGAAGGTTTCAAAGTTCTACATTATGAATCAATATTTGTATTGGAAGGATCCTTGTGGTGTGTAGTTGAATTTCCTATTGGAAAATGAAGCTCAACAAACAAAGAAGTAATTTCATAAAGGATATTGTGGAGGACATCACTCCTAGAAGGTAACAACTAATAATACTCTGAGAGATGGTTTATGCTGGCCTTGTATGTTTTCTGATATTTATAAGAAAATTACAAGATGTCATCAGTGTTATATTTGTTATGGAAAGAGAAAGTTGGTTTTGCTCCCTCTTAATCCAATTTCAGTTGAGGCACCCTTTCAGCAGAGGGGGTTATATTTCATTGGGGAAATCAACCCAAATTCCTTAGGACAACATAGGTGGATTCTGACAGCAACATATTACTTTACAAAATGGATTGAGGCTATACCCACAAGGAGAGCCACTAATGATGTGATCATGGACTTTCTAGAAAATAACATCTTGGCCAGGTTTGGTTGTCCTAGGAGAATTTTGATAGATAATGCAGCTTCCTTCAAATAAAAAAAGATGATAAGTTTATGTCATAAGTGTCACATCAATTTGAACCATTCTACTGCTTATTATCCACAGGGAAATGGACTGGCATAATCTTCCAACAAGAGTTTGGTAAGAATAATTAAGAAGTTGTTGGAAGAAAACAAAATATCTTGGCATACAAAGGTGAAATATTCTTTGTGGGTAGATAGGATTAGCACAAAAAGAGTAATCGGAATGTCACCATTTCAATTTGTTTATGGGGTTGAAGTAGTTTTTCCAACATCCTTGGTTTTTCATGTCATGAAGTTGTTGCAAGAGCACGGGGATGAGACAACTCATATGAAAAGAAGGATCAATAAGATAATAGAGCTAAATGAAATGAGGGATAAATCCTATGATAAAGTAAAAACACATCGGAAAAAGATGAAGAATACTTTCGACAGGAAAGCTAAGGAAGAGCAGTTCCATATTGATGATTTTGTTTTGAAGTGGGATGCTCATAGAGAAGACAAGCATGGAAAATTTGATCATATGTGGGTAGGTCCATACATTATTGCATCATATTGGGGGGATAATTCATTCATTTGCAGCATCGGCATGGGGCTTAGCTAAAAGGAGGTCTTGTTAATGGAAGGTTTCTAAAACATTACATGTCTTAAAGGTAGAAGGTGAGTTTTGTACCATAGATTGTATAAGTTTCTTTACATTTGAATCAGTACAGATGGTGATACAAGAGATTTGAAGGACAGAGAGAACACCCTAAGATCTTGAGGGGTAGCCATATTTCTTTATTATTATTTTTTATATACAAAAAAAAATAGATGTATAGGGTTTGAGGATTTTTGAGTCAGGAATTGGTCTACGGGTTCTTTGCTACCTCATAGGGAGGATAACATCCCCAATTCAAGCCAGTTGTTAGCACCATTTTT
Source organism: Pseudotsuga menziesii (assembly GCA_001517045.1). NCBI lineage: Eukaryota > Viridiplantae > Streptophyta > Pinopsida > Pinales > Pinaceae > Pseudotsuga > Pseudotsuga menziesii. Next base: position 129,577 of record LPNX010145779.1, read on the forward strand.
GGGATAATAAGTTGGAAGGGTTCAGACCAGAGGAAATGAAAGGTAAGGTCTAAAAGCTTTATATCATATGACCTAGGGGGATGCATAATAGGTTCTAAAATTCTTTGGAGGACTTATTCCTAGGTCTAAAATCAAAAAAATGTGAAGAAAATCCTAAGCACAACCTTGGAAATAAGTTGTGTATGAAAAATCCTCTACAGTGTTATGCCGCAGCAAGAATCAATGGTGTAGATATCCAATAGAGGAGATCAAAGGCTATAGATAAATATGTAGAGGTAAGTTGCAAGGTTCAGAAATTTTATTACCTGTGGAATTGAGTTAACTTGCAGCTAGAATCTATCGTCAGATCAGTAAATGGAAGAATATATACGGTTAGAAATATTTCCATTGACTAAACATGCAAGGAAAAATGAAATTCTCAAATCAGCGGATCGGGTAGATCCCTCACCTTTCAACAGTGGATATCAGAGTATAGAAAATTGATGAAAGAGGTCTAAGACACTGAGAGGGGGGCTGAATCAATGTCTATTAAAAAATTTAAAAATATCTTTCCAAAC